>CM028382.1:22237735-22284974 GCA_013146195.2 Codonopsis lanceolata | reverse complement strand
AGGCAAGCTAGGCAAAATAAAAAAAATCAAAAAAAAAAAGGAGAAAAAAGGAGAAGAGGGAAGGCACTCTTTAATCCTTGGCATCCTATCTCAAACTTGACATGCAGGCGAACAAATGACAGAAAAAACACCCACGACAAAGCTCGCATTAAAATATTAAAACATAATATTACATGTCCCAAGGTGCAACTTAGGAATCTTTATTTAAGACATTTACATTATGCATTATGCACGCACATATCTATTTGCCTATACCCCCACTTGTTCCCCCAATATTCCTTCATTTGCGGCTCGGCCTGGTGGTCTATCGATTACTTGGCGTCCACCTAACTGGCCCATATCCCCCTTGCGGCGCAGATGAACCTATGTTCTCATCAGTATGAGAGCCGCCAGAAGTATCTCTTTCCTCGTCACCAACATCATATCCCTATTCTCTAAACATTTGTGTTGCTAGGGCAGCCCCATCGTCTAAAAGCGGGTGCCCCATCGGTTGGAGGGAGGGGCGGCCTCCTCGGGCTCCAGGGGATTGTGTTCTTGACAGATTACTAAGCGAGAGGCATCTCGCCCAATCATCATGCCCCTTGGCGGTGCCCCATCCGGTTTGAGGGGAGGGACAACCTCTTCCGCTCCCGAGTTGTGTTGGCGACTCGCATTGCTAAGCAGGGACCTCATAATCATCATGCCTAAAACGGTGCCCCATCCGGTTTGAGGGAAACAACCTCCTCGGCTCCAGGGGATTATGTTGACGACTCGCGTTGCTAAGCCAGCCGCAATTACTAGGACACTTCTGCGTATTGTCGAGGAACCATCAGGGCGCCAAGATTATGTGCAATCCAATCCTCTGGAGCACGAGGGATGACCACCCAGATTTGTCAATATCTTCGCCTATTTCCATAAGGCGGGCATCTATACCATTGGTAACATGACGACCAAACAAATCTCTCGATCCCACGCCTAATTTCACGAGAGAGAGGACCCTCGCGGCCACCATTATCCACGCCAAATACTCGTGGGACAAAAGCATATAGTCGAGAAAACAAATAGTACGTGAAGCCTATCAAAGTCATTGCCACATCACAAATCAAAGTCCGAGTTACTTTATTCTCCATCTCCAAAAACACAAGGCAAGTCGTGTCGAATAATTTGCTCCCTCTGATGCAATACATCCGCCCTATAAAAAGTACTCTGATACCCAACATGACAACACGGGCATTGTTACGAGAATGCAAAGGAAGCGCCGAATTTCCGGTGATGAACCACCCGGGTAATATCCATAGAGCCCTCAGAAAGAAGCTCTCGGCCAATCATAGTCAGGTAATTGGTTTGGGGGAAGCGGCGCGAAAGCCATAGAGCCCGGGTCATATATTGCTCCATAAGGCACGAGGCCATCACACACATAAAATGTTCTTCGGCCACATGTGGATTAAAATGGGACTGCCGGTAGGAAATAATTGGCGCCACGGCAAAAGCATCGGACCGCCAACGTCTGCGAGAATCATTTGGGACAATGTTCAATCGGCGGTCACGTGCACGCAAAGCAAGATCAACAACTTCATGCGTCGATAAATCGTTGGCCTACCGGCAAATATCTCCCCACCAAGCACAAAAGAGAGGCGTCGGTAGGCTCTCAAATAGTCTACATCATTCTCCACTAACTCAAGTAAAAGCTCAGGAAGAACGATCAAATCAAAGTTCACTCTGTTATAAAAACCGGAGTGGCCTTGATAGTCTGCTAACTCTAATTGCCATATAGGGGCGCCTCAGAGCGAAGAGCACAGCAATGGACAGTGGCCGCTACCCGACATCGCACAAAAACTCCTCAAAAGCGAGGACACATCTCATTAATTCCAAAGTTGAAGAGGTGGTCTGAGGAGACAGAACTCCGATGCCCCCTTAACATGTCCCGATTAATAACAACATTTCTCCGGGATAGAAGACACTGAAGCTAAAAATATGCTCGAACTGGGTCACATTCGTCCGCTCGAAGGAAAGAATCCGAGATCGAGGCGGCGTTTGTAAATCTCTATTTCCAACGGTGTGATATGGTGCAGACCATTTCGACAAAATAAAAGGCTTATTTGACAAAAGAAAGGAGTGGCGGGCAAGAGAAAACTCAAAGAAGCGAATGCGAAAGAAAGAAGTCAGTGTGAAAGTTTACGTTGCTCCTGGCCGTCCTTTATACATAAAAATCAAAAGAAATCGACAAACAATTGTGAACAGTAGTAAACAGTAACCAGAAAATTTTCCTAGGAAAACAAAATAGGCGCCACCCATGCTCACTCTTGGCATGGCGCCCAGTTTTGGTATGGGTGGTGCTAACTTTGTTCAATACTACCTCCTGAATCAGCTGGTGTCCTGGTTTCTGTCCAAATCACTTACTGGCCCTCGTTTGATCACGGAGAAAACTTCGGCGAGCTATCAAAAAGGCTACGCATAATAGATGGCTGCAATTATACTCCCATGCACGGGGAGGAGGCGGTGCCTCTTCCTCTTCCATAAATCACCAGAAAAGCCCCCTCAAAACCGAAGGTGTACTCCTTTTAAATTCATTTCTAAGATACAGCGTGCCATTACCCTTAGGAATTGATATAGCTTTATTTTCTGCATGTATTTTGACTGCGCATTTTATTTTCTCATATCATTTAAAATTATATTGCATTACATAATCCATGTTTGTACAAATTTTAGTTACAAATATAAATTTAAAAAAAAGGAAAACTAATATATGCAGGAAAAAGAAGCTAATAATCAAAAGACGCCCTGCCTCTGTCAAAGCCACCTCCCATGACCCGAAGGCCCACCACGCCACGAGCTCTATGTACTCGTCCTCCGCCACGAGCGACTCGATCCCATCTCGCATCATCATCATCATCCACGGCCGGCCGCGCATAGCATCATTACCCAGAAGAAAAATCATCCAAAAGCCGCTGATAAAGCTTGTTGATGCTGACAAATCCCCGCAATAGCCTCTTGTACGTAGATACCTTGACCTGAGAGGAGGAAAAAAAGACCATTTAAAAAAAGAGAGAAAGCATCAGTCCAAACAGAAAAATAAATGATGCTAACAAAAAAAAAGATGATGAATATACCGTGCGGGCATGATCAGGGACACGATATTCCTCAGGGATCTCGGCATCAGGAAAGACCTCCTCTATGAGCCTCCCGTCTCGCCGATATCAGAAAGTCGAAAAGGCATCATCAGGCATGGAAAACTCTGACCGTGCATCATAAGAAGACCCAAGCCTATCAACAGATGCACGCCTGCCAATCACAGGAGGAGGAGGATGGAGCATAGTCCTCAGAAAATCCTCGTATGATATGACCGGAAAATCACTGGAAGGCATCACATATCTGGACAAATAAAGATATCGGTTTGGCAGAAGGTCTGGAACAATTACCCATGGGGGAGGTGCAAGAGGTGCCACCGGAGGTGTCGAAACCAGAAAATGTTGGCGATTGACCCGCTCGCCCATATACAAAGAATCACACATAATCGACACCATCAAAATCCGGCAACGACTCAATGCTAAAGTAACCTCGTACGGCCCTATCAGATTTTGCCAAGGGACCAGGTGCACTGAGCCCGAGGTCGAGCTCTCTACTTTGTCACGCAGCCCCAATGACTCTAAAAAACGGCCCTTGCCGTCCTTTTTCTTCCGATTGGCATTTACAAACTTGGCTAAGTAAGGCGGTCCGTAAACATCGCTGCGCAGTGGGCCCGGTGTAAAGTCAAAAACAGAATAAGCCCACACCTGAAAAAAAAAAAAAAAAGAAGGAAGGGAAGCAAAAGTCAGCTAATAAAAAAAAACAAACAAAAAAAATGCTGACAGAAAAATTGAGAGTGAAAAAAGAAATATACCTCCCAAGCAGGAGCAAAATCGGTCATAACATTTGAGTCATTCCGACTCAACCTATCCATAGAGACGTAGAGCTCAGCCAGACCTGCCTGTCCCCAATCATAATCTATCACGTGGTCCATATCTCGAAGGCAGCCTAGTAATGAAACCCTCAAGGAAGTGGAGGAATTGGCAAAGATCGACATCCCCAAGAAGAAAAATAAAAATGCTCTGGCAACATGAGCCACAACAACGCTATCCCTAGCATCAACCTGTCCAGCATTCTCCACAAGCCACTCCTTCACACTGCGAATAGTGACCTCATCAGCAGTCTTATATGTGGGCACAAAACCCAGAAAATCCTCCACCACATCATGATGCTCACGGAGGGTATAATCCGGTGCCAAAGTCTGCCCAATGCTCGTAGATATGCATGTGATAACAGCAAAATCACATGGGGTCATGGTGATTTCTCCCCAGCTGAGATGGAAAGTGTGGGTGGTATCCCACCAAAAGTCCCGCAACACGTCAAATATGGTTGTATAACTGCGGAAAGAATCAAACGCCCGCATAAACACTCCAAAGCCCGTCTCCTCCACTAGGACCTGGGCCGGTGCAGGCATTGAATGAAAAATGTCAGATACCATATCACAACTAGCTCGGGCCCTGCTCAAAGTCTTACGCTCCTGAAAAGAAAGAAAAGAAGAGGAAAAGAAAGGTAAGATTCTCACACACCCCTTTTTCTTGCATGATTAATACATTAATTTTTTTATTAAAAAAAAAAAAAGAAGAAAAAAAAACAACAAAATAAATAAGACACTTTTTTTTTCTTACAAAAAAAAAAATGCATTTGTACATTAAAATTTATTTTTTACACATAAATATACATGATAGCATTTTAGGTGTCATAAAAAAATATATACTTTGCATTTAAATAGGTATGTCACAATTTTTTATTTTCACATTCATGTTAAAAATAAATTGCCCATGCATTCACATTAAAAGGCATCCCATATATTTTTAGCATCACTTTCACATCAAATAAAGTAGTACATGCATCTATTATTTGCATTTATTATCCAATAAGCTGTATTAGGAGTACGCTAAAAAGAAAATAAAAATATCACCCATCATGATAAAAGAATATCTCCTTGGCATTTCTTATATCCCTACAGCATTGGCATACATAAAAAATAAGTTCTGGTGCATAAAATATATCTGTTTTGTCTTGCATATATCCGAAAATGTATCCAAAAAATGAGCCCGGAAAAATTTGCATTTCATTTCGAAAAGTCCGTATTGTGAACATATACCATGTAAAAATATTTTTAGATCTAAAACATGCATGATATAACCTTATTTGCATTAACATTATAAATTATGCATAGTAGGATCAAATAGTGACTACTAGTTCAATTATACATCGTAAAAATAAATTGCCCAAATTTCATGCATCACTACCAAAATTACATCATTTTAGCCCATAAATTGCATGCATAAACATCATAGACATCATATATATACAAATATACTCCAAAAGTCCAAAACAGCACAGGAATTGAGCAAATCTGAAGAATTAACCAAATGGATAGAAGAAAGAGTGTACTTACAGCAGGATCTGGAAGATTTGAGACATGCTTATACCAATCACGCACCAGGTTACCCTAATCACGCTTTGAATAATAATAATTGACATAATTCCGAACCAAATGAGGAAGTTCCCTCCTCTCTTCGCCTGATTCCGGGTTCGTTGGTGCTTTCCCCTTCCGAGATCTTGAGGAAGAAGCCATCTGTGCAGAAAAACAAAATTTTTGGTAAAAGAAAATTGAGAAAAGAAGAGAAAATGAGAGAAAATGAAAGGAAAAATTCTCCCGTCAACAATGGTGGAAGAAGAAAGCAGAAGAGAGAAAGAATGAAGGCTTCTGCCTTCATCCCGTAAATGAAGAAGGGAGGAAAAGGGGACTTTTCACTTTTCCCCCTCCAAGCAACTCAGAATCAGCACTTAAGTCCTCAAAATTCCAAAGTTGCAAAATGGCCCCTAAGACTTAACAGAAAGTTAACAAAAGTAATTTTGTTAACCGAATTCGACGGCCTTTCATCTCGAGAGCAAGAAAAATTCATGTTTCCAGCAAGTCAGCCGTAAGACAAACAGAAAAGTCAGAAAATTCGGCGGCAAAGGTAAGCCCCTTTCTTTTTTTTGTAAAAATAAAGTCAAAAAAAAAAAAGAAGAAAAAGAAAAGAAAAAAATCAAAGAAAAATCAGAAATAAAGTCATGAAGAAAATCAAAGAAAAAAAAAGAAAAGAAAAAACAAAAAGAGATCCCCAACATGGAAAAGTCAGAACTGTAGAAATAGCCAAATCCGCTGAACCAACAGCAGCAGTCAAAAGCATGAAAAGGTAAGAAAGGTAAGGTTTTCTTATTCTACTTTCAGAAATAAAAGAAAAATCTTTAAAAAAAAAAAAAAGGTTTTGTTCAAAAAAAAAAAGAGGCATAAAAAACAAAAACAAAAAAAGAGAGAGGAAGAAGAAAAGAAAAATCTTTGTCGTGTCCAACAGATTTCGATTAGTTGGGTGCAGTTTTCGAAAATTTGAAGAAAATTCCTTTTGTCGTATTCGATGACAGATATTTATCGGTCGAGTACAGTTTTCGAAAATTTGAAAGTTTTCTTATTGTGTTTGGAAACAAGGCATTTGGCTAGACATGATTTTGAAAATGTCTCTTAAGGTATTTCAACGACAGGTATTTTTCAGGTGAAATATGGTTTTCGAAATACACAAAAATCTTTATATCGTATTTGATAACGGTTTCGGACCGGAAGAATACGGCTTTCCGAAAAACATCAAAATCTTTTTTTTCGTTTGTGCTCTCGGATGGGCTTTGACCCAAAGAGCACAACATCCTCGTTGGTTGTTCGTCTTGCTTGAGGCCGAACTACGTTTGATCTGATTCCTTTTATTAAGGGATACGTAGGCAGCCTACATTAGTAGGTCCGACCATCAGAGCACTTAATTTGCATATCTGCTTAAAAACTGCGATAACCTTCTATAACTGACTAAAAATGTCTAGGATATGGAGGTTTGTCTCACATTATAAATTGTTGCATTATAACTGCTGCCTGTTGCATCTTCTCCCTCGTTGTATAATTGAACGAAATTGGAGAGTCTATTTATTATCAACGATGTTCGTCTACTCAGTAAGCTGCGGGTTACCCGTAGACTCCATCGTTGAGGAGCTCTGTAGACACCCCAATTTCGTACCCCTGGTATGTGACATGACATAAAATATCAAGACCTGTTAAAACATTAACAAATGTTAAGTTACAGGGTCAAAAGTGCAAAAGGACAAAGCAGAATGCGCAAAAGAATGAAATGCAGGGTTCAAAGTGCAGAATTTGAAATTATGAAAAAGTTGGCGCCACCCATATGAAATCTTGGCATGGCGCCAAGATTCCCTTCCTAGCGCCCAAAAACAGCTTCCCGACTCCCGGGTTACGCGCTAGCTTGCCGTAAAGCTCAAATCTCTAGCGATTGTGGGTTCCGGAAATTGCGCCCGGCGCCCTTGGATTGCGCGTGCGTGCGGATGCGGTGACATCCACGCTCTCGTTCCACCCTCCCTTTTTTTAGGGGAAGACGAAATCCAAAGTGCGAGAGGAGTGCTGTCAGAATAGCGCGTTTGAATGCGCCTCGGTTGCCTTTAGTGGATTTTGATCCAATATGGGAGCTTTGAGTTTTCTATGTCAAGTTATCCCTTGTTTAGGGGATACCAGGATATAGGAATGCATCACCCTTCCATTCTCATTCTCCCTTTTTTTAGGGGAAAGCGGGAAAGTGCAAGGAAGGAATGTTGCGGCGCCCCCGCTATGGATTTTATGAAAATAACCTTATGGCCTATTTCGGATCACTATGGGTGCTTTGGGTTTTCTACATCAAGTTATCCCTTGTTTAGGGGATACCAGGATATATGAATACATCACCATTCCATTCCCATTTTCCACTTTTTAGGGGAAAACAGAAAAGTATAAAGAAAGATGTTGCGAGGCCCCACTGGATCCAAAATGTTTTAGAGTCGCCATCTTTATTTTAAGGAAGAAATAAAGCAAAACCAAAAAAAAGAAAATCATATATTGTAAAAAAACGGGTCCAGAGGCTAAGTTACGAGTTGGGAAGGTGCTAAGCACCCAACTCGCCCTTTCGGTCTCAAAACAAATTTTGGCTAAAGTATGTTTGTTGTTATATTAATTTGACAGATAAATAAAGCATTAACTGCCTACAAATACATCCATTTGTCTACATTATTTACAGACTTGCAACTGTCTCTTTTACAAATAATTACAAATATACTTGAAAATATTTGGCCATAATAACGGCTCTATTTTGTACTATTTCCTAACTAAATCCGGGCAGCACAACTGCTTATATATCTACATTGGGCCGGATTGGAAATAATACTTTTATAGATAAAAACTTTAAAATAAAACTTATTGACGGCCTAGGGTGTTCTCGCTCTGTCCTTCAGGGAGAGGGAGTCTTTTTTGTTGTTGTTGTTGTTGTTGTTGTTGTTGTGTGTTGTGTGGATTCGGGCAGTGATCGCCGAAAGTTACTTTGGCCTTGGGATTTAGGCGGAAATGCTTATTTTGGTTGTTGTGTTTGCTTGAGGTAGGTGAAATCGGGCGAATAACGGCTTATTCGGCTGATTTGGCCTTTTAAATCAGGCAAAACAACTGCTCTTTCCACGATTTTTGGACCGGGGAAATAGGGTGGATACCTATCTGGGGGGCTAAGGCTCACTTCTACCGGTTGGTTTTGTGTTTGGAGGAGGTTTGGCAGGGTTTCGAGGCTTTTTGAGGTGGTCGCTCACTATCTCACTTCGCTCTCTATTTCTCCAGCGTAACGAGAATGCGGAGAATTTTTTATCGATGAAAGGTGTGCTGAATGAGGAGCCCAGGGCTTGTATTTATAGGCTGATTAAGGGACACAGAAGGAATTTCATTTCCTTCTTTATGTATTGATCAGTTGTACACAGCACGGGAGAAATTGCACATTACGGCGAATCTACAGTGCATCGTGAAGGAAACTAGGCGCCAACAAGCCCAAACTAGGCGCTGGAAACAAGAACTGGGCGCCATGCCCAATTTTCTTATGGGTGGCGCCAAGTTTTCAATATTTTTCAATTTTTGCACTTTAAACCCTGCAGTTCACCTTTTGCGCATCCTGCTTTGTCCTTTTGCACTTTTGACTCTGTAACTTGACATTTGTTAATGTTTTAACAGGTTTTGATATTTTATGTCATGTCACATACCAGGGGTACGAAATTGGGGTGCCTACAGAGCCCCTCAACGATGGAGTCTACAGGTAACTCGCAGTTTACTGAGTAGACGAACATCGTTGATAAGAAATAGACTCTCCAATTTCGTTCAATTATAAACGAGGGAGAAAGATGCGACAGGCAGCAGTTATAATGCAGCAATTTTATAATGTGAGACAAACCTTCATATCCTAGACTTTTTTAGTCAGTTATAGCAGGTTATCGCAGTTTTCAAGCAGATATGCAAATTAAGTGCTCTGATGGTCGGACCTACTAATGTGCTCTTTTTTTTCCTTTTTCTTTTTTGGGTCAAACCCATCCGAGAGCACAAACGAAAAAATATTTTCATGTTTTTCGAAAAGCCGTATTCTTCCGGTCCGAAAACCGTTGTCAAATACGGTATGAAGATTTTTGTGTATTTCGAAAACCATATTTCACCCGGAAAATACCTTTCATTGAAATACGTTAAGAGGCATTTTCAAAATCATGTCTGACTGGCCACATACCTTGTTTCCAAACACAATAAGAAAACTTTCAAATTTTCAAAAATTGTACTCGACCGATAAACTGTCGCCGAATACGTCAAAAGGAATTTTCTTCAAATTTTTCGAAAATTGTACCCAACTGATCGAAATCGGTTGGATACGACAAAGATTTTTCTTTTCTTCTTCCTCTTTTTTTTTGAATAGTCCTCTTTTTTTTCTTCTTTTTTTGTTTTTTGAACAAAACCTTTTGAAAAAGATTTTTCTTTTATTTACGAAAGTAGAATAAGAAAACCTTACATTTCTTACCTTTTTATGCTTTTGACTGCTGCTACTGGTTCAGCTGATTTGGGCTCAAAACCCATCCGAGAACGCAAACGAAAAACAAGATTTTTATGTTTTTCGAAAAACCATATTCTTCCGGTCCGAAAACCGTTGTCAAATACGGTATGAAGATTTTTGTGTATTTCGAAAACCATATTCACCCGGAAAATGCATGTCGTTGAAATACGTTAAGAGGCATTTTCAAAATCATGTCTGGCTGGCCACATACCTTGTTTCCAAACACAATAAGAAAACTTTCAAATTTTCGAAAACTGTACTCGACCGATAAACTGTCGTCGAATACGTCAAAAGGAATTTTCTTCAAATTTTTCGAAAACTGCACCCAACTGATCGAAATCTGTTGGACACGACAAAGATTTTTCTTTTCTTTCTTCCTCCTCTTTTTTTTTTGTTTTTTTTGTTTTTGTTTTTGTTTTTATGACTTTTTTTTTTCTTTTTCTTTTTTGAACAGAAACCTTTTGGAAAAGATTTTTCTTTTATTTAATGAAGGTAGAATAAGCAAATCTTACCTTTCTTACCTTTCTTACATTTTCATGCTTTTGACTGCTGCTGCTAGTTCAGCGGATTTTGCTATTTCTGCAATTCTGGCTTTTCATGTTGGGGATCTCTTTTTTTCTTTCTTTTTTTTTTCTTTTTCTTTTTTTTTTTTTTGATTTTCTTCATGACTTTATTTCTGATTTTCCTGTAATTTGATTTTTTTTTTTTTTACAAAAAAAGAAAGGATGCTTACCTTTGCCGCCGAATTTTCTGACTTTTCTGTTTGTCTTGCGGCTGACTTGCTGGGGACATGAGTTTTTCCTTGCTCTTGGGATGAAAGGCCGTCGAATTTGGTTAACAAAATTACTTTTGTTAACTTCCTGTTAACTCTTAGGGGCCACTTTGCAACTCTGGAATTTTGAGGACTTAAGTGCTGATTCTGAGTTGCTTGGAGGGGGAAAAGTGAAAAGTTCCACTTTTCCTCCTTTCTTCATCTACGGGAATGAAGGCAGAAGCCTTCATTCTTTCTCTTTTCTGCTTTCTTTTTCTTCTATTGCCGACGGAGTGAATTTTCTCTATTTCCTTCATTTCTTCTTCTTTTTTTTTGTTTTTTTGTTTTTTGTTTTTTGTTTTTTTGTTTTTTTGTTTGTTTTTTTTGTCATTTGTATCTAAAATCTGTACAAACATGGGTTACGTAATGCAGTATAATTTTACATGATATGAGAAAATAAAATGCACACCCAAAATACATGCAGAAAATAAAGCTATACCGATATATAAGGGTAGTGGCACGCTGTATCTCATAAATGAGTTTTAAAGGAGTATACCTTCGGGTTCGAGCGGGCTTCTCTCTCTCTCTTTCTTTTGTTGTTCCTTGTTTTTTTTAATGATATGCGGGGAGAGGAAAAGGCAGTCACCTCCTTGTGTTCTCGGCCATATAGTTGTTGCAGGGCTACACTAGGCATAAGGCTATTCTCATAGCTCCTGCATCTTTCTTCGCAATCACCAGGCGGCGTGAATAGTGAATCCCGATCGCTTGGTTGTTTCAGGACGGCAGTGCGGATAATGAATAGGACAGGGACACTTCTGGTGCTTCTCGTTCTGATGAGACTGCGCCTTTTTTGTGCCTTGCAGAAGAAGTATATGGGCCTGGCCGGACGCCAGTAATCGATGGACCACTTTAGCGCAAGCGAAGGATAATTTTGGGGGAACAAGTGGGGGTATAGGCAAAAGTATATATGTGCAGGCATAATGCATAATGTAATTGTCTTAGTAAAAATTCCTAAATTGCACCTTAGGACCTGTAATATTATATTTTAGTGTTTTAATGTGAGCTTCTGTCGTGGTTTTTCTCTTTCTTTTTTCAATCGAGCCCTTTGCATGCTGAAGTCTTGAGATAGGATGCCGAGGATTCAAAGAGTGTCTTCCCTCCCCTTTTTCTCCTGATTTTCCTTCTTCTTTTTTTGTGCTCTAACTTTTGCCTAGGCCGCCGTTTCGGGTTTTCAACCCAGCAAGCCCTTATTTCTTTTTTTTCTTTTTTTTTTCGCTCTAACTTTTGCCTAGGCCGCCCTTTCGGGTTTTCAACCTAGAGAGCCCTTATTTCTCCTTTTTATTTGTTTTTTTATTTGCTCTAATTTTGCCTAGGCCGCCTCTTTCGGTTTTCAATTTAGCGGAGAAGGAAGCACTTGCCGATAGGGTGGTTCAAGCATAATACCTTTTGAGCTCATTAAGATCGGAGGGCTGAACAAGGTCTTTTCTTTCCTGGCTTGTGAGGAGTACGACATCTCCTGACCGGATCTCTTGGACAATATACGGCACATTGTGGAAGAGAGTGGTAGCAGCCCTTTGATAAGTAGCCCCAACATTTTTTTAGCCCGCACGGCATGACATGATAGCAGTAGGTCCCCCAAAGAGGTGGTGAATGAGGTCTTTTCTTGGTCTCCTGCTGCCTTTGATTTGACTATAGCCCAAAGATGCCGCCGACGAAGGATCCGATTTTGTGAGTAACACGGCCTACCACAATATCAACATTGGGTAGAAAGAGGTCATTTTTGGGCGACGCCTTGCTGAGGTCGCGAAGGTCTACGCAGATCCGACCTTCCTGTTGGGCTTTGGAACGGTCACTATATTGGACAGCCTGATCGGGTATATTTTTTTCTCTTTTTTTTTAACTCTCTTTTTTCTTTTTCTTTTTTTTTTACTACCCGAATGAAGTTGACGTGCAGCTGTTTCATGATTTCCCTTTTTTTTTAAACTTGTAGTGACCATTCGCTTGATGCGTGGAGATTTTGCTTGATTGGCCGAGCATCCGACACGTGGGATCCTGTTTGGCTATGGCTGGTCTACCCCGACACATCTTCATAGGACTAGGTAAACATGTCCATGGGCTCTTTGAGGAGATCCATGAGTGTTATCTTTTTCAGAACCTTGCAGGTTGTTGCCGATTTTGACTCTTTTGATTTCATTGTCCGCCGCATTGATATTGGTAAGTCTTCGCTGTCGTTGATGAATGATGTTGTTCCCGGTGTTTCATCATCGACTTTACAAGCTCAAGCAAATAATAATTTACGTGACTTGCAAACTTCGCCTCTTTACAAAACAACATGGCTAAAGTATGCTTGTTGTTATATTAATTTGACAGATAAATAAAGCATTAACTGGCTACAAATACATCCATTTGTCTACATTATTTACAGACTTGCAACTGTCTCTTTTACAAATAATTACAAATATACTTGAAAATATTTGGCCATAATAACGGCTCTATTTAGTACTATTTCCTAACTAAACCGGTAGCACAACCGCTATATATCTACATTGGACCGGATTGGAAATAATACTTTACAGATAAAACTTTAAAATAAAACTACCCGGCCTAGGGTGTGCTCGCTTTGTCCTTCGTGGAGAGGAGTCTTTTGTTGTTGTGTGTTGTGTAGATTCGGCGTAGTAATCGCTCGAAAGTTACTTTTGGCCTTGGGATTTGTGCGCAGTAACCGCTATTTTGGTTGTTGTGTTTGCTTGAGGTGAGGTCAATCGGGCGTAATAACGGCTTATTTCCGGCCGATTAGTTTTTAAATCAAGGCAGCAACCCGCTCTTTCCATGATTTTTGGACCGGGAAATAGGGTGGATACCTAGCTAGGGGCTAAGGCTCACTTCTACCTCTTGGTTTTGTGTTTGGAGGAGGTTTGGCGGGGTTTCGAGGCTTTTTTGAGGTGGTCGCCACTATCTCACTTCGCTTCTATTTCTCCAAATAGAACGAGAACGCGAGAATTTTTTATCGATGAAAGGTGTGCTGAATGAGGAGCCCAGGGCCTGTATTTATAGGTTGATTAAGGGACACAGAAGGAATTTAATTTCCTTCTTTATGCATTGATCAGTTGTACACAACGCGGGAGAAATTGCACATTACGGCGAATCTACAGTGCATCGTGAAGGAAACTGGGCGCCAACAAGCCCAAACTGGGCGCTAGAAACAAGAACTGGGCGCCATGCCCAATTTTCATATGGGTGGCGCCAAGTTTTCAATATTTTTCAATTTTGCACTTTAAGCCCCCTGCAGCTCATCCTTTTGCGCATCCTCGCTTTTGTCCTTTTGCACTTTTGACCTCAGAACTTGACATTTGTTAATGTTTTAACATGTCTTGATATTTTATGTCATGTCACATACCATGGGTACGAAATTTGGGTGTCTACAGCAGTGTACAAGCGGCTGATGCTTAATGAAGAAAATTAAATTCCCTCAGTGTCCTCAATCCAGCCTATAAATAGAGGCCTTGGGGTCCGCCTTCAGTACACCATTTTTAGCGATAAAACTCTCCGCGTTATTGTTACGCTGAAGAAATAGAGAGCGAAGTGAGATAGTGAGCGATCACCTCAAAGCCTCGAAACCCTGTCAAACCTCCTTCAAACACAAAACCAACCGGTAGAAGTAAACTTTAGCCCCCAGCTAGGTATCCACCATATTTCCCCGGTCCAAAAATCGTGGAAAAAGCAGTTGCTCTGCCCGATTTAAAAGGCCAAATCAGCCAGAAATAAGTCGTTATTATGCCCGATTTCAGCCTATCTCAAGCAAACACAACAATCAAAATAATCAGTTACTCTGCCCAAATCCCAAGGCCAAAAGTAACTTTCAGAAGCAGTCATTCTGCCCGAATCCACACAACACACAACAACAACAAAAAGACTCCTCTCCCTCAAGGATGATGAGCGAAAGCACACCTTAGCCGTCAAGAAGTTTTATTTTAAAGTCTTTATTTGTAAAAGTATTATTTCCAATCCGACCCAATGTAGATATATAAGCAGTTGTGCTGCCCGGGTTTAGTTAGGAAATAGTACCTAAAAGAGCCATTATTATGGCCAAATATTTTCAAGTATATTTGTAATTATTTGTAAAAGAGACAGTTGCAAGTCTGTAAATAATATAGCCAAATTGATGTATTTGTAGGCAATTAATGCTTTATTTATCTGTTAAATAAATATAACAAAAAGTATACTTTAGCCAAAAACTGTTTTGAGACCGAAAGGGCGAGTTGGGTGCCTAGTACCTTCCCAACTCGTAACTTAGCCTCCGGACCCGCTTTCTATTATCTCTGGTTTTCTTTTTTGTTTTGCTTTATTTATTCCTCAAAATAAAGATGGCGACTCTAAAACATTTTGGATCCAGTGGGGCCTCGCAACATCTTTCCTTGCACTTTTTCGTTTTCCCCTAAAAAAGGGAAAATCAGAATGGAAAGGTGGTGTATTCCTATATCTTGGTATCCCCTAAGCAAGGGATAACTTGATGTAGAAAACTCAAAGCACCCATAATGATCCGAGATAAGTCATAAGGCTATTTTCATAAAATCCATAGTGGGGGCGCCGCGACACTCCTTCTTTGTACTTTTCCGTTTTCCCCTAAAAAAGGGAAAATGAGAATGGAAGGGTGATGCATTCCTATATCCTGGTATCCCCTAAAAAATGGATAACTTGACATAGAAAACTCAAAGCTCCCATATTGGACCAAAATCCACTAAAGGCAACCGAGGCGCATTCCAACGCGCTATTCTGGCAGCACTCCTCTCGCACTTTTGATTTCGTCCTCCCCTAGAAAAGGGAGGGTGGAACGAGAGCAGTGGATGTCACCGCATCCGTACATACGCGCACCCCTATCCAAGGGCGCGCAGTGCGCGGGAGCACTTTTCCCGGGAACCCACACACTCTTAATACTAAAACGTGACACATTTAATACTAAAAAGTGACACATTTAATACTAAAAAGTGACACTCTTAATACTAAAAAGTGACACTCTTCATACAAAAAGTGACACATTTAATACTAAAAAGTGACACTCTTAATACTAAAAAGTGACACTCTTAATACTAAAAAGTGACACATTTAATACTAAAAAGTGACACTCTTCCTTAAAGAATTTACCAGACCAAAATGAATCATCTCGTGTTTCAAGTTCATCTACTACATATCTTGATCCTGCTCGCTCTATTACGAAGCGAATGAGAAAAAGAATTAAGGGAAATATTGAAAAGGGCAAGAAAAAGACTACTGATTTTTCTGATTCCCATCAAGCCAAGGAATTGGGTTCCAAGACTTTTAATGCTCGGTTATTTTAGACATATTTTCAGTAAATTTTTTAAGTTTGAGTAAGAAACATATACTTTACCTTGAAAAATTTATAATTTTGTGTTTTTAACGATTGACACTTGAGATTATATACATTTCTATGAATGAGAAGATATATTTCAGTAGTGTTCAATTGGTTATTGTTGTTAAAATCACTAGCCCAAAAAGTGACACACTTTAGTCCTAAAGGTAGTACACTTCACGCCTAAAAGTGACACTCTTATTGATACAAATTGTATGATTATAAAAATGAGTTGTTTTACCAAAAGTAATACACCTAATGCCTAAAAGTGACACCTATGAATAAAAATTTAAGACAAAACCCTACATTTGGCCACCCAACTTTTCAAAAAATTGCAATGCGGCCACCGAAAGTTTAAAACTTGCAATGTAGCCACTGAACTAAATTTTTGTTGCACGCGTGCTCATATTTTGGATGTCCGTTAGCTCCATCGTTAAATATCAATGAAATCCCTATTTTGCCCCCTTTAAATAACAATTATTCTCTTTATGTGATATTAGAAACCCAAAGGGGTCTAACTGAAAAAATGTTATTATATATCGCCGACCTCCTTCATCTTCTCCGGCGAATCTCCATCGCCGACGTCAGATCTGCCTCTCCTTTCACCGCATCCGGCCAAACCTCCCCCCTGCATCACCGCCCCAGATCCATTCCAGATCTGGCCGGCGAGACTCCATTGTTGGGAGACTCCCAAGATCCATTCCCTATTTTGCCCCTTTTTGCAAAGAACTTGGAGACTCAGAATCTGCCCTAGATACAGATTGCGAAGAGGATCCAGAATGCCTTACTGAATTGTCGACTTTTTCTTTCCTTTTAGGAGCTGAAGGATACACTACCGGCTCCTCTTCCTCCACTGCCTCCTGCCTCGACCAGAAAACAACGTTCATGCCTCGCTAACCAATTTGGGATCGATGCGTACCTCAACGAAAAAGCACGCAACACACGATCCTCATCCTCCAAATTATCATTATGTCCATGCCCATCGTCGAAATTGAGAGCGTAACTCAACGGATCGTCTTTGGAATTTCCCGGCTTTGTTCTTCTGCTCTTGGCGAATGAAGTTCTTCCATTTGGGACCGGCAACAAGCTCCGACCACTCCTTCACCTTTTTAAACGCGTCCACGCCTTTGGACCACCAATGACGGCCCTGCAAATCATCCTTGTCAGTCGCCGTGATTCGTTCCCACAAATTCGATCGGACGGAGCTGGATCGATCAGACCCAATGCACGGCATCCAAAAGCAGCATCCTCGTTTGGCGAGCATAACCTCGTTCAAATCCTCGTCTGATTCTGATTCTGACTCAATTGGAATGAGTTCGGCGGTGGCTTCCGGCAATATATAATAACATTTTTTCAGTTAGACCCCTTTAGGTTTCTAATATCACATAAAGAGAATAATTGTTATTTAAAAGGGGCAAAATAGAGATTTCACTCATATTTAACGATGGAACTAACGGACATCCAAAATATGGGCACGCGTGCAACAAAAATTTAGTTCAGTGGCCTCATTGCAAGTTTTAAACTTTCGGTGGCCGTATTGCAATTTTTTGAAAAGTTGGGTGGCCAAATGTAGGGTTTTGCCAAAATTTAAAGATGAAAAGTGATTTTTTTGCCAAAAGTGACACACGTAAAACTTAAAAGCGACAGATTCTATATTTAAAAGTGAAACTCTGATTTAAAGTAACTAAGTAAAACTTAATCAGACTTAAGGCAACAATTATCCAAAAGTGACACACTTTTGTTCTCAAAGTGACACACGCCAAGCCTAAAAGTAACACTCTGATTGATCGTAAATGTAAACAATGTCAAAATGACACATCTCTAGTAATAAAACTTAAAAACAGTCCTAAGAGGTTTCGAACTTTAGACCTGGCGTGTTAATTCCAAAACTTATGAGATTCATTGTGAACAATCTCACCATATTGGTTTTTATGATTTTTATAACATATTATTAATTTATTATGACCCGCAAATTTATAATTCTCATTAAGAAGAATTAAAACCAAATTACATAGTTACGGGGTTTCAAACTGTCGACCTCTGGTCAACCAAATCTTCAAGCAACACTTCCATCCATCTTGTCAAACTCATGATTATGATTATTATTAACATATTTAGTTATTAACCCACGAATTTCTAAATGTGGCTCCGTCTTATGGATAAGGATCCGTAAGACCGTCTTACAGGAGACCACCTCTTATTCAAAATAAACCAGCTAAATATTTATCCATTGATCCATTTTAAATCGCGATCCGATGATTTTATAATAGATTTCGCGTTTATGTCTATAACACTCAGTACGGACATTATCAACGTATACAGTAAGTATAATGCAAATAAATTAATATATGTTTGAGAGTTTGTAGGAATCAGATCAATGTACACTAGCTCTAACAATTATAACTCATTACGCATTAACCCGCCCAATCCAACCTATTAATATTTTTGGGTTGAAACAGGTAACCCGTTTCGACCCAATAATATTAACGGGTTGGATCTGGTCATGTTAAAGGGGGTCGGGTTCGTTACCCATTCTGGCCTGTGACTTTTTATACTATAAATTTATGTTTTTGGAGGGAGGAGGAAAGTTGGGTTGAAACAGGTCTGGCCTGCTTTAACCCGTTAACCGTTTCAAACCGACTTGTTTCAACACAACTCATTTCAACCCGTTTGATATTTGGATTCTAACGGGTTTTTGACCCGTTTCAACTTATTACTCTTTCCAATCCAATACACCCAATTGCCAGGCCTAATGTACACTAAACAAATAAAAGACGACATCAAAAAAACTAAAAAAATAACACATTTTATTAGCTGTAAAATTTTGTAACTTATCCAAAAATAGTATAATTAAGCATTCAAAAACATTATCTTTCTCACAACATATTAACCCAACACCTATTAATTAATATAAACTTAAAATAAAAATTTTAACAAACAAAAACTATAAAATAAATTGAATGAAAAAGAGTGAACTAACAAAAAACTAAGTCGAAATCAAAATCACAAAGATTTCATTTTAAAAAATAGTTCTATTCATAAAATACTTTTATATATATATATATATATATATATATATATATATATATATATATATATATATATATATGAGCTATATTTACCAACAAGTTACGAAAATTTTAGAAAATTTGACATGTCACATGAGGCTTTCAAAATAAACTCATTGATTTGGATTATGCATATTAAGTACTGAGTCATTCAATACCGATCAGCTTGAGAGATGCACGATATAATTTTGTTGTGTCGGCATTTAAGATTATTTTTCTTGTCCATCGCTATTATAAAAGAGCTTAAGGTTTAATTGGTGGTTTTGATTAAATTGCTTTAAATACAATTGACGGTCCAGATTGATTCGTAAATATGTGAGTTACAAATGAACCTCTCAGTTATGAGTTATGTTTGAATTACCTCCCTACAATTACATATAAAACCTTCAGTTGTGGGTTTTGTTTGAATTATCCCGTCAGTTATGAGTTTTGTTTATCTCGATCATTCATTGAACTGATTACAAACCGACACCGTACTTATGGCACGGACACGTATATTAGTCTCAACTATATTGCAATCTCACGATTTACCAAAAAAATAAAATCAACTTAGTGTTTTTTGTGATTATCGAGGGGAAATTTTGTATGTTTTGGGTCAAAGTCAAGCACAATTAGAGTAGGACGACCATGTTTTTCCCCATGCTTCACGGAGCAACTGTGCTTAGTCTATTTCATTATTTAAATTCAAATTAAATAGATTCCTACAAGACCCCAATTGCACTCCATACAAATAATTTCTTCTTAAATATCCGATCCCATGATCTCTTTATATAGCCTCAAAACAAATCTTCATTCTCCATCATCCCCATCTCTCTCTCTCTCTCTCTCTCTCTCTCTCTCTCTCTCTCTCTCCTTCTCCCTCTTTCTCTCTCTCAGCCACACAGACACACAGAGACCAGAACCATGTTTAGTTTCTTTAATACCTCACCAAAACTGGCTCTAATTAATGGAATAACTAACCTTGGAAAGCCTAGAGTTTCAAGCTACATATATAGAGATGAGTTGGATAAAAGTTCAACGCAAAGCAGTCATATAAAAGGGATCAAATGAAGCAAAACCAATGCTTGGTAAAGAAGTTGAGATGAAAGAAGAAGATATGGGTTTGATTGAGAATAAAGGCCAGATAAAAGTCAAAGTCTTGATGACAAAAAAAGAGGCTGCTAGATTGCTCGCCAAGTGTAAAAACGGAGGACTTCTTGATTTCAAAGATGTGGCTTGTGAGCTTGTACAAATTCCTTCTAATCGTGTTAGAGCACCTCCAATGTTGGATTCTCCAGCAATTCCCCACCAATTCCAAGGAAGAGAGAGATTAATGGATTCTTCAGTAAGAATTTTTTTTTTGTTGAAGATGCACAGCCGCCGAACACAGCGTGCACTCCACTTCTTCTTCAAGAGAGGCGCGTGTATAACACGCGCTACAAAGGCGCGTCAAGGCTGCATGACGTGGGTCCCGCGACTGCTCCACTACATTTAAAAAAAACGATTTTCTAATTTTTTTTAAAAAAACCAAGTTTTAACCGATTTTTCTTTAAAAAATTCACTTTTTTTTAAATTCAAATTGTTACCGTTATTGGGGGGGGTGGGGGTGGGGGGCGGCGGCGGCTGCAACGGAAATATTTTAAAAAAAAGTTTTTTTTTTAATTTTAATTATCTTCTTTCTTCCCTATAAATACACTACCTCAACCTTCTTCATTTTCTCCAAACCTTCTTTATTCCCTCTTTTATTTCTCTATTCTTCTACCAATAGCTATAAACGTTCAGCATATAAACCATTGTCATTGTCCTACATTTTGCCACTAAAGATGTCTTCTACTTCTTCTTCTTCTACCAATAGCTCTAATACAGACAGTCATACCCCAGAATCTTACAAGTCTGAATCCAACGAAGAATCCAACATGTCTGAAGGTGAAAAAATTGTTTTGCAGATGATTGAATTACAACAACAAATGATTGAAATGGAGAGAGCCAACATCAAGAGGCGTCGCCAAAAGAAAAAGAGGAGCTACATAAAGCGAAATCGTGTAGCAGGAAATACTCAACTTGTTAATGACTACTTCTCCTCTCACCATATCAGTATCCCGATCATATATTTCGGCGACGCTTCCGAATGCATAGAAATTTATTCATTCAGATAGTTAATGCATTGGAGAATCATTCAAATTATTTTCAACAAAAGCCTGATGCATACGGAAAAGTAGGTCTATCACCACTTCAAAAATGCACAGCAGCTATCCATCAATTGGCTTATGGAGTTCCTGCCGATCATCTCGACGAGTACCTCCGATTAGGAGAAACAACTGTTATCGACTGCATGTTTAACTTCTGTCGATGTATTATCGAGTTGTTTGGAGGTCAATACTTGAGAAGGCCAAATGCTAATGATACACAACGTCTGCTTCAAATGCACGAGCAAAGACACGATTTCCGTGTATGTTAGGAAGTATTGATTGTATGCAGGAATGGAAAAATTGTCCAGTCGCTTGGCAATGTCAATATGCAAGAGGTCATGGGAAACCAACAATTGTGCTCGAAGCAGTTGCGTCTGCAGATTTATGGATATGACACGCATTTTTTGGGGTCGCGGGGTCTCGTAATGATCTTAATGTGTTATATGAATCACCTTTGTTCAATAACGTACTCGAAGGAAATGCACCGCCGTGCAATTTCGAAGTAAATGGCACACAGTATACAAAAGGATACTACCTAACAGATGGAATTTATCCGGATTGGGCTACTTTTGTAAAAAGTTTTTCATGTCCGTCGGATGCTAAGCGAAAGGAAATTCAAAGAGATGCAAGAGGCTGCAAGAAAAGATGTCGAGCGAGCATTTGGAGTGCTACAATCAAGATGGGCAATTATCAAAGGTCCTAGCGATTTTGGTATAGAGATAACTTGAAAGAAATAATGCTCACATGCATTATTCTACACAACATGATTGTGGAGGCCGAGGGTGATCACGTTTAACCGATGATGTCGTTTATGACTCTCCACAAGTGAACCATGGGTCAACTCAAACATTTCAAGAATATATGCAATGAAATTCAGAGGTACGTGATAGAAGCACCCATCATGCTCTTCGATCGAACTTGGTTGAGCATATATGGCGTCGTTACGGTGACAACTAGTGATAGAGTTTAATTATTGACGTTTTCATGTACTTTTAATTATTGAATTGTTTTGACGTAATTTTTAAGTGTACTATGTTTTATGTAATTTGAATATTTTATGTATTTAACGTTTTATGTAATTTTCTATTTATGTTATTATGCGAGTTATGTATAATATGTGTTTTATAGATAATTTATTAAATAAATTATAAATTATAAAATTTAAAAATAATAATGTAATTTATTATTTTTAAATTAATTTTTGTCTTAATTTATAAATTAATTATTTATACGAAATATTTAAATATGAAATATATAAAATATTGTGAAATAAATTTATTTGTTGAGAAGTATAAAAATAAGAATGAAATGTAAAGTTAATGAGGTGGCAGTGGGACCTAGTTAAGAATATATTAAGAATCGTATACAATGGGAAGATGAATTCTTAAGTAGAGAAAAAGAGAAAAAAACGGTGGGGCCAGCTGGAGTTAAGAATTTGTGGGAAGAATTCCCACATTAGAGATGCTCTTAGTGTTAGTGTCAGTGATCGTGTACTAGAGAGTATCCCCGAGCAAGCTCTAAAATATGATTAACTTTTATATTGTCGCTATTGTCACCAATTCCAATTCATTGATGTTCTTTCTTATTTCTTCGTTGATTTCACGAATAATTTCTTAACCCTTTTAACTAAGAGGTGGTCTCCTGTAAGACGATCTTATAGATTAAACATGATAATAAAACTCATAATGATACGTTTGTCTCAATGGACGGAACGGTTGCTTGAAGGCTTAGGTATTGAAGGTTGGCTGTTCGAATCTCCTTAGCTACATAATTTAGTTTTAATTCTCATTAATGAGAAGTTCCTCAATTTGCTCCGATGCCCCTGCATTTTCATTGTTTGCCGCCTAAATTCTTATATTTATCATGCCTTGCAGTTTAATCATTTGACACTTTTTAATATTAAATGTGTCACTTATAAGTATTAAGAGTGTCACTTTTTAGTATTAAATGTGTAACTTTTTAGTGTTAAGAGTGACACTTTTTAATATTAAATGTGTCACTTTTTAGTATTAAGAGTGTTACTTTTTAGTATTAAATGTGTAACTTTTTAGTATTAAGAATGTCACTTTTTAGTATTAAAAGTATCACTTTTTTTGTATTAAGAGTGTTACTTTGTATTTTAATGAGAATTATATAAATTTCCTTTCATATTGTCACTTTCAACCTTAAAATGTGTCACTTTTATCTTTTCAATGTGTCACGTTTGGCTTTAAATGTGTCATTCAACATTTCATTAAAGTTCATTAGGGTCCGTCAAGTATCCCAAGACAATTGATGCTAACGGAAGGCTAACGGAGCTGACAAAGGATTAAACTGTAAGGCCTCCCAACAATTGTCCGCTTCGAGCAGGCGAATTCCCTCCGGTATTCATGCACCCTCAAAGCGAGGCGAATGAAGAGTAGAGAGGGCGCATTTACTAGGCGTAAAGGTATAGCCGCCAGATGCCGTCCCACCGACATCACCGTCGACAGGATCATCATCGTCCCACCGACATCACCGTCCCAGCCAAGTTTTGGCAGTCAACGTTAATTTTAAAGTGACACTTTTTAGTATTAAATGTGTCACTTTTTAGTATTAAATGTGTCACTTTTTAGCATTAATAATGTCACTTTTTAGCATTAAGTGTGTCACTTTTTAGCATTAAAAGTATCACTTTTTAGCATTAAAAGTGTCACTTTTTAGTATTAAATGTGTCACTTTTTAGTATTAAGGGTGTCACTTTTTAGTATTAAGGGTGTCACTTTGTATTTTAATAAAAATTATAATAAATTTTCTTTTATAGTGTCACTTTTAACATTAAAATGTGTCACTTTTGTGTTTTCAATATGTCACGTTTGGCTTTAAATGGGTCATTTAATATTTCGTCAAAGTCCGTTAGGATCCGTCAAGTATCCCAAGGCAGTTGATACTAACTGATGGTTAACGAAGCTGCCAAAGGATTAAATTGCAAGGCGTAAGTAACTTTTTAGCATTAAGAGTGTCACTTTTTAGCATTAAGTGTGTCACTTTATAGTATTAAGTGTGTCACTTTTTAGTATTAAGAGTGTATCTTTTTAATATTAAGAGTGTCACTTTTTAGTATTAAATGTATTACTTTTTAGTATTAAAGGTATCACTTTTTTTGTATTAAGGGTGTCATTTTTTAGTATTAAGAGTGTCACTTTGTATTTTAATAAAAATTATAATAAATTTTCTTTTATAGTGTCACTTTTAACATTAAAATGTATCACTTTCGTGTTTTCAATGTGTCACGTTTGGTTTTAAATGTGTCATTTAATATTTCATCAAAGTCCGTTAGGATCCGTCAAGTATGCCAAGGCTGTTGATACTAACGGATGGTTAACAGAGCTGCCAAAGGATTAAATTGCAAGGCGTAATGTAAGAATATAAGAATTTCGGCGGCAAACATTGAAAGTACAGGGGCACCGAAGCAAATAGACGAATTTCTCATTAAAGAGCATTAAAACATAATATTGCAAGCTTCAGAGTTTCAAACCACTAACCAACCCTCGCGCTAAACCCGTAAGTGATACAGCCGACCAACTTACCTAACACTCAATTATGATACTTTTTAACATGTTTATTTATTAACCCACGAATTCCTAAATGGGGCTCCGTCTTACGGATTTAGGATCTGTAAGACCGTCCTACACAAGTTTTTGCCTTTTACAAATTGTATTTATTTGTTTGTATATATGGATTATCTTATTAATTAAAGTATTTGGTGATTTTAGACTTACCTCCAAATATTAAGTTTCTCTTCTCATAGGCCAATTTTTATTGCTTTTATACATGTACAATATGTATTTCTGTATCCTACAAATTGATCGTAAAATAAATTACTACTAGGAAACCAAACCACCCATAGTTATTAAGAAAAGTAGCAAAAAAGTTGGTCCCCCTTAAGCGACCCAACCCAAGCCCTCATGCGTGGAAAGACACGTGTCTTTTAGCTCGATCTAGAAGGGGCCCACAACCTGACGAACCAAACCGACAGAACAAAGGCGACCAAGATTGGTGACCACAACTAGTTAATTATGAATCCCTGGGAGGCCGAGGATCAACTCGAGAGCCGAACACAGTCGACCACCGGGACGAAGACCATGTCTTCCATGCAAACAAACGTCAACCAGTAAGGAGTCGCCAACAAGCCGACCAACAACAAACCCCTACATCCGGGGAACAGACATGACTTGGGGAGTAATCAACCGCCTACTGTGGAGAGCTACACGCAACCTACCAACCAGTAAGGAGCTGCCAGCAAGTCGACCAACAACAAGCCCTCACGTCAACCAGTAAGGGACCACCAGCGAGCCGACCAACAACATGCCCCCACGTCCTGGGACCCCTACTCTAATCATGAGACTCAAGGCAAGGACTATAAAAGGAACACGATGTGACTTTGCAAAGTTTACGTTTTGATCACACATAATCAAGCACATAACACACACTTAATATATCAAATATACTCACTGGAAGCTTAAGGGAACGCCTAGCTCCGACATACATATATACCCCATTATTAACTCTCACACCGGAAGGCTTTAGCTGTGACAACCTCCCAGCTCCCTAACGGTGCTCTTTGTTTGAGGTCATCAAGATAACGTAAAGTACTTCCGACATACATCCAGAAGAGAACCAAGCCCAGATATCCTAGTCACCGTTGACACCTCGGCTCCGGTCCATTACGTTGACTTCTAGCATAGACACCTCATCTTGTGGCGTGATTAGTTGGTTCCATTGCCGGGAAGTCGAAATCTCTCTTTATTTCTTCTTCTCTTCTCACTGTAACTAAAAACCATAGAAAAACACACCCACAAAAAAAAAAAAAGGAGAACAAGGAGCAAACAATGCCACTCCAACCATGCAACCCCCCTCGGTGACGAGCAAGCTCATGGAGATAGACTTGGTCACCCCCAGCCCGAAAGCTTTAAAGGGGAAGGGCAAGGGGGACGCTGTTCGTAACTTGGGAGCCGATATTAACCAAACAGAGACCTCTTTCGCCGAGGACAAAGAAGATGAGGGGGATGCTCGGATCGTGAACTCTCATACTGGCAAAAACACACAGGCAAACGAGCAAGAGCAATACCAAGAAAAGCTAAAGTTCTGGGAACGCCAGAGACTTTATCTCACAGGAATCTAAGAGGCCGAGTTGAAAATGTTCGAGCTAAGCAAAAAGTCAAGAATCACAACTAACACAATGGTCGCACAGGAGCATGGCCCAACCGATAAAGGGACCATTTTAAATGGCAAAGGGAAGAAGAAAGCTACACCTCGCCCAAACGCGAAGTCTAGACTAGGAAAAATGATGGTCGAGCACGTACCAATACCCAGCCTGCACAGTCGACTGCCCTTCCCTGACGAATCTGACTGTCCTCCTTCTCGTACCAAAGAAAGAAGCGAGTAGGGTGAGTCGAGGCCAAGTACTGAGGTAATGAAGAACAAAACCTACAACCATTGCACACAACCTCAACAATCAGGAACATGACATCAAAAGAGTGGTTGGAACGCGACCACCGAGGTACACATGTTAACATCCACACCATCCCCAACATTCGAACATGAGATGAAAAATATTGTGCTCTTCCTTTTAAAGTGTAAATTAGTAGAAAACGATATAAAACCCCATTCTCGTACGGAGGTGGCGATCAAAGACCTTATCCTCGATACACGGGGAAGGTCACAAAAAATAATAGCGGAATTTCTCACTACTATCCTAGCACGGAGGTGGCGATCAAGGACCTTATCCTCGGTACACGGGGAAGGTCACAAAAAGCAAGAGCGTAATCGTTCACTTCCACCCTCGGTACACGAGGTGGGGATCAAAGGTCTTGTCCTCAGTAATTGGGGAAGATCAAAAATTAAATAAGACAAGGGATCAAGGATTTCATCCTCGATACGCGAGGGAAATGAAGAAAAGAAAACAAGTATGGAAAGAAAAACAATATACAAAACAAACAAAAAACACGTTGCTATATTTGCATTAACAAGTGAGGATAGGAAAGTGTTAATTATACTAAAAACAAAAATATATTGTTTGGAGGCCATGGGCACACACGCCCAGTCAACTCGATGCAACGAGGATTACAATTCTTCAAACAAGAGGGAGGTCCACGACCTTGGCATCACAAGCCGAAGAGGGTAAGCTGCGTTGTTCAGCAGCGAAGGAATCATTGGTAAACTGATCACGGTTGGACTGCTCGCCCATAAATTGTCTTAATTGGAGCTCCGTGTCAAAGTCCACTTCCTCGTCGTTACGCACTGCATTGATAAAAAAGATAACATCTTGAGACCAAGGAGTAGGGGGCACCCACTCTTCGAGTCTAGCATTCAAATCTTTTCTCTTGATCATCTCAAGCTCGCCCTCTTCAAAAGGGACCATCTCATGCCCCTCCCTCTCACAGCTTCTCCAACAAACTCCTCACTACCCCAATCAACTACTTTCCCAAGGGTAAGCCCGGAGGAAGCAGCCAAGTGAAGGACATAATGGATACCTCGCTCATAGTAAGGGAGGACCTCGTTGGTAAATTCCTCGGTCTCTTTAAAAGCTTCATAAGTCGAGGCCCTCACCTCTACGATTTGTTTCTCCTGCTCAACCACCCTCGCTAAGGACTCGTTTTTCTCCTTCTTAACTAAAAACCTCGATTGGTCAGCCTCACCAGCTCATTGCTCGGCCTGCTCCTTTTCCTTCGCCAAAGTAGCTATCTTAATAGAAGACTCCGCTAGCTCGATAGTCCTCTAGGCTTGATCACTCTCCAAAGACGCTAATCAGGCCTTTAGAATCTCGATCTCATCTTGATTGGCTCGAGCCTTGGTCTTCAGTTTTTTCACTTCAATTTCAGCTTGGCCAAATCGAGCACCCAAAGAGCTAACAAAGGAGCACAACTATAAGAAAACAAAAGAATGAATGAGAAATCAAAGTTTCATGCCTCGAGGAAACAAGAAAGAGAAGAAGCATTTACCTCACCAACACAAAGTCCTACCCGACCCATCACCTCATTGGCAGGCAAGGAATTAGCAACTTCAATAAGGTCCCTCATTTGGGCCATGACTAATATTCCTTGACCAGCCAAGGAAGTGGGGCCATCACGATGGGTCATGTCCATGTTCTGCAAGGCGGGGACATCCCCAATATCCAATCCGAGTTGGATACCAGCAGCCTTGATCATCGGAAAGGAGAAGTCATCCTTAAGCCAATGCACCATTTCTTCGGTTGATGAAGACGAAGCAACGGCCGCCTTTATTTTCTTTGATGCCAGGGAGCTGATAGAGACGACCTCTACGCTCTGCTCAGATTCCTCGAGAACATCGTTGGTCAATCTCTTCTGACCGACAGGAGGAACTTGAACGCTTTCGACAAAAGCGGGAACATTGGTGGTGGGTGGAGCTTTCTTTGCAAGAACAGAAGCTGAAGGCTTCACCTTACGAGCAACAATAACCTTGGGGACAACCCTTCACGGGGGCACTACAGTAGCCGGGGGCAAGCTACCAGCTACTAGTGCATCGGTGGGCAGTGCATAGGCTTTTCTAGGATCAGCAACCGCTTCCTTAAGCACAGCATGGCGGCAACACCCCTGGTCTGCCTTGCACTCCTCCTAGAAACTTGGTCCAATCCAGCACCATAGCTGAAACAACAAAAAGAACAAGTCAAAATCACGAAAGAAAAGAAAAGCAATACACGATGCGAATAGAAATAAACAATAATAGCAAGTACTTTTGCATCCGTCATCGCCGAACAAATCATCCTTGCATCGGGGACAGTCATCCTTGAACTTGTTCTTTTCATGAACAGCCCACCCCGGATACACGACGTACTAGGGAACCGCACACTTAAGACTGATGTCATCTATCTTCTTGGTGGACATCCCAACATCCTTAACAAAACTTCATCCTCGGTCACCAAACTCCAACGGAAGACTCGAGCAGGCTCAACCCCGTGCACCCTCAAAAATGATTCAACAACCGCTTTCGTCGACTCCTCATACTTGTCCAGAGCCTCGATCGAAAGAAGAAACTTAACCTCAGAAGCTGAATTCTGGGGAACATGAAAATTCCACCCCGTTCGGCTCTTAACCAGGAAGACCTTCTCATCCCAGTGCCCCATTTAGCCAGGCGGTTTGGTGAACAAATTGATACTTCTATTGTGATGCTTACATTGAAGCCGTTTTAGAGACTTAGTCACGCTAAAGTAAGTCTTGAAGAGGGGTAAGGTCGGCTCAAAATCGAGCACCAAGACACATGCAATGAATGACACCAAGTACTTTACGAGGTTAAGAGAAAGATCTAAAGGATGGGCACCAGCTTCCTCAAGAATTGAAGGTCGCAAATCAAAGGGTCAAGTGGCAAGTGAAGACCCATGTCGAAAAACGTGGTATAAAAACCCACTTTATCACGACGGCTTCGAAGCTCGTCCAAACCTAGCGAGCTATGGGGAACTGGTCCTCGAAACTTCTTAAAGTTGTGGTTATAATTTTCATCCCACGCGAGCAAATCCTTTGGGCGCATGTTACTATGCCATTCTTTAAGTACTCAGCGAGATGGTGGCACATCCACATCAACCCCAGTTTCTTCGACGACCTTAACCTCGCTCGCGACTTCTGCCTTTCCTTTATCGATCTGTGTGCTCGCACCACCAGAGCCATCCTCGACTCCAGTAGCAGCAAGAAGAGGCCTCTCCCTTTTTCTTGCACGCCAAATCTCTATTGGAGGCAACAACTCCCTCGATAATGGTCTCTCGAAAATACTAATTGAATAAATACCTAAGGGCACTATCCTTATCCTTACAAACCATCATAACAGTGCAGGGTAGGAGATCCTCGGTCACATAGTTATCGTCAGAAAGAGTCGACAAACCCTCCATGTCATACACCCTTGCCACCAAAAAGGTCATCGCTCGACTAGGCAGAATGATCCTCCAAGCCCCATCAGTCTGAAAATATACCCTTCGACTGATGGGACACCGAGCATAAACCGAATCTGGGCTCATATGTTTGGTCCTCATCCCCCGACCGCGATATAGTAGAAGAACTAGTCAAGGAAGAAGTGGAGGTGGAGGAAGACTCACTCGGTGTTAAATCATGTACATGCCTCATGAAACCTAACCTAGAAACTAAACAATAAGAACAAGGAGTGAAAAGGTAAATACCTACGAGAAAGAGGCACATTCGAGGAAAAAGGTAAGCAAAATCGAGGACTTGAAAAAGACGGTCATTAGAGTTAACACCAAAACAACATAAAACGGCGACTGACTCACCGAAAGGAAAACGGACCTAGAACTCACTCAAATCAGACTTAAAAACAACGGAATTGACTACAATAGAATAAGAAGAAGAAGGCGAACTTGGGGAACTAAATTGCAAGAGGAAAGAACAACCAGAAGAAGCAAGAAATAGAGGAAATAGTATGAAGAAAGTTTTTGCCTACAAAGTACGTTTACGAGGGAAAAAACTCGGAAACTTGCAGAAGCGTATGAGGAAAGCCAAAAAAACGCCTTTTATACGACCCGAGGACGTCGGGTCGACCCGACTAGAAAACACGCAATAGTAAACCGATATGACTACCTATGACCACTCGATAATCGCGCTATTAAATACAAATGGCACACCAGTTCCCCGTGCAATTCCATCATCAATTCAAAGACCATCCTCGACTCAAAACCTAATCGAGCATGACCGAGCAACAACAATCGACAGCTAAGATGACCATGTGCTTAGGGTCCCCAAGTTCGAAAATGCCGAAGAAGCAACAATGCTCGATGAATAGGTCAGAGGATCCAACCATACTTTCCAAGCCAAAGATAAATCTTCGCGCTTGGAAACTAGGGGGCAACTGAAGGGACCCAACCCAAGCCCTCATACGTGGAAAGATATGTGTCTTCCAGCTTGATCTAAAAGAGGTCCACTACCTAATGAACCAAACCGACAGAACAAAGGCGACCAAGGTTGGCGACCACAAACAGTTAATTATGGATCCTCGGGAGGTCAAGGATCACTTTGAGAGCCGAACGCAGTCGACCACAGGGACGAAGAACAAGCATGCTCGGCAAGAGAGCTCTCCGAAGACATCAACATTCCAAACATCAACACAACATCTAATGACCAGGTGTCGGCTCCTAGTTCAAAGACAAGTGTCTTCCATGCAAACGAACGTCAACCAGTAAGGAGCTGCCAGCAAGCCGACCAACAACAGGCTCCAACTTTCGGGAACGGACATGACTTGGGGAGTAATAACCCACCTAGTGTGGAGAGCTATACACAACCTACCAACCAGTAAGGATCCGCCAGCAAGCTGACCAACAACAGGCCGTCACGTCAACCAATAAGGGACCGCCAATGAGCCGACCAGGAACAGGCCCCCACGTCCTGGGACCCCTACTCTAATCATGAGACTTAAGGCAAGGACTATAAAAGGAGCACGAGGTGACTTTGCAAAGTTTACGTTTTGATCACACACTATCAATCACACAACATACACTTAATATATCAAATATACTCACCGAAAGCTTAAGGGAACGCCTAGCTCCGACATACATATATGCCCCTGTTATTGACTTTCACACTGGAGGGCTTTAGCGGGGACAACCTCCCAGCTCCCTAATAGTGCTCTCCGTTTCAGGTCATCAAGATAATGCAAAGTACTTCCGACATACATCCAGAAGAGAACCAAGCCCAGATATCCTAGTCACCGTTGACACCTCAGCTCCGGTCCATTACGTGGACTGCCAGCATTGACACCCCATCTTGTGGCGTGATCACCCCCAAAGTTTACGGCACAATACATGACTTCTCAATCTCCGCATAACTCCTCTTTTCTCTAGGTAAACAAATTGAAAGATTTGTGATTAAAGAATCCAATTTTTGCACTGTGATGTCCAAATTTGGGCGATGATTTTTGCATTATGATGCTCAAATTTAGACAGACTTCAATTATGCATTGTGATGCCTAAATTTGGCCAGGATTTTTGCATTGCGATGCCCAAATTTAGGTAAGGGCTTTGTTCGCGCGCCTTTTCTTCATTAAGGGTATCTTCATTATTTTCCCTCTAAAAGTGTATTTTAGTAGTTTAAAACAAATATAGGGGACCTACGTGGTTGAAAATTTCACAAAAGAGATCAGCCTGATTATCACCCTTATTTTTACCTAAGGATTAGGGTTTGCTTGTCCCTCATAGTTTAGGCCTAGAGCCTTCGCTAGTCATGTATAATATAGTCGGCCAATATTGTAGAGAGTGCCCACTTGCCTAAGTAAGGCTCAAATGCTTTTGAGAGGTGAAAAATATGTGCATCAACCTCTTTTCCGTGGTCCTTTTTTTTGTTAAATTGCAGATCGGTCCACTTTCTCAAATATCTAATCACTTAAGTACCTTTTTTTTTCAACAACATAAGTCCACTTTCATAAATTTACTCCAATATTAAAGTCTAATCTTCGTCTTCTTCTTCTTGAGATCTCCGACTATGACCACTCTATCTCTGTCTTCGTCGCCCATTTTTATGTTAAAAAAAAACGGGAAAGGGGAAATCATGTGAAATCATGACTCGTGTGAGTAGTCATCTTGTAGGCTTCTTCTTTCAATTCTTGATTTGCATTTGCATGTGTTGTGAGATTCCGTTTTAGCTCCATCTGCCTATAATTTATGATTAAAGATAAAGTTGATCAAGATTTCCAATTAACATATACAGTATCTTCTTTCTAAAATTTCTCAAGTGAACCTTCTTTTATTTCTAAAATTTCTTCGGTGAATCTTCCCGATAAGTTATTCCTAAAAAAATCTTGTGAATCTTCCTTTCTTCCTAATTTTTTTCCCGGTGAATCTCTGTTACCATTCCAATAGCTTATAGTGAAAAAAAAAATCTGATTTTCGTGGATATACGAGAGTGATCAATTGTCGAGTGTCAAGGTTGTCTAACTTTGGAGATAAATTTGAAAAAATGGAGTGAGAAAAAAATGTAAGCTTAAGCATCCCGATGCATGATTTTGAATTATGCTTCCATCACGATGCATGATTTTGAATTATATTTACATCGAGATGTATGATTTTTGAATTGCGATGCATGAAACTTCATCCCAGTAAGCAACTCGATAAGAACAATTCCAGACAAGTAAGTGCAGCTTAGTGGTAAGACGCTTCACCCATACCGAATATGTTGTGGGTTCAAGTCACCAAGAAGGTAAGTGGGGAATCACTACTGATCCTCTTTTAAAAAAAGAAAAAAAACAAATAAGAACAATTCCAAGGTTGTACACATCACTCATCTCGGTTAAAAGAGCGATAAATACCCCCACAATAACATATAAAGTAGCTTCTTCCGAAATTTCTCTAGTGTATCTTCATTTCTTCCTAAAAAAATTCTGGTGAATCTTCCCAATAATTTCTACGGTGAATCTTCCTTTATTCCTATAATTTCTCCAACGAATCTCCCTTCCTAAAATTTCTCCAGTGAATATCGGTTTCTATTCCAATAGCTTGTAGTGAAGAAAGTTGATTTTCGTGGATATACGAGAGTGATCAATTATCGGGAGTTAAGATTGTTTAACTTGAGAGATAAATTTGAAGAAACAGAGAGAGAAAAATCAAAGCCAATGCATCTTGATGCATGATTTTGAATTATGTTTCCATCGCGATGCATAATTATTTAATTGCAATGCATGAAACTTCTTCCCATAATCCCGATGCAAAAATTGGATTTGCTATGCACCGCATCCCTAATCCAATTTCATTAAGAGTATACTTGTCATTTTGTTATAAAAATATAGTTTACCGGTTAAAAACAGAAGAAGAAAAAAATTGTATCATTTATAGATTGGAAATTGATGAGAGGGGATTGGCCGATTATCACGAATTAAAAAAACATTGTCAAGTACATAATGGTTTGTGACTAACATGGGAGTAAAAGGTTGTTGCATTTTAGGAAAGCATTGCTTGAGTTTGATTTTTTTTATTTTCTTCTAATATTCTAATATTTTTGTTTGTGATTACCATGGGAGAATTAATAATTAAACGATTAGAAATTTATAGGTCAAGTCAAGCATGGTTTGAGTTTGATAATATATTTGTAATATTTATCTATTTTTAACATTTTCAACTATATATATAGCGGGTTTTGTGATTATTAAGGTGGTACCAATGTAAAATTTTGTAACATACTGGGTCAAGTCAAGATTTAGTTAGAACGATAAAATTAGATCGAGTTTTCCACTCATGCCATTTTCTTGGCAAATTGAGAGTTGTAAGGGTAAAATAGGCATGGCCTATTTTGTTTTTTGTTTCCCCTTTTTGGTCATTATGTTTAGACAAGTTTGGCAATATTTGGAAACAAAATACTTCTTTAGATTTTGTGGTTTCTTGGACCTAAATTCTAGGAGTTGTTTTTGGTAACAAAATCTAGGTCAAATCTTTCAACAAACCGTGCCTTAGAATCCTAATTGATATGGTAAGAAAATCTAGCATCTAAGGTAGTTGATTTTATTTCCAATTCTAATCCTTGCCCTTCTTGGAGTTGGATTCCTTCTTTGTGTGTAGGTTTCCTCCTCATTATAAATAGAAGACAAAGGGCAACGGCTGAGATAGGCATTGTGAGAGAGAGTAGAAATTCAGAGGCAGAAGATTCAGGATTCGAGAACTTGTTTCCAGCTTCCAGACTGTGTGCATAATTTGTGATTGTAGCTTCGAATGTTACAACATTGGAAGCTACATTGACAACTGGTCATGTTTGTCTTCCTTGTTGTCTTTAGGAAGCTATTTGTTTCTTCCCACGTTTTCTATATCTGTTTTTCTGTGGGGTTTTGCTCTCCAAAACCTGTTGTCTTGTGAGAGTGTTTCGTTTAGTGATTTCACATAATTTTTGTAAAACAATTCATCTTTTTAAGTGAAATCTTTTTGGCCATGATGCTAGATCTACAAGCATAGGCTTGTAGATCGTTTGGTAAACTTTTGTGCTTAAATTCCTGCTTGATATTAAGTCTTCCACTGTTCTGTATTTTTTTGACCATTGTGACTTCCATTGTAGCTTCATCATAAGCTACATTGGAAACTGCATTGGTAATTTTAAGAATCCTAGCGACAATTGTTCCAAAAATTGGTATCAGAGCCTTCTCTTGACATCACTAAGAGTTGATTCTGGTTGTAGCCGTGATGGATTCTCAGTATGAGAATGTTGTTCGTCCTCCAACTTTAACTAATGCAAATTACTCGATTTGGAAAGTAAAGATGCATATCTTCATCAAATCAATTGATGAAAGAGCGTGGCTTGTTGTTCTAAATGGTTGGAGTCCTCCTAAAACAACTGATACTGATGGTGATGTTAAGATCACGAAAGAATCTGATTGGTCTAATGAAGATAGGAATACTGTCTCTTTCAATTCTAAAGCCTTGTCTGCCATATACAAAGCCTTAGATGCCAACACCTTTAGGGTTATAGCCAATTATGAGTCTGCTAAAGATGTATGGGAGGCCCTGAAACCATGTGTGAAGGACTTGCCAGTGTTCGTGCTTCTAAATTAAGGTTGCTTACCACACAGTTTGAAAACACAAGAATGAATGAATCTGAGGATATCATGTCATATTATGGTAGGCTTCTTGATATGTCTAACTCTGCTTTGGCCTTAGGTGATCCCATCACTAATGATCGCCTGGTTAGTAAAATGATGCGTACTTTGCCTGAAAGGTTTAATGTTAAAATATGTGCTATTGAGGAAGCACATGATATTGACAAAATGGGTTTTGAAAGATTGGCTGGTATCCTTCAAAATTTTGAATTAAACCTAAATGATCAAATCAAACAAACGGGCAAAGGTGCATCATCTTCTACTCCTCTTGTGAAAAACATTGCCATGCCTACTGCTGTTGATGTCTCTTTTGACTTGATTGATTTACAAAAGGATATTGATGAGTCTGATTTTGGAGAAGATTTCATAGCTCTTTTGACTACTAAATTTAAAATTTCTTTGAAAGCCAAGAGTCAAAATAGAACTCCATCATCAAGCTCCAAAAACTCTTTTAAGCCTGATTCTGATAAATTGGCTCCTAAGGAAAATTCTTTTCAAACACCAGAAAAACCCTTTACCAATCCTTTTGCTTCAAAAACTTCTTACAATGGAAAAAATATTGATTCCATTCAATGTAGGGAGTGTCAAGGATTTGGTCACTATGCAAATCAATGTGCAAATACCTTGAGAAAGAAGGGGTTAAACTTTTCTGCAACTTTGAGTGATAGTGATGGTGAAGATCCAGGAGATCTCATCACTCTCACTGTTGTATACGACTCAGAATCTGATTGTGCAGGTCCTTTGGCCAATGTAGCTCGAATGTAGCTTCTCTCGAAACTACATCAGAAGCTACATTAGACAGAAGCTGGGAAAATCATTGTTGCTTTAACTCTCTATCACAGAAGACGGTGGAGAATCAGAATCAGACCTGCTGGAAGGTTACAAAGAGCTGTACAAGGATTGGGAAAAGAGGGCTCATCAAGTTACATTGCTTGGAAAGACAAATGACTTGCTAAAGAAGGTAAATGAAGAACGAAAAGAGTGTATCATAAGGCTGGAGAGTTTGCTGAGTAAGAAAGATGTGGCGATCGAAGAACTGAAAGAGGAGCTCATCCAAGCCAATGAAACCATGGCTAAATGGAACTCAAGTCAACAAAAAATGGATGAGATGTTGAAAAACCCAAATCAAGAAAGAAAGAAAAATTTTGTGTGTCACTTTTGTCATATGCCTGGTCATATTCAACCATTTTGTTTTCTTAAAAAGGCTGTCGATAAGGAAGAGGTAAGGCATACCTTCTTGGTTCGAATCAGCATCTAATGCAGCAACCAATGCAGCATCTAATGCGGCAACATCAGAAGGTACATTCACAGAAACATCAGCCAAAAACCTTTTTAAAATGTGGGTTCCCAAAGGCAGTTACAGGGATAATAAAGCTAAATATTGTGAACCTTTTGACATATGTCCTAGTGCAAAGTGGTCTGATGATGAACAATGCAATGTAACTTTCACATCTTTAAAGTCTCACATAGCTGGTTCATGGTACTTTGATAGTGGGTGCTCTAGACACATGACATGTTCTATTGAGAATTTAAAGGACTATATGAGTGTCAATGGTGGATCTGTGACATATGGAGGAGGAGCCAAAGGTAAGATAATTGGCAAAGGAACTTTGAATGTAGATGGTCTTCCTAATCTCACCAATGTTTACCATGTGGAAGGCCTCAAGACCAACTTGATCAGCATAAGTCAGTTGTGTGATGATGACCTACATGTAAGGTTTGATAAAAATTCCTATGAAGTTTTTGATCAAATTAACAAGTGTCTTTTGACAGGTACCAGATCCTCTGAAAATTGTTTTATGTTCAACAATGCTCAAACCTGTCACAATATAAGTCATGTTATCACAGATCTATGACATCAAAAACTAGGGCACATGAGTTTTTGGAAACTTCATGAGCTTGTAAAGCATGATGCAGTGAAAGGATTGCCTAGTCTGGATAAGAACTAGACAAAGGTATGTGGACCATGTCAAAAAGGTAAGCAAACCAAGGCTTCTCACCTTCCCATATCTCAGTGCTCCTCATCGAGATGCCTTGAGATGATTCACACAGATCTTATGGGTCCTATTGAAGTAGAGAGTCTAGGAAAGAAAAAGTACACCTTTGTCTGTGTTGATGATTTTTCTAGATACACATGGGTCGTTTTCTTAAGGAAAAATCTGAAACTTTTGAGGCTTTTAAAATCTGGTACACCCGTGTTATGAACTTGTATGATCTAAAGTTTACTAGAATTAGATCAGATCATGGCACGGAATATGAAAATTCCTTCTTTTCTAGCTATTGTGCATCAAATGGAATATCCCATGAATTCTCTGCTCCTAAAACTCCACAACAAAATGGAGTGGCAGAAAGAAAGAATAGGATACTTCAAGAGATGGCTAGAGTCATGTTGAGCTCTAAGAATTTGACAAAAAGATTTTGGGCTGAAGCATTGAACACTGCTTGTCATATAGGAAATAGGGTCTTCTTGAGACCAGGTAGCACCATGACACCTTATGAAATTTTGCTAGGAAAAAAACCAACATTAAAATATTTTCATGTTTTTGGGTGTGTGTGCTATCTCCTCAATGATAGAGATCATCTTTCAAAATTTGATTCAAAAAGTGACAAGTGTGTTTTCATGGGTTACTCCACCAATAGTCGTGCTTATAGAGTCTTTAATCTTAGGACCAAAACTATTATGGAGTCTATGAATATTGTGTTTGATGATCTAACGGATCTTGGCCACAAAACCATTGAGGATGATGTTTCAGGTTTGCTTGACTTTGGAGATCACGAATCATCAGCACAATCTTAAAAACCTGCATCGCAATCAGTGAACCTGCATCAGAACAGACAGAACCTACAAATCCTGAAAGTTCAGAGGATGTGACTCAGAATGTAGCTCGGATGCAGCTACATCAGAAGCTACATTGGTCAGAAACCTACCAGATGCTGAAATAGGTCCTGAACAAGTTGAGATTCAGTCCAGTTTGACTGATCGAGGCCATGACATTCCTAGCAGAATTCAGAAAGTGCATCCCACTTCACAAGTCATAGGTAATGTATATGATGGGATGTCAACAAGAAGAAAAGGTAAGGTAGACTATAGGAAACTTGCTTGCTTGTCCACTCTTGATTATGAAGAAATCCATGCCTCATGTTTTGTGTCTACCATTGAACCTAAGAATGTGCATGAAGCCCTAAAAGATGAATGTTGGATCAATGCCATGCAAGATGAGCTTGATCAATTTGCTAAGAATGATGTTTGGTACCTTGTACCTAGACCCACTTCTGTGAATGTTATTGGAACTAAATGGATTTTCAAAAACAAATCAAATGAAGTGGGAGAGATAATAAGAAATAAAGCAAGACTTGTGGCTCAAGGGTATACACAAGTTGAGGGGGTGGATTTTGATGAAACCTTTGCTCCTGTTGCCCGCATTGAGTCCATACGTCTTCTTCTTGCCATTGCATGCTTTCTTGACATTACTCTTCAACAAATGGATGTGAAGAGTGCTTTCTTAAATGGCATTCTAGAGGAAGAAGTGTTTGTTGAACAACCAAAAGGATTTGAGGACCCCCATAAACCCAATCATGTTTTTAAATTGAAAAAGGCCTTGTATGGACTCAAGCAAGCTCCTAGAGCTTGGTATGGGAGACTTACAGACCATCTTTTGAAAAGTGGTTTTAAAAGGGGAGAAGTGGACAAAACACTCTTTATTCAAAGAAAAGACAAACACATTTTGATTGCATAGATTTATGTTGATGATATTGTGTTTGGGTCCACTTCTAAGTCCTTGGAAAAAGAATTTGTGCATTGTATGACATCTACCTTTGAGATGAGCATGGTAGGTGAATTGACCTTTTTCTTAGGAATTCAGATAAAACAATTGCATGAAGGGATGTTCATATCTCAAGCCAAGTATGCTCTTAACTTGGTGAAGAAATTCAGTCTTGAGAATGGAAAACAAAAGAAAACCCCTATGGGTACATCCAATAAACTTTGCAAAGATGAAAAATCTGAAAGTGTTGACCATACATTGTATAGAAGCATGATAGGAAGTCTACTATATTTGACTGCCACCCGTCCAGACATCATGTATAGTGTGTGTTTGTGTGCTAGATACCAAGCAAACCCTAAAGTCTCTCATTTAAAAGCTGTCAAAAGAATAATTAGGTATGTTGGTGAGACTTGTGCTATGGGTTTGTGGTACACAAAACACACTAATACCAACATTGTTGGTTTTAGTGATGCTGATTGGGCAGGCAGTATTGATGACATGAGAAGTACTTCTGGTGGATGCTTTTATTTGGGAAACAACTTGATCTCTTGGTTTAGTAAAAAGCAAAACTGTGTTGCCCTCTCCACATCAGAATCTGAATACATTGCTGCTGGTAGTGGGTGTACACAACTTTTATGGATGAACCAAATGATCAAGGATTATGGCCTACACAGTAATGTGTTAACCATGTATTGTGACAACACCAGTGCTATAAGTATAGCAAAAATCTTGTTCAACACTCTAGAACTAAGCACATTGATATAAGACACCATTTTATTAGAGACTTGGTTGAACAAGGTATTATTTGCATTGAACATGTAGGAACAGAAAATCAACTGGCTGATATTTTCACTAAGAGTCTAGATTTTGAGAGATTTATAAATCTTAGGAAATCTCTCGGTATGTGTGCCATGTGATCCCTCACTCACTATATATATATATATATATATATATATATATATATATATTGATTAGGCATCTTGCATTAAGTATTTAGGGGGCACACTAGTTTCATCTTTTATGTTTTGTGCCCTTGTTTGCTAGCCGGAATTTGCATTCAAAATCTATTGTGATTTCTTTGTTCTGATTCTCCTCACTCTCTCCAAAAAAAATTTTGCTGTTGAAAAATCTTAAGCCCACAAAGGAAAGAGCTACCTTTTGAAATTTAGGGATATGACAATTTATCTTGGTACTATGGAACTTAGGTTCTCATGGGTTGATCTTGAGAAAATTGAATTCCCTTAAAAGAAAAAGTGTGAAAGCTACCTAACGGAAAAGAGCTACCTATGAACAAGGTTGTGGCACCTTTCTTTTGGGACTATGAATCCTTGGATTTCATGGGTTGATCAAAAGCAAAGTGGCTACCCTTGGTAAATAGTGTGAAAGGTTCCTAGTGGCATGAAGTTGGATATGCTTGAAATAAAGTAGAGCTATTCTCCTAGGGAAATAAAGTACCTATGGAATGTGTGGGAGATGAGTGCTGATATAGTGAACAAAAGATGAGAAAGTGTACATAAAATCACAATCTTGGCGAATGCATCTTCCAATGCAGCTACATTGGGAACTACATTCAGATGATCTAGACATCTATCACATGTGTGTGACTGCATTTGCTATTTTTTGCCTGTTCTGTTCTTGGCATATGTTAGGCATAATTTTTAGGACATAATATGTTCTGATCATATCAGCCTATTGAGTTTTTGTCCTTATCTCTAAAAAGTGCAAAATAATTACCAAAATATTCCATGTTGCTATTCATGTGGTTGTCCAATCTGTGCAGTGTTTTATGAGTTCTTGTTAAGGTTATAACTGCTATTGAAAGTCTGAGTTGATACAATTGTGGTTAATTCTTTGGTGTGTTTGTTCAAAATCCTTGGTGAATTTGAAATTCAAATATTCAATAATGAGATTGGTTGTTATCTCACACACATAGCTCTCCACATTTTTTCTCTTGTCAAAATCAGATTTTCTATCACCCTTGTATATGATTTGGTCAAATCTTGATTTATCTTCAAAAATCAAAAATTGGGTTATGATGGTCACAAATGACCCTTCCAATTCCTAAAATTGTGCTACTAACGGCTAATGACATTAAATGGCTGTCTTAGTGATATTTCAGGTGGCTGGCTCAATATCACCCTCCACAATCTCCTTGCTCATCTGATTCCCCAACAGTGTTGAAGAAACCTGTTGCTCTCTCTCCAATCTCTCGTCATCCTCCCTCTCTGATCTCTTCCAAAATTAATCCATGGCTTCATCTTCTTCCACCTCCTTAGACACCATGAAACAAATCCCTCGGGCAATGTAGCTTCCACTGATACTTCTCCAGAAGCTACATCTCCCCATATTTCCTCTCCTGAAAATCCAGAATCGGCCATTGTTATTGCCAAACCTCTTCCTAAGCCCCTTACTGTCATACTACCTGGAGAGAAGGGGAATGCCATTGATGTTGAGAATCCTGGTAATTTATCGGGTTTTCCCCAAATTGGGAACCCTAGCTCATGGAAATCCAAGAGATTGCGAGGCATTCCTTGCAATTATGAAAATCCAAGTGATTTAGAGGTTGAAAGAGCTAAGAAGTGTAAGGTGACTCCAGGAAAATTTGAGGAGGTTGTGCCGGTTGATAGTGACTCTGATGACGAAGATTTCGTTGTTGTGAATGCGTCAGTTCCTGAGACTCATGCCCCTGCTCCTACAATTGACACAAGCTCATCCATTCCTGCTCCGGTTGATACTGGTGATGAAGATTACCCAATTCCTTCCCCAAGGGTGGTCTTCCAGCATGAATCCTCTTCTCATGATGTGACCTCTTCTGCTGATCACTCTGCTGCTCTCGAAGTCAACTTCTCTGACTTAAGCTATTCCGATGAGCAGAGAACCTTAGCTGACTTTTTAGTTCACCTGAGGAATGCTTCTCCACAAACTTCTCCACAAATCCCTGCATCTCCTCCTACAAGTCTTGCAAAGTCCTCAAGCTCCTCAGAGTTTGATGATAGTTCTGATAAGGACTTTGCCAGTAAAGAAGCCACTCCTGAAGAAAGTGCCGAAAGTGAAGAGCTCCCCATGCGATTCACAAGAAGAAGAGCTGACATGACCAATGTAGCTACATCAGCAGCTACATTGCCTCCTGCTTCTTCTTATGTTTTAGGTAACCCCTTCTCTGATCAGTTTCTTACAGTTGCTGCTTCCTTGAGGTTTAATACCTCTTGGTAAATTGTGGATGAAAGGGCCATTCCTCAAAAGGACTTAATTGCACAAAATCTTGTACAATTTTTTTTTTCTGATAGGAGCCTACTTACTACTCTGTCTTCCTCTTCTCCATACCATAGGAACATTGTTCTTGAGTTTTATGCCAATCTAGAAAGAAAAATTACCTCTCCTGGTGATAGGTTTGAAAAGGTGTTCATTAGAAACCAATGGTTCAATTTCTCTCCCTCATTAATCAATAAACATTTTGGAACTCCTGAAATAGGATTGGTTGGGTTTGCTTCTGATTTAAACTTATGTGCACAAGAGTTAACAGGAGGGTTAGTTTCCAAATGGCCTAGAAAAGGGGCAAACATCAGCACCTCTAAGCTTTCCTCCCTATATGTTGTAATGCATAAAATGTGTTGTGCTAATTGGGCTCCCACCACCAACTCTAACAATGTCACAGAGAGCATGCTAAAATTCTGTTTCAGATAGGAGCTGGTCTGCCCTTTGATTTTGGGGACTTTGTCTTTAAGAAAATAGTGTCTCTAGCTGAGTCTGAGGGTGATAAAAGGGCCCTCATTTTTCCTTCTCTCATTTACAACATTTTGCTTGCCCAAGGTTTTGTTCCCCCTATAGGAGAAAGACTATCCCCTCTTCTTGACCCTCTTCACATATCAGTCAAACTTCTCAAGGGGGATCGGGTAATCAATTTACCTTTAGTTTATCCATATCCCTCTGTCTCCCTACTCTCGTTCTGTTCTGGTGCTTCTACTTCTTTGCTCACCTTTTTTACCCAATGTAGCAACCAATGCAGCTACATCTACTGCTACATCCCTGACGGCTTTAGCTGGACCTTCTGTTCCCATCTCTGTGTCCTTCATCTCTGAACAGCTTGCTATGGTTACCTCTCAGATTGCTCTCCTTACCTCTCAGACTGCTCTTCTACAGAATATAGCTGCTCAGTACACTACTTGGCTGAGCTTACACTCTGGACAAATAGGGGGAGAACCTACTCCAAGTGTTGCACATGCACTGTGCTACATCGCATGTACACCTGCTGCTACATCTGAAGAAGCAGTTGCACAAGAAGAGAATGATGTCTGATCTCTTCTGTGTCTGCTTTTGGTTCCTACTTGTAATCTGAACTTTTATGTCTGCTCATTGATATACTTTTGGTCTGTAATAAGCTCTAATTTGTGGATGTCTGCACAACTGTTTTGGGATATTACATGCTTAGTAGTCTGCTTTAATTCTCCTTGTTAATATCTTTCTTCTAGTTGATAAATTCAGGGGGAGTTTCTCTAACATTTGCAGATTCTTGAAGGAGTTGGTTTATGTCTTATATGTGGCAACCCTTGTCATAATATTTGACCAGAAAGACTCAACAAAGGGGAGATTGTAAGGGTAAAATAGGCATGACCTATTTTGTTTTTTGTTTCCCCTTTTTGGTCATTATATTTAGACAAGTTTGGCAATATTTGGAAAACAAAATACTTCTTTAGATTTTGTGGTTTCTTGGACCTAAATTATAGGAGTTGTTTTTTGTAACAAAATCTAGGTCAAATCTTTCAACAAACCGTGCCTTAGAATCCTAATTTATATTGTAAGAAAATCTAGCATCTAAGGTGGTTGATTTTATTTCCAATTCTAATCCTTACCCTTCTTGGAGTTGGATTCCTTCTTTGTGTGTAGGTTTCCTCCTCATTATAAATAGAAGACAAAGGGCAACGGCTGAGATAGGCATTGTGAGAGACAGCAGAAATTCAGAGGCAAAAGATTCAGGATTCGAGAACCTGTTTCTAGCTTCCAAACTATGTGCAGAATTTGTGATTGTAGCTTCGAATGTTACAACATTGGAAGCTACATTGAGAGCTGGTCCTGTTTGTCTTCGTCCTTGTTGTCTTTAGGAAATTGTTTGTTTCTTCCCACGTTTTCTATATCTGTTTTTCTGTGGGGTTTTTGCTCTCCAAAACCTGTTGTCTTGTGAGAGTGTTTCGTTTAGTGATTTCACATAATTTTTGTAAAACAATTCATCTTTTTAAATGAAATTTTTTTCGTCATGAGTAGGGGTGACAAAATGGGTGTTTTGGATCATTGGATAATAGGCTATTATCCATGGATAACCATGGATAATGGCCTGATGGTCATGAGCTAGATCTACAAGTATAGGCTTGTAGATCGTTTGGTAAACTTTTATGTTTAAATTCCTGCTTGATATTAAGTCTTCTGATGTTCTGTATTTTTCTGACCATTGTGACTTCCATTGTAGCTTCATCAGAAGCTACATCGGAAACTGCATTGGTAATTTTAAGAATCCTTGCTACAATTATTCCAACAAGAGTCATTATAGAAAATGAATTTATAAGAAACCAAGGTTTTGTTTGGTATAGCGTTTTGAAAATGCAGTTTTTTTAAAACGTATCGTTTTGAAAACGCAGTTTTTTTAAAACGTATCGTTTTGAAAACGCAGTTTTTTCAAAACACGTCGTTTTTAAAACGCAACATTTTCAAAACGCTATTTTGTATAGATAGAGTAGTTGTAAATGTAGCATATTTTTAAAACGCTACGAATTGGAGCATTTTAAAACGATCCACATTTTACACTCTAAATTTTTAAAATACTGCGTTTTAAAACATTACATTGAAACACTTTTAAAGAGAAAACGCAGTGTTTTTTATCAGCGTTTTGATCAAAAGGCTCCACCAAACAAGCATTAAATGATAAGGCTAACTCAATGACAAACGTCAGCAATAAAAAAAATATAAAAAAAAACTATTTTGAAGTCTTTTTTTTCTTTTCTTACAATCTTATGTTTTCTAATTTGCGCATTTTGTTGAGAATACAATAGCTTGTTATTGATTTTACATATTTTCATGTAAGCTTTAATATAAAATTAGATAAGTTAGTTACTTAATTAGTTTTTTTATCAGGAATAGGATTATGAATCCAGTTAGTTACTTAATTAGTTTTTTTATCAGGAATAGGATTATGAATCCTTTTCGGTTTATGCTTTCTTTTCGACCCTATATATTGGTTCCTTGTTTGATTTTTTTCAAGTAGTAATAAGAAAATTATTCGTATACTTTCTTATATCAAATAATGTTTTAACACAGTTCACAATTCTTATACTCTTTGCGTCCCAAAAAATTAATGTTACTTTTCTTTTTTTGTTTGTTTTAATTTATTTTATAGAATTTGTACAATTTAAGAAAAATATAAAGTAATAAATGTATGAGAATTAAATAATTCAATTTTTCGTATGAGATTTTTTGTTGGAACAAATAAAATATTTAATAAGACTAAGTATCATCAAAGGTTGACAAATTCAATGGCCTGTTTTCAAGTAAATTTTTTTTAAATATCAACAGTACAATATACTCCGAGTAAACGTCGTAACTTTCTAGGTCAAATCAAGATTGGCCTATGATTTTTTAAGGTCAAGTCAGGCACGCTTTGACTGTAATATTTTATTATTTTTATAATTAATTTTAATATTTTCAACTATATAAGGTTTTTTCGATAATTCTAGGAGTAGTAATTAAAACTCTGTACTCACAATGATCCAAATTAGTGTCTTTTATTCAGATCGTTCTAAAATAAGAACTCTACTTGTTTTACCTTAAAAATTTATGTTTGAAAATTTTAATTATTAAGAGATATAAAATTAACGTTAGAGTTCTTTATAAATACAAAAATACAATAAGAAGTGGTCTCCTGTAAGACAGTCTTACGGATCCTTATCCGTAAGACGGATATATCTAGGTTAAATGGGGTAAAATTTAGAAATCTCAATGCAACCCCATAAAATGTGTCACTTTTGGCCTTAGAAGTGTCACTTTACTTTTTTAATGAAAATTATAATTTTTCCCTTAAAAAATGTTACTTTATGGTCTTAAATGTGTCACTTTTAGTCTTAATTGTGTTGCTTTCACTTTGAAAAGTGTCTTATTTTTTTATAAATAAAAATCATTACGTTTGACATTAAAGTGTTACTTTATAACATTAAAAGTGTCACTTTTTAGAATTAAAAGTATCACTTTTTAGCATTGAAAATATCACGCTTTTTAGTATTAAATGTGTCACTTTTTAGTATTAAGAGTATCATTTTTTAGTATTAAGAGTGTCACTTTTTAGTATCAAGAGTGTCACTTTTTAGTATTAAAAGTGTCACTTTTTAGTATTAAAAGTGCTACTTTTTTGTATTAAATGTGTCACTTTTTAGTATTAAGAGTGTTACTTTGTATTTTAATAAGAATTATAATAAATTTTCATTTATAGTGTCCCTGTTAACATTAAAATGTGTCACTTTTGTGTTTTTAATGTGTCCCGTTTGGTTTTAAATGTGTCATTTAACATTTCAAATTCAGTCCGTTAGGATCTATCAAGTATCCCAAGGCAATTGATGCTAACGGGTTGAC
>CM028382.1:22124061-22237635 GCA_013146195.2 Codonopsis lanceolata | reverse complement strand
TGACTTTTGCTTTCTCCGAACATTTTCAACTTCGGCCTCTTAGATTCTCGTGAGATAAAGTCTCCGCGCTCCCGAACTTTAGCTTTTCTTGGTATTGCTCTTGCTCATTTGCTCAGTGTTTTTGCCGCATTATGAGCTCACGATCCGAGCATCCCCCTCATCTTCTTTGTCCTCGGCGAAGAGGTCTCTCTGTTGGTTAATACGCCTCCCAGTTTAACAAAGCCCCCTTGCCCTTCCCCTTTAAAGCTTTCGGTGGGGGTGACCAAGTCTATCTCCATGAGCTTGCTCGTCACCGAGGGGGGTTGTATGGTTGGAGTGACATTGTTTGCTCCTTGTTCTTTTTTTTTTTTTTTTGTGGGTGTGTTTTCTATGGTTTTTAGTTACATTGAGAAGTGAAGAAGAAATAAAGAGAGATTTCGACTTCCCGGCAATGGAACCAACTAATCACGCCACAAGATGGACCTGAGCCAAGGTGTCAACGGTGACTAGGATATCTCTTGGTTCTCTTCTAGATGTATGTCGGAAGTACTATGCGTTATCTTGAAGACCTGAAACAAAGAGAACCGTTAGGGAGTCTGGTTGTTACAAGCTAAAGCCTTCCCTGTGAGAGTTAATAATGGGGTATATATGTATGTCGGAGCTAGGCGCTCCTTTAAGCTTCCAGTATATTTGATATATTAAGTGTGTGTTATGTGCTTGATTATGTGTGATCAAACGTAAACTTTGCAAAGTCACATCGTGTTCCTTTTATAGTCCTTGCCTTGAGTCTCATGATTAGAGTAGGGTCCTGTGACGGGGGCATGTTGCCGGGTCGGCTCTTGGTGGTCCGCCATCGGGTTGACGTGAGGGCTTGTTGTTGGTCGACTGGCGGCCTCTTCTCGGGTAGGTAGCGCTGTAGCTCTCCACGGTAGGCGATTGATTACTCCCCAAGTCATGTTTGTTCCCTGGATATAGGGGTTTGTTGTTGGTCGACTTGCTGGCGACTCCTTACTGGTTGACGTTCGTTTGCATGGAAGACACGGTCTTCGTCCAGGTGGTCGACTGTGTTTGGCTCTCGAGTTGATCCTCGGCCTCCCGGGGATTCATAATTAACTAGTTGTGGTCACCAACCTTGGTCGCCTTTGTTCTGTTGGTTTGGTTCGTCAGGTTGTGGGCCCCTTCTAGATCGAGCTAAAAGACACGTGTCTTTCCACGCATGAGGGTTGGGTTGGGTCCCTTAAGGGGGACCAACTTATTTGCTACTTTTCTTAATAACTATGCGTGGTTTGGTTTCCTAGTAGTAATTTATTTTACGATCAATTTGTAGGATACAGAAATACATATTGTACATGTATAAAAGCAATAAAAATTGGCCTATGAGAAGAGAAACTTAATAATTGGAGGTAAGTCTAAAATCACCAAATACTTTAATTAATAAGATAATCCATATATACAAACAAATAAATACAATTTGTAAAAGGGGTTAAGAAATTATTCGTGAAATCAACGAAGAAATAAGAAAGAAAATCAATGAATTGGAATTGGTGACAATAGCGACAATATAAAAGTTAATCATATTTTAGAGCTTGTTCGGGGATACTCTCTAGTACACGATCACTAGTGTCAAAAGAGACGACACTAACACGATTAGAAGGAATTTGTACAAGCTCACAAGCCACATCTTTGAAATCAAGAAGTCCTCCGTTTTTACACTTGGCGAGCAATCTAGCAGCCTCTTTTTTTGTCATCAAGACTTTGACTTTTATCTGGCCTTTATTCTCAATCAAACCCATATCTTCTTCTTTCATCTCAACTTCTTTACCAAGCATTGGTTTTGCTTCATCTTTGATCAGGGCCGGCCCTAAGGGTGGTCTAGAACGGCAACCGCCCTGGGCCCTTAATTTTGAGGGGTCCAAACTTAAAATACAGCCATTTATAGATATAAATATTATACTGTCACTTAAATTTTATCTATGATTAAGTGGTCCAATGGATGAGATATTTTGATTTATCAAGAGGTCATGAGTTCAACTTTTTAAAAGTCATGTAAAATTTATTTTATTTTTGAGCTGTGAATTATCAAGTATTATGTACTTACTCCCCCCGTTCCGAGTAAAGAGCTCCCGTTTGAAAGTCGAACTTTTTTAAAAAAATGATATTTTTAGTAGCTTATTAATAATAAAATGACACACCTAATCAACAAAAACCTAATTATCTTAGATTTTGGATTAATGGATTACAATAATCGAATAATCAACAAAAAAACCAAATGAAGTGAGCCAAAAAATGAGAGAAGGTGATATAATTTGATGATATAGTTGAGAAAGATCTTAGAAGAGTGAATAAATCTGAAATATCTTATAGATATGCTTTATAGACATTTTGTATATTTTAATATATAAGAAAATTACCAAATCAAGATAGAAAATAACTAGTGTACCGGAATATGCAAACGGAGTAATTTTAAATAATTATTTCATGTACTTATATATTAGTATACTCGTAGATGTTAAACCAATTGAATTCTTTGAACGATGAAAAATTGAAAATTTATTTATTTCAAAATTTTATTTTTTATATTTATAGGGACCCATTTTATCATTTTTGCCCTTGGCCCCTAAAAGTTCAGAACGGCTGTCTTTGATCCCTTTTATATGACTGCTTTGCGTTGAACTTTTATCCAACTCACCTCTATAAATGTAGCTTGAAACTCTAGGCTTTCCAAGGTTAGTTATTCCATTAATTAGAGCCAGTTTTGGTGAGGTATTAAAGAAACTAAACATGGTTCTGGTCTCTGTGTGTCTGTGTGGCTGAGAGAGAGAAAGAGGGAGAAGGAGAGGCAGAGAGAGAGAGAGAGAGAGAGAGAGAGATGGGGATGATGGAGAATGAAGATTTGTTTTGAGGCTATATAAAGAGATCATGGGATCGGATATTTAAGAAGAAATTATTTGTATGGAGTGCAATTGGGGTCTTGTAGGAATCTATTTAATTTGAATTTAAATAATCAAATAGACTAAGCACAGTTGCACCGTGAAGCATGGGGGAAAGCATGGCCGTCTTACTCTAATTGTGCTTGACTTTGACCCAAAACATACAAAATTTCCCCTCGATAATCACAAAAAACACTAAGTTGATTTTAGTTTTTTGGTAAATCGTGAGATTGCAATATAGTTGAGACTAATATATATACGTGTCGGTGCCATAGGTACGGTGTCGGTTTGTAATCAGTTCAATGAATGGTCGGGATAAACAAAACTCATAACTGACGGGATAATTCAAATAAAACCTACAACTAAAGGTTTTATATGTAATTGTAGAGAGGTAATTCAAACATAACTCATAACTAAGAGGTTCATTGTAACTCACATACTCCCTCCGGACCTATATATAAGCAAAAATAACCGATTTCACACAGATTAAGAAAGTAAGTTAAGTTAGTTAAATTGTCTTGATTTTAGATAAAATAAAAGTATACTTACTAATATACCCTTAAGAATCTCACTCATCAAAACTGAAAATAATTAATGCAATTTTAACTCATTGTCATCAATTCATTATAACTCATTTTATTAGTGGCTCTTTGTGTATTGGGAATGTGCACCCATCTTGAAAAACAAAAGAATTAACAAGGGGTATTTTTGGTACAAAACTTCTTGAAAGTTGTGAATAGAGTTTAATATGGTGATTTTTGCTTATATTTAGGTCCAAAAAAATTTGGTATTTTTTGCTTATATTTAGGTCCGGAGGGAGTACTTACGAATCAATCTGGACCGTCAGTTGCATTTAAAACAATTCAATCAAAACCACCAATTAAACCTTAAGCTCTTTTATAATAGAAATCGACAAGAAAAATAATCTTAAATGCCGACACAACAAAATTATATCGTGCATCGCTCAAGATTGAATGACTCAGTACTTAATATGCATAATCCAAATCAATTAGTTTATTTTGAAAGCCTTATGTGACATGTCAAATTTTCTAAAATTTTGGTAACTTGTTGGTAAATATAGCTCATTTATACACACACACACACACACACACACACACACACATATAGTATTTTAGGAATAGAACTATTTTTTAAAATGAAATCTTTGTGATTTTGATTTCGACTTAGTTTTTTTGTTAGTTCACTCTTTTTCATTCAATTTATTTTATAGTTTTTGTTTGTTAAGATTTTTATTTTAAGTTTATCTTAATTAATAGGTGTTGGGTTAGTGTGTGTGTGAGAGAGATCATGTTTTTGAATGCTTAATTATACTCTTTTTGGATAAGTTACAAAATTTTACAGCTAATAAAATGTGTTATTTTTTTAGTTTTTGTGATGTCGTCTTTTATTTGTTTAGTGTACATTAGGCCTGGCAATTGGATGTATTGGGTTGGAAAGACTAATGAGTTGAAACGGGTCAAAAACCCGTTAGAATCCAAATATCAAACAGGTTGAAATGGATTGTGTTGAAACAAGTCGGTTTGAAACGGTTAACGGGTTAAAGCAGGCCAGACCCGTCTCAACCCAACTTTCCTCCTCCCTCCAAAAACATAAATTTATAGTGTAAAAAGTCACAGTCCGGAATGGGTAACGAACCCGACCCGCTTTAACATGACCAGATCCAACCCGTTAATATTATTGGGTTGAAACGGGTTACCTGTTTCAACCCAAAAATATTAATAGGTTAGATTGGACGGGTTAATGGGTAATGAGTTATAATTGTCAGGCCTAGTGTACATTGATCTGATTCCTACAAACTCTAAAACATATATTAATTTATTTACATTATACTTACTGTATACGTTGATAATGTCCGTACTGAGTGTTATAGACATAAACGTGAAATCTAGTATAAAATCATCGGATCGCGATTTAAAATGGATCAATGGATAAATATTTAACTGGTTTATTTTGAATAAGAGGTGGTCTCCTGTAAGACGGTCTTACGGATCCTTATCCATAAGACGGAGCCCCATTTAAAAATTCGTTGGTTAATAACTAAATATGTTAATAATAATCATAATCATGAGTTTGACAAGATGGGTGAAAGTATTGCTTGAAGATTTGGTTGACCAGAGGTCGGCAGTTTGAAACCTTGTAACTATGTAACTTGGTTTTAATTCTTCTTAATGAGAATTATAAATTTGCGGGTCATAATAAATTAATAATACGTTATAAAAAAATCATAAAAACCAATATGGTGAGATGATTTACAACAAATCTCATAAGTTTTGGAATTAACACGCCAGGTCTAAAGTTCGAAACCTCTTAGGACTGTTTTTAAGTTTTATTACTAGAGATGTGTCATTTTGATATTGTTTACATTTACGATTAATCAGAGTGTTACTTTTAGGCTTGGCGTGTGTCACTTTGAGAACAAAAGTGTGTCACTTTTGGATAATTGTTGTCTTAGGTCTGATTAAGTTTTACTTAATTACTTTAAATCAGAGTGTCACTTTTAAACATAGAATGTATCACTTTTAAGTTTTACGTGTGTCACTTTTGGCAAAAGAATCACTTTTCATCTTTAAATTTTTATTCATAAGTGTCACGTTTAGTGTGTCACTTTTAGGTATTAATTGTGTCACTTTTAGGCATTAGGTGTGTCACTTTTGGTAAAACAACTCATTTTTATAATCATACAATTTGTATCAATAAGAGTGTCACTTTTAGGTTTGAAGTGTGCTACCTTTAGGACTAAAGTGTGTCACTTTTTGGGCTAGTGATTTTAACAACAATAACCAATTGAACACTACTGAAATATATCTTCTCATTCATAGAAATGTATATAATCTCAAGTGTCAATCGTTAAAAACACAAAATCATAACTTTTTCAAGGTAAAATATATGTTTCTTACTCAAACTTAAAAAATTTACTGAAAATATGTCTAAAATAATCGAGCATTAGAAGTCTTGGAACCCAATTCCTTGGCTTGATGGGAATCAGAAAAATCAGTAGTCTTTTTCTTGCCCTTTTCAATACTTCCCTTAATTCTTTTTCTCATTCGCTTCGTAATAGAGCGAGCAGGATCAAGGTATGTAGTAGATGAACTTGAAACACGAGATGATTCATTTTGGTCCGGTAAATTCTTTAAGGAAGAGTGCCACTTTTTAGTATTAAATGTGTCACTTTTTAGTATTAAGAGTGTCACTTTTTAGTATTAAGAGAATCACTTTTTAGTATTAAATGTGTCACTTTTTGTATGAAGAGTGTCAATTTTTAGTATTAAGAGTGTCACTTTTTAGTACTCCCTCTGTCCCTAAATTATTGTCCTCCTTTCCTTTTTCGTCCGTCCCAAAATAATTGTCTACTTTGAAACTTACCTTTTTAGAACATCACTTTTACCACTTTACCCTTACTTTTCCACTCTACTTTAATTATGAGCCACATACATATGGGCTTTGAAGGAAACTACACATTAAACCAATATAAATAATCAAGTCAATTGTTTTTTTCTTAAACTATGCGCCGGGTCAACTAGGACAATTATTTATGGACGGATGGAGTATTAAATGTGTCACTTTTTAGTATTAAGAGTGTTACTTTGTATTTTAATAAAAATTTTAATAAATTTTCATTTATAGTGTCACTTTTAACATTAAAATGTGTCACTTTTTGTGTTTTTAATGTGTCATGTTTGGTTTTAAATATGTCATTTAGCATTTCGTCAAAGTCCGTTAGGATCTGTCAATTATCTCAAGGCAATTGATGCTAACGGATGGCTAACGGAGCTAACAAACATTGAAAGTGGAGGGGCACCGGAGCAAATAGAGGAAATGAACATTAAAAATAAATTTTGTTGCTGGAGGGAGTCGAACCATATGTGTCATTTAGCATTTCGTCAAAGTCCGTTAGGATTTGTCAAGTATCCCAAGGCAATTGATGCTAACGGATGGCTAACGGAGCTAACAAACATCGAAAGTGGAGGGGCACCGGAGCAAATCGAAAGTGGAGGGGCACCGGAGCAAATAGAGGAAATGAGCATTAAATATAAATTTTGTTGCTGAATGGAGTTGAACCATAAACCATCACGTGGGTTAAACCTTTAAGATTCACCCTTCACCAACTCATCCAACCAACTTTTGTAATTTATATTGACAGGTTTAGTTATTAACCTGCGAATTTGTAAATGGGGCTCCGTCTTACGGATTTAGGATCTGTAAGACCGTCCTATACAAGTATTTGCCAAAAAAAAAAATGCAATTCTAGATTTCTTGGTAAAAAAAAAGATAAGTGTCAATTTATGTCAAAGTCCGTTATCATCTCAAACGGATATAGTCATCATGTAAGGATAATTCAAATGTGATTTTATGTAATATCTTTATCCCATATCGGGTAGGTGTGAGACTTGTGTATAATTTATAAAGTGGTCACACACTACTTCTGAGCACCAACATCATCCGTAAACTTTTGTGTCGACTTTTGGTGGGCCCGATGATCCAATGTGCTGCGTGCTCAGTGAGCCAGTATGTGGGCTACACGTAACGGACCGACCTTTCGGGCTCGGGGCGTTACAAAATGGGAACAAAGTGTTGTGCAGGCCAAAGTGCTACACCACGGGAGGTGGGAGCCACCCCTTGATCCCCGTACGAGCTACCTCTTGAATCCTGCATTGCTTGTGGTACGGTTCGACTTTGACGATATGACTCACCTCTTGAATTCTATATCGCTTGTGGTATGGTTTAGCCTTGACAAGAACATCAAGGATTTAAGTGTAAGAGATTGTAATACCTCCATCCCACATCGGGTATGTGTGAAAATTGTGTACCATTTATAAGGTGACTACACACCACCTCTAAGCACAAACATTATTCATGAACTTTTGGGTCGACTTGTGATGAATCTGATGACCCAAGGTGTTGTGTACTCTTTGAATCAAAGTGTAAACTACACGTAATGAACCGAAATTTCGGGCTCAGGTGTTGCAAGTTCAGAATTTTATGAGGAACACTTATGGAACTTAAGACTTTACTGCCTATGATTCGACCATGACACAAAAGTAGATCATTTAATGACTGAGATGAGCCGAAGTCCCTAAGTGCCCAAATAGGTCTGGTGGGGGATCCATTTCATTAATGAAAGTTCTAGCCTTCTTGTAGCACTGCCCTGCATTTTCAAATGTTGCTCCGGTGACCTTAATGTTTCTAAAAGACGAGACTTACTTTTTAGAAAATCACATTTACCACTTTACCCTTACTTTTTATTCTTACTTTAATTTTGTGCTACATATTCATCAGGTTTAAAGAAAACACACACTATTCCATTATTAATAATCAAGTAAATTGTTTTTTTCTTAATCTGTGTACCGGGTCAAATAAGACAATAATTTTGGATGGAGAAAGTAGTTTTTATTAAAATGCAAAGTAACACTTCCGAGGCCAAAAGACACACTTTCAATGCTAAAATGTGACACTTTTAATACACGTTTAATGCTAAAAAGTGACATTTTCAAGACCAAAAGTGGCGGTTTTCATTTATAATACAAAGTGACTTTTCTTGGCCAAAAGTGACACATTTAATACTAAAAAGTGACATTTTTACGACTAAAATTAACGTTTCATTTATAATGGAAAGTGACACTTTTGAAAGCAAAAATGACACATTTAATGCCAAAAAATAAATTTTTTAAAGAAAAAAGGTGACAAATTTCGTTAAAATTGTAAAGTGACACTTGTACGGCCAAAAGTGACACATTTAGGCTTAAAAAGTAAAAAGTGATACTTTTAATTTTAAAAAGTGATACTCTTTATTTAAAAATGTGAGGGGAGGCGTTGTAATTTTCAATAGCTGAGGCGTAGCGCTGCATTTTTTGAATTTTGACATATTGAACATGGATAGCTCTGTCTTACGTGTTAAGATCTGTAAAACCGTCTTACGCAAGTTTTTGCCATTCATATATTGATACATCTGGAAGCTTAGAAAATGTTGATTCAGCTTAAAAACTGGAAATGGATACGACAACTACTGCAACGCCATATTCGCCTTCAAAACTGGAAATGGATACGACACATAGGTATAAGAAGCAAATAAGGAACAAGCATCCCGAGAAAGTTGGAATGGAAGAAGGTCAAACACAAATCCAAGAAGTTGTGGGTTCATCAAAACAAGGAACGTCTCATCTATTTAAATTTGTTGAAGCTATGTATAGAAAACAAATGGTAAATTTGGTTTGTGCTAGAGATCTACCGTTTAATTTTGTAAATATGCTTATAAATTTATTGCAAAAAATTTCAATATGTGTAGATATTTAGAATGATCAATGACAATGACATGATTATATAGCAATTACATGTCATTGGATTGATAACTCATGAACAATGCAAAAACGATTAATTAGATTTAAAAACTTTGATACTGCACATAATGCTCGTAATATATCTGCAAAAATTAGAGGTGTTTTAAAAGAATCTGATTTAGATTAAAAAAAATAATATTTTCAATTGGATTTGATAATATTTCAAATAATACTGCTAATTTACTCGAACTCATTTCATTTTCTCAACCAACAATTGGTGGTAAATTTTTTCATGTTAGATGCATATGCCATATCTTAAATTTGTGTGTGCAAGATGGTTTGACAACTTTACGTGATGAAGTTAAACTCATTAGACAAATTGTATCAGTTTTGATGAGACAACATAATATTTTTTTTAAATGGCTAAATTTTTTAGACAATAAAATATGAAACCTAAATCATTTCATATAGATATTCCAAACCGATGGAATTCCACCTATAAAATGTTATATGAATCTTATCAACATCGGGAATAATTATGTGCATTTTTCCAATCCATAGATTACACTCTTCCAATATTTCCTCATTAATGAGATGTTTGTGAAAATTTAAAGATGATTTTGAAACTTTTTAACAAAGCTAACGAACAATTTTTCAGTTCTTATTCCAAGTCCAACAAATGTTTCGAATGAAGTTAAAAATATTTTATATGCACTTTTTAAAGAATATAACACAATTTATGGTATTAATATTAGTAATGAAAATGTATATAATAATAGTAGTAGTCAACCTAGTGATGACCCTTGGGTAGATAATTTCATCAATACAAGAACTCAAAAATGAGCACGAGACGATGAAAATACATTAGAACTTGATTTATATTTATCAACTACTTTCGGTCCTTTAGAAAATTTTGATATTTTAAAAGGGTAGGCGAGAATGACTCAAAATTATCCAACTCTATCATTAATTGCAAAGGAGGTTCTAGCTGCTCCTGCCTCAATCGTCGCCGTTGAACAAACATTTAGCGTGTGCGGCTACGTTTTGGATGAAAGAAGATCAAGATTGAGCCCAAAAAATTTTGAAAATCAATTTTTGGTGGATGATTGAGTTAAAACAACCAATCGAATACACGACAAGGTATATTTATGAGGAGAAGGTGGGCTTTGATAAAGATACATCAACTGAGAGCGATTGAACCACGCCTCGTTTCGGTAAGTTAATTGTAATTTTTAAATTATAATTTTTTATTTATAGATTGTAAGTTATAATTTTTAGATTAGAATTTATATTTCTTGAAAAAAAAATTGTAATTTAAAGGTATGACTCTTTTAGCTTTAGTTCATTATTGGCCCCCTCATTATAATTTTTGATTATATTAATAAAATTGGTCAGGGTATCGTCCTTATTTATTTTAAAAAATATTTTTGTTATTTTAAACTTTTGGTCACTTTTAAAAATTCAAAAAATATTTTACACGAAGTTTACAATGGTTTAAAGATAGTTAAAAAAAAACCATAAAATGTTTTTTTTTTTAAACCAAATAATGAATTACCCCTCAAGGTTTCCACCTAATCCCAAAGAGGTACCCAACCTAAAATTTGTGCCAAACTCATATGTGAAGTTGCAAATTGTCTCATTTTCCACCTAAAGCCAGACAGTCGTTTCATTTATACTGTTAAATAGCTCATGCAACAATACGTGTAAAAAAGATATTTCAAGAGAAGAGGAGTAAAATAATTATTTAATTTTTCATTCATTAAAAGTAAAACCCTAATCTCAATTCAAACAACTACCTAACAAGGCCTTGGAGGACCGAACCCAAAGCAGGAAGGAGTAACAGTTTCGGGAATCACAGAATCAGATTCAGAAGGAAATCCAACCTATAAAAAATTATATTAAATTATATTTCTTCAATTTAGTTAAAAAAATTACTAATTTTTAAATATTTTTAATTACGTAAATATAACTATTAAATATACTAAAATTATTAATTGTGTAATCTTAATAATTATTATTTGAAAGGTTAATAGCAAATTAATATACATGTTGATAAATAAAGTAAAAGAAATAAAAATAAAATATGCTAAGGAATATTCTATTTGAGGTGAGATTTGGGGGTTGTGGGTTGGAGATGAAATAGTGTTTGGTACTGAAATGGACCAAATTTGGGGTAAAATCTGACCAAATTTGGAGTTGATGATTGGAGATGACCTAAGTCGCCGAAACCATTTTGCTAGCCTCTCCCGCCCTTTTCGCCCCGCAAAGACAAACCTTCATAAAGGTCTAGATGGCTGCCTGGGGAAAAGGGACTCCTTTCCGACTAGTGCACATGTAGCTACCCCGTAGCAGCCGTCGTCTCCAGCCTATCACAGCTTCGACGCCACCCTCCTTCGATTCAAGCCAAGCCCCATCTCCGATCTCCCTTTTCTCTATCCTCCTTCGAAGACCGATTAGATCCGATCATCTTCCTTCAATCAATCTAACACATGGCCTTCGCAATTTCAATCCCATCTTCTGGTTTCTCTCCCCCTCTCACATCAAACTCCTTCTCTCTCTTATCTTCAGTTTGACGATTCCATTCAAATTATTGGGATAGTGGTTGATTTATTCTCTTCCATGATATCCAAATACTGTAGGGAGGATGAAGAAATAATTTCATTTATTTTCTTTAATATTTAATTTTATTTTTGGTAACATTCTTTAATAATTAAGTGGGCTTAAAAGTTAAAAATTAAAAATTAAAAATTACCCTTGCACATGATTGGAAAGTGATCAATTCTGTTAATTTTCTAACAGCCGTCACAATAGGGTGGAAAATAGGACAATTTGTAACGTCAGGTATGAGTTCCGGTTCACCATATCCTTTGCCAAGAACCGCCTGATTTAGAACTATGAATCGGAAACGGAACTGGATGTGCATGTCTAGATCTCTTGCCTTCATGTCGCGGTACTAGGTGAAACACTCGCGCCAGAATTGGTCTGATTGGAGGAGGGAGGAGAGGCTACCGTCCACGGGGAAGGCTCTTTGGTGTTTTCCAAGACCATAGGGAGTCAATTGCAAACTTAGAAAAATAGTTTACGTGTGAAAATTTTCAATTTAGCCCTTACACATATGTTTGTGGTACTTAATGAGATTTCTCTAATGACATCCATTAAAAAGGATTGATGACATGAAAATTTGAGACTTTTAGGACTCAATTTTGACAAAAAATTATGAAGTGACTAATACTGAAAATAAAACAAAGTCAATGAACCAATGATGCGATTAACCCTTTGTTTTACTTGAACATGATACTCTCTGCACTTAACTCTAATCTTATTGCACAAATGATTGTTTAGAAATACTGAAATTCTAATCTCATCAACTACAACCCTTTAGATCAACTTAATTAATAGAGTTAATGGCCCCTTAAAATTTCGAAATTTGGGGTCTGATATTTATTTTGTGCAATCTAGTGTAAAAAAAGCTTTTTGTCAAAAAAATTGACGGAAATTAGGCATGTGCCGTCAGCGTGCTATTTTTACTGAGTTTAGTCGTTACCAACTTACCATCCCAAACGGTTTTGCATTTGGAAACTTATGGTTTCAATTTTTACATATTAAAGCCCAAGGTTACCTTTTCAGTTTATTTAGGGGTTAAAAGGAGGTTTCTGTTACTTTTTTTTAATAAAAATGATTATGTAGCATCCCTTGTGGGCTTTTTTTTTATTTTTTTGGGTAAAATTCAGGCTGCTCCCTTTTCATAAGTCCCCTATGTTTTTTAAACAAAAAATTTTGTTTTTGATATGAAATGACGACTATGTCATTATTGAACTAGAAACATCCTAAGCATCATAAACATTTGAGCATCACAATACAAAATTTAAGCATCGTGAATCCAATTTGTGCCTTACGAACCCACTTTATCATTTCTATTTCATAGCGATGCATCGTGTTTCTAAATTGATGCATCACGATTCCAAATCGATGTATCGCGATCCCAAATCATTGCACCACGATTGGTTTCATTGGTATCTCTTTCGCCTTCTCCTCCGTCAATACATAATCCTCAAATATTATACTTAACGACTTGTAAAAATCATTTACCTTTTAGGGACGTTGCCCCAAATCTTCACGATGGGGCGCTGCCCCAACAATTGTGATTGTTGAACAAATTATATACAAGTGACGATTGAGTCTTGAAAATTTTGTTAAAAATTTAAGGAGTTGTAAAAGATTACTCGATGAAGCAATTTGTAAGGCTAAGAGAAAGACGAGAAAACTTGACGATAATGGCAGGAGGGTATTATTGAAACAATTTTATGAAAGTACCTTTTGTTGGTTTTAAAAAAAGAGGATACTGTAGTGGTTGAACGCTTACCAAAGGGATCGGGCATCATACATTTTTTTTTTGAAGTATTTTACTCTCTCTTTCATGCAAAGAATCTACTACTCCCCATGTTTCTCCCAAAGAGTCCCCATTTGAAAATTTTAATTATTAGAAGATATATTAATGTCATTAAGGTTTAATCATAATTACAAAAATAGTTAAACACAAACAATATACTTACAATACAAGTGGAGGGTAAAGATAAAATGTTATAGAAATTATAAATATAATTTTTGAAAGTAAACTCTTAAAGTGAAACATCCCAAAATAATATATTGAACTATTTACCTGAAACGATGAGAGTATTATATTTTGAAATTTTTTACTTAAAATGTCCACTTTTAAAACCATGCGATACAATATTTTTCAATACGCCCTCCAAAAGTAATATGAGCATCTTGAATATACTCAAACATTTTTTATAATTATAACTAACTCTAAATATACTAACATATCTCATAATTATTACTTTTCAAATTTGAAAACTAGTAAACAAAGGGCGTATTTGGCATGTTTTTTTAATGTTTTTCTTGTTTTTTTTTTTTTTTGTAAAATGACACAGCATACTAAGAAAATTAATAATTATTATCTCCATTTTCTTTCCCTTTTTCAATCTCTATTTCAATAAAGTATAAAGTATACAAAATTTAAAGGATCAATATATATTTTGATCCCTCAACTTGTTTCGATTTTTTAATTTGGTCATACCTATTACATTTTCATTCGTTTTATGAGATTCCCCAATTCAAGGTTTACTATTACATTTAGGGCTTGTTTGATAGTCGAACAGAAATAAATAGTATTATTAATCTTAGGAATATTAGTACCTTAGCTATTAATCCTTACTTGTATATCGATGGTAGTTTTGAGATAAATAATGTTAATCTTAATTTTTTTTAAATGAAGGCGCTAATAATACCACCCTCTCCCTTGGTATTAATAGTGAAGGAATAATGATTTTATCTGGGTAACTCATGTTATTAGTCCCGACCACCTATTGTGTACCAAATATCAGATAATTGGTTTATTAATCATGTCCGACCTTAATCCTGACTACCAAACGACACCTTAGCGTCTATTTTTTTTTAAATGGCAAAAGTACCATTACTAAAAAAATTCCTTATGGGATGTTTTTTTTCAAAAAGTCCACTATACAAGATTAGAGGGGTAAATCGGAACCACCAAACCACGGAACCGAACCAAACCAAACCAAACCAAATCAGTTGGATTTGTTCGGTTTTGATCAAAGACGGTTCGGTTTTGGTTTCAAAAATTGAAAAACCACACGTTTCGGTTCGGTTCGGTTCACGGTTTATGGTATCGAACCAAACCAAACCAACCTATATATTTTTATTTATTTATTATATAATATATATTATATTACATTTATATATATAGACGCATACTAAACTAAACAAAATCGTGATTATTGGAGAACTATTATTTCTTCTATTGTTTGTGTTTATTTTAGAATTTGTATTATTTTAGTTATGATAATTTGTTGTTAGTAGGTTATTTCCTAATTTTGATGCTAATTCCAAATTAAAGTCATATTTTTATTGTTATTTTTTATGTTAGTTAATTTCATTAAAAATAATTTATATAAATCACACAACCGAACCAAACCGAGTGGTTCGGTTCGGTTCGGTTTCAAGTCTTACTCGATTTGGTTCGGTTTGAGATTTTTGGAACCAATAAGAGGTGATTCGGTTTATGATTTTAGTATAAACAAAACCAAACCACTTACACGAGGTCATCCTTTTCATTTCATAGCCAATACAATACACAGTTCAACCTCCCCCTTTCACCTTATTTCATCCTTCAAATCAACCAAAAAAGAAAAAAAAAAAAAACACTCCAACCCAAAATCATATCTCCTCCCTAGACCTCACAATTACAACCCAAAATCCATTAACCCTCCCAAACCGATTTCTTTTTTTTTTCTTGGTCGAAAAGGGTTACCCATTTTGATCAAAAAAAAATAACAGGTAGTTTTAAGTCAGATTAAAACGGGTCGGATTCATTACCCATTTCAAGCCGCTATTTTTTTACTATATAAATTAGTTTTTTGCGATGGAAATACGGGTTAAAATGGGTTGAACCGTCATGACCCATTTCATCCCGACATGTTTAATGTTTAATTTTAGGTTAGAACGAGTTTGACCCGTTACCCGTTTCGACCCGACTTGACACACCCAATCATCAGCCCTGCTCCTCTATAACCAAAATCCCCCATATATCAAAAAGAAAAGAAAAGAGAGATACACTCCTATATTAGGTTTCCTCTCAAAATCCCCCATTTCCAAAAACCCCAAATCGAGACTCCCATAAACAAAAACGAGGTTTTCCTCAAAAATTTTGCGAATTCATCAAATTCCGCCTTCTATTTTAGTTTCTAGGTTTCATAGCCATGGGGATCTTTTTTTTTTTTTTTACATTATGAAAAAAATTATTTTCTTAGGAGGATCTTACATATCTAGAGAGCGAGAGAGATAGAGAGAGACAAAATGGATGTTGGGTGTAAACGAACTCGCCACCTCGCCACCTGTACACCACCCTCCTTATCCTCTTCATCATCAACCCCAACCTACACCATCGATCTTAGTCGAACAAAATACGGCTTCCCAACCCCACCATCTTTACGAACCAATGACCAATTTTGTTGAGAATGACTTGACTCGATTTACTGGGCTATAGGTTGAGTCCTCTAGAGCAAAGGAGGACTAGCCTCGTAGGTTGTAGAAGTTGGTTGGGACATTGAAGGGGGTGCAGGAGTCGTGGCCCCCAGCGGTACAGAACTTTGGGTTTATCGCATCAAGGTGGTCGCATCTAGATAGGCAAGGCGATTGCGTCAGTCAAAGCAGTCATGTGACTATGGACAAAATGACCGCACGAATTCAGGAGGAGCCCCCATACTTGAAGCGGTGCAACAGGCGACCCTATCACTTTGGCAGGTTCTCTGTGAAGTTGAAGCGGTCACATCCACAAGGGCGAAGCGACCGCGTCGTTGGGACAAGGCGATCGCTTCACATAGAGTGAAGCAACCACGTCGATGCGATAAAACCAGTTTTTATGTTTCATTGTTTAAGTTGGTTTAGTATTTGATATTATATCCATATATATATTTGTAAGCCTAGAATGTGTACAATGTTGGCCATAATAAATTTTCAAAAGTCCATCGACTCAAATCTCTCTTTTCTTTGATTGCTTTTGTTGTGCACAACAAATTCATCGGCTGATTCCTCACTGCGGTACCTCCCCTGTTTGTTGTACCCATCAATTGCTTCTTTCTCGAGTTTCCTTCAATACCTAGGTCGTAAATTTATGTATTACAATGTGATTTTTCAAATTTGGTTAGGGGAATTGTTGTTGGGTTTTCTTGAAAAAGTTTGATACGTCTACTCATTCTCGGTTTTTGTACTTTCTATTCAAACGATTTTGTGATATTGGGGTTGGCTGATGTGTAATTAAAATGGGAATGGAGAAGGTATCCAGTGATCAGAAAATGGAGTTTAGCGAGAGGAAGAAGGTACAATGTTGAAATGAAATCATAATCTAGACGATACAAGGTTATAACTCTCAATCTCACATGCCTATTTGTCATCTTCTTTAATTTAGCAAGGTGCATTTTTCTTCTTCTTTTGCTAGAGAGAGAGAGAGGGTATGTAGCCGAAAGGGCTAAGTGCCCGGTGCCCACTCCGTCGTCTGGTATCAGAAGTGCAAAATCTTTATGGTGAACGGAGTGAGTATTACAAGGAATGGTTGTCAGCAGTGGTGGTAAGGAAAATCTTCGAAGTGGGGACGAAAGAAAGACGCCTAAAGGGAACTAAAGGTCACTTGTTTATGCCAATGGTCTGGTCGGACTCCCTTTATTCTGTGCTTACCTTCTCATTAGCCAGTGAATAATCAAACAAGGAAAAGACAGTGAAGAAGAGCAACTTCTTCGATGGACGCTCGTCTTTGTTCCGTGCAGCGAGGTTCTAGAAAGGTTCCAACGGTGATGGTGTGTGTTAATAGTAAGGGTACTTTTGCCATTTCAAAAAGATTTAAACGGTAAATGTAACAACAAAAAACGAATTGTAGAACAAACGTATTGTAGAACCAAACGAATAAAAATGCAAGAGGTAGGACCAAACTAAAAAATCGAAAAGAGTTTGAGAGACCAAAATATATATTGATCCAAATTTAAATATAACACAAATTGATAAAAAGTACTCAAAATTTAAATGGCATAATTTTTCTTGGACGCCATTAAAATTGAAGCCTAAGAACACTCCATTGTTAGTAACAACAGTACCGAAAAGGGAAATCTATTAGTAACAACTAACAACAGAAATGGAGAAAACCCCATCTGGTAGTTTTATGAAATCTGCTGGAATGTTAGAGGACACTATTTCAAGAAGTATATGTTTCCTTAGCAAGCAAAAAGTGTTAGCCAACATTACTAATTCTCTCATTACAATTCACAAGTGTCACGATTTACCTTACCTTTATCATCTACAATGTAGGCTCGAAGCCCCTGCGTTGCGTTGATCCAGCATGTCGCTGACTGCAAGATTCAGGATCGATCTGACCTTAAACTTGAAAAGGTACACAACAATATGAGCTGGCTATACATCAAAATTCACACCCTTTTGTTGCAAGAAACTGGTTTATTTCATAGGAATTGCAAGCTTAAAACAAGACATAGCGTTAAATATGCTAGAACCAAAAGTAATGCAAGTAAAACCATGAGACTAAATTGCAAAAGGGTAATCATGGACTGTTCTGGATGTTACTGATACGCCTTACTGAGTGAGAGACGCCAGAAAGACTTCATCCCATCTTCTATCTTATTTCTTTAACAACTTTGGGTTTGTGAATATGCATATATGAGATTCAAAGCACGTGATCATTGGTAGTAATGAAATGGATGTGAGAAGCAGAAAAGCTGACTTTTCAATTACATCCCTGACCTGGGATAGCAAAGGAAGTTCAAAAGATGGAGACTGTAAATCAACATATCGAAGGTGACCTTGAGAAGTAATCGGTCATTATGCCTTTAGCCGTTTCTGGTTCTCCGTGTAAGTTTCAAACAAATTAGGTACTTTGTCCTTGTAGGGAAGCAAAAACCTCTCAACAAACTTTACCTCCGTAAGCAATAGAACAGAATACAAATGCTTGCTACTCTCAATGAACTTAAGCTCTTTTAGAATCTTCAAAATTTCATTCCTAGGCTTCACCCTTTTTTCTAAACTATAAGTTAAAAGACTGGGATGAGCCACAAGGTACGCAGGCGTAAATCCAAGCTCCGTAATGTAAAAGTTCAATTTTTGTCGGATTGAGGATTCAGAAGCCTTCAAAGTAAAAGGATGAGTACGGACCATAGCAACTATGTCGGAATCAGACCAACCAAAGCACCTAAATACACCAAACTTATTCTCCATTGTTGGCCTACTTATCGAAGAAAGCATAAGCAAACCATAGAAGAACATGGAAGAATTGCAAGGAATACCCAAATCCTCTTCGACTCTGCTAAAAACATCTTGAAGCTGCTCGGGTGTTTGCAACAAAATTCTTGCGTTACAAATTATAAGCTTTTCAATTCGCTCATTGGAGAAACCGTAATTTTGTTGCAACAAGACTATATTGGAAGGCATTCTTTTGAGGGCAGTACTACATGAAAACAGCCAACACGAACTGTTAATAGCTTTAACAACCTTATTATCACAGCCGCCCATTAATTGTCTCAGATAACTGATAACTGGCAGGATGTTGGTATCTAACCCCCGAGCTAAAACTTTAGGACACCCCTTGATGAGCTTGACTAGATCCGACCCGGTTAGGCCAAGATCCTTAAACGCCCTGAATTTGGACTCTAGGGTTTCATCAGGTTTATGTAACAGGACTTGGGGTACAGAGGAAACTAATTTCCTGATATGGGATTGGTCTAAACCACCGTACTTTTTGATTAAATCGACGACTAAATCAGGCTTTTGAGTAGATTTCAAGTGACTGACCTTAGTTGATGCCGAAAGTGCTTCATCTCTGGACAACCCAATTGTGTGGACTAGGTAATCCACAATGAAATTAGAAGAACCATTCTGAGAAGCAGAGGAAACCGACGCAACAGAAGATGTAGATGAGAGGTTGTACTGAAAGGGAAATCTATTCAAATAAATGGAAAAGTTTAGCTCTCTGATCAGTGGACGCCGGCGATTGCTACGAAGCAGTACCAACATTTTGGTAAATTATTCTAGTTGAGTTTAGATAGAAGAAAATGATTTCAATCATATAGAGGAAGAAAGCAGTCTTACTCTCAGTTAAGGCAACCAGTACATCTTCTCCGTCAGAGTAAAGCAGGATTACTGGGCATTGGGTTTTTAGGGTTTGCAGAAAAAAAATGGGCAAGGCCACTTTGTTTGATAACAAGTAATATTGCAAGTGATGATATTTCAAATTTCAATAGATAACTCCATTCCGCACATTTTTCTAAACATTTTTTTGTTACATTATTTTTTTTTTTCCAACTGTTAAAATCTATTTATAAATATTATTCCTAAAACTTTCATATCGTTTTTTTCCACAGCTCTGACCAATACTTTAAGAGTTCGAAAATCACAATTGTTCCGCAACGAAACGAGAATATGTGTTGAGTTGAAAGATTTTTCAATAGGGATGAAGCAGATGATGAGAATGAAGAAGAATGCTTACGATGGAGGAAAAGAAAGTAGAAGGTTGATGACATGAAAGTCTGATTCATTATAATTTTGTTGCACGATGTATTAATATTGCAGAGCGATGCATTAATCGAGTGCTTGACTTGGTGCAGCGCGATGTATAAATTAGATTGAGTAGTATAAATTGATGCAGTGTGATGCACTGAGAGTAAGTGATCTATAGCGCGCATTCGGTTCATTAAGGGTATTGTAGTATTTTCGCTACCAAAAGTTTCTTTTTCTAGTTTTAAAAAAGACGATGTACTGTAGCAATTAATTTTTTTTTTTAGAAACGTGCGGAACCAAATTTACCCCCAACTGTTTGAGGGAGAAATTAGGGGCGGTCCTTTTTGTGAAATTTTCAACCGTCAAGATCCCCTATATTTGTTTCAACCGGTAAAATATACTTTTGAGGGCAAAATTATGAAGATATCCTTAATGAACAAAAGGAGTGTGCACAAAACTTTCGTTCAAATATTGTGATGCCCAAAATCGTGCATCACAATGAATAAAATCGCACATCGCCATGGATGGCCCGAGTGTAGATATTGAATAGGCATGCCGAAATGGCGATTTATTCTTCTTCTAGTTCTAGGGAAGATGATGAGACATAGACTTCCACTTTTGAAGGCAAAGTTGAGCACTTCTAATCTGGTTTTTGCAAAAGGAAAGATTGTTGAGCAAGAGAGAAAGGTCTGATCAGTGCCCGAACCCCATTGCAAACATGAAATGGCAAGCAGTGGAAAAAAGGCCGGATGATTGCATCGGGAACAAATCGATGCATTGCGAACTAAATGGAGAGAGGATTCATTAACTGATAATTGTTCCTTCCACCACTCACGCAAATTCCAGTATAAAAAATAATAGGAGCAGGAAGAATACAAATCCAATTGAGGGCTCGAAGACGGTTTTCTTCCTTTCTTCAAATCGAATTTGTGTGATTTTGCTTCTTCGTCTCATTACTAAGGGAGAAAGAAAGTTAAACTAATAACCAGTGTATGCTATAGTGAATAAGGTCGAAAGCTAAAACTATGAGTAGAGAATAGGTTTTCATAAGCTCTTTGATTGGAGAATCATATGAAGCTTTCATAGACCTCTCTTTCTATTTCCTTGAACTATTCATAGTACCGGAGGAAAGAGAGAGATTTACCCGGTCTGAATGAAATTGTATCGAGGAAATGCTCAAGTATGGCCAGAAAACCCATCAATTTATTTTTTATGGGCATTGACAAAAAAATGATATATACTTCCCAAAAGACCCTTCCCAGCCTAGATACCCTTTCAGTTCTATCGTCTCCCTCCGCCATCGCCATCGTCTCCCTCTGCCATCGCCTATCGATGTCTGCAAGGTTTGTCTCTGTTAGTCTCTCTCATCTCTCTATCTTCTCGCAATGAATCTGTTCATCGACATTGAGTATGAGTCGATTAACTAACTCATAATCGACTGGTCGAGTATGAGTCGGTTAATCGACTCACTAATGATGAGTATGACTATTTTGTATCACTTAGAGTCAAAGTCAAAAGTGCAGGGGCGTGTTGACCTAAAAACCCGTTAAAAAGAGGTCGGAGCAGAAAGCCCGTGAACAAGACGGTTCTAAAAAGCCCTAGCCCAACCCGCCTTGCGTAGGGCCGCAGGCAAGCCCGCAAAAAATGAGTTTATTTAATTTTTTTATTTATTATCAATTATTTGAATTTAGAATAGATTTGGATCTTCGACAAATAAATCATTTAATTAATTATATACCAACATAATACCAATATACCAATATTAAATTTAAATAACCATATAGAAATTGAGATAGCACAATCCATAGCAATAGCTTATAGAAATTGACTTTTGAGCTCAAACAAAAAATCTTTCTGTGAGTCTATGATAGAAATTGAGATTTGACTTTTGAGACTCGGTTGTGGAGGAATCTTTTGGAAGTCATGAGTGAGGGACTAAGGGAGGATTGAGGTCTGGCGAGACGGAGAGAGAAGGCGATGAAGACGGGTTGAAGGCGGCAAGAGCGACAACGACATGAAAGAGATTGTGAGATGAGAGAGAGTTGAGAGCGGAGCCGACGATGAAGGCGAAGTGTTCACGACATGAAAGAGATGTGAGAGAGAGTGAAAGTATTTTTTATCTTCATTTTTGAGTGAGATACTATTATCATTTTTGAGTGAGATACTATTATATTTATGGAAATTGTCCAAATGGAATTATGGAATGGGCTTGGTGTTTCGGTTTCGGTTGGGAAATTTGGGTTGTACTGGGAAATTTGGGTTGTACTCACTGCAATTGCAATTGCAATGTAAAATTAAGAAAGTGCCACAAAGGGCAAAAGGGCAAAAATCCCCGTTTTCTAATCATCAGCCCAACCCGCCCCTAATGTGTGGCAGGACGGGCATGCATGCGGGCTTTTACCCTATTTGACAGCTCTAGCTTTACTAGGGGTGTAAACGAATTGAATCGAATCGAATATTGCACTATTCGATTCGTGTTTGTAAAATTATTCGAGTATTCGCATTTGTTTATTATTCGAATATTAAAATTGATTCGTATTCGATTCGAAATTAATATTCATATTATTCGATTCGATTCGAGTATTCGATTTGAAATTTTATTTTTGTTTTTTTACAAAATCTATTTAACAATTAATGATTCGAGTATTCGATTCGAGTATTCGATTTTTCAATCTGAATTAATATGTATAAAACATCAATTACATCAATTATCCATAACAAAAACCTATAACATTAAATATCCATAACAAAAAAAACCAATAACATCCATAACATCAAATATCCATAACATCCACAATAATTATCAAATACATAAATAAATGTCAATTGTCAAATTTATCAAAAAAACAACGAATAAAAATTTGACTAGCATCCACCATCCAATCATCATGTTCGCAATATGACATGAATCGACTCGTCCTCCTAAATAAAAATAAAAATCTATTAGGAATCAATTTTATTGTCATAATCATGAAAATATGCAAATATTTCAAATGAATTTTAAAAAAATTAAACTCGCATGTGACATAACGGACATCTTGATCACGTAAAGTTGGCGAACCCAATCTGCTCCACAAATGACTATAATCTATAAATGATGCTGCAAACTCAATCATTTATATAATGCAAAAAATAAATAATAAGAAGACAATGATCACAAAATAAATTAGTCGTGAAACAGATATTTTATTTTAAAATTCTTTGATAAGGAAATGTTCGTGCTTTCATTACAAGTATATTTATGGAGATGTCAAAAAAAAAAAGTTGACCATATGATCATGTTTTGCATAGTGTTCATATCATATGCATGTTTCCGGTATCCGTATATCATAATATAATTACAAAATGTCAATAATTATTACTTTGACTCTGTACATAATTCCGTTGAAAGTCTACTATAATAAAGTGAACTAAGAAACGACAATGCATTTCCAAAATCAATCCAATTCCAGAATTTGCACTATAACATGAACATTGAAATTCCCATTAGCCTTCATTTCCAAAAAAAAAAAAAATCTTCTTCTCCATGTTAGTACAGATTCAGAATTCCTCAACTCAACTCAGTGTTTTTCCCTAAATTTCCCAATTTCGTCTCTTTGTCGTGAATTCACAAAAACTCAAAAATCACAAAGACTTAATATCCACCCAAACTTAGGCAACTTATGATATCCAAACACAGCAAATTCAAAACCAAATAACTCAATTTCACGTATCAAATGTAATTGATTCACGTGGAAGTAAATACCCAATTTCATTAATTATACATGGAACACTGGTATGATGGCTTAACTTACTCAACAATTGTAAGGACGTTGAAGCACATAAGCCAAAACATACATCAGCAAATATAAATCTCAATAGCTTTCCGATCCCCTATACGCACGTCCTTTTCCGCCTCCAGCCATGTTTTTAACACCAAGCACATCCATTATCCAAGCCAAAAAAAAAAAAAAAGGAAAGAAGGAAAAGAAGAAAAGGAAAGCCAAACAAAATGGAAACATAGTTTTATTATAGAGATGAAAGAAATCTGTTATTTAAAATAAATCTAAATCTTGTCGAGATCTATATAGCATACAAACAAATCGACAACGAATAACAAAAACTACTAGCTATACAACTTAAAGCAAGATTCAAGCGCATCAACATAAACTAAACATATCAAAATCTACGAAAATAACATGTATATGTTCTCAAATTGGAATTAAACAAGCTACAAAATTGAAAATTGAAAATTAAACAAGCTGAAAATTAAAGACATTAAAAACAGTAAAACTAACCTTAGTACTAGATAGAATTGAAGAATTAGGCTAAGAAGCTCTCAAACAGCAGTGTGGCGGTGTCGAGAGCAAGCTAAGAGAGGACAACGGAGAACGGAGTTGACGACCACGGCGAAGGGAGCTGGCGGCGGTTGGCGATGGCCGACTGCTGAGTGTCGACTGGACTGGTTTGGTTTGGGAGATGAGAGAGAAGAGAGAGAAAAGTAGGGGGTAGGAGTCCTGGGAGATGAAGATGGAAGATGTAAGATTTCGCGATGTAGACATCAGATGTACGATGCAAAAAATCCCAATGCTCAAATTGGTTTCGATACACAAATTGGTTTTTTGATACACAATTTCGAATTTCTTTAAGGGTATACTCGTCCTTTCACCATAAAAATGTCATTCGGCAGTAAAAACAAAAATCATGTCCTTTTGAAGTTGAAAATCAATGGTAAGGGATCGGCCCAATTATCACCCATATTTCAATTGTCGTTAAATCTCAATTTAATTTATCCAAACAAACTCTTGGCATATGTCAAATTTACTTTTGGGAGAATTTTCGATCGTCATTCTCTTGATAATTTTTAACCGTTCTACACTTTAATATATTTTCATAATCGAAAAGTCACGCCATGCATTGCAATGAACAAAATGATGCATCTCAGTACACAAATAAGACACTTCATGCATTGCAGTGCACAATGATGCATCGCGATGCATGAAATACCTTATTTGTGCATTACAATGCTTAATGATGCATGAAGTGCCTTGTTCCAATAACGATAAAATATTGGGCGTAAAGTGTTTGAAAACTTTTGAAAGTGGATTGACCCTCAATTATTCGTTGATTTTTCATTGTTGCATCACAGTTTTGTTGGGTATCCTTAACCCGACGTTTTATCCATTGTAGATTGCTTACTTGCTTTCTTCCAAAGCTACAACTATGGCCAAAATGAATTGAGCTGAGACCGAGCTTTGACTTGCTCACAATCATTAATAATCAAATTCGAACCATCGTGATTGAAAAAGTATAATACATGTGTGCATAACAAATTTCTGATATAATTTTCATGTTTTTTTCTTCATATATTAATTATGTCTAAAAAAATATAGGTTTAGCAAAAAGTAATTTTAATAAACAAACTAACATTTCAAATTGATCTCACCAAATTTGAGACTAAGAAGAAGGATTAAAATTCTAGTCTTCTCAATCAAATGACTAGTATTGAGAACATCGTTGTTGACTACGAAGAGCCATTACTAAGCAATTAGTTCGGTTTTGTCTAAAACTAATTTTAGGCTTAACAAGTAGAGTTTACTTACCGAAAATAAATAAAAACAGGTTTGGTACGCGATCGTAACCATTCAAACAATTATTATCAACAAATTAAATAAGATGAGAAGTGTTAGAAGAATATAATTATATTTTTACATGGATTCCTACTGCTAGGAATCCAAATCCCACCTCCTCCATCAAGATTGTAATTCCTTAAATTTTAGGAATCAATTCCAAGATTTCAATAATCCATTTCCTTTTCAAATAAAATTATGGTAATACCAAACACTATTAATCAATTCTATGGGGAATTGATTCTATTTTTCGTGTACCAATCGAGGTCTAACTATATTCATAAGTAATTTTTCCATTAATTACAAAAGTTAAAAACACATTATATAGTATATATAATACTTAATCCAAGCTATTCGAGCACACAAGTCTAAATCATTCTCAAACACTAAGCCTTAGCAGTCACATATTTCCATCCGCTTAGTTAATTGAAAGCTTCATTCAATAATTCATTACACAGACCTACAAGTACAATTTCTCTAATTTTTACAATCTTATTTTTCAAAAACACTGGTCAAAATCAAAATACATGATTCGTTAGTGATTACACAAGAAGTTAATGCTAGAAAATTGCGTTCATTGTGAAGGAATTATGCAACTTGTGGCATGATGTTCATAGTGACCCGTTTCTCTAATCACAACGAAGATTGTGAAAATATGTTCTACTCAATGAGAACATTTGAATTGTATATTTATTCATCAAATTTGATATTTGGATGAATAAAATATCAAGGCTTAAATCATGAAACTTAAAACGAACAGAAAAGTAAGCAAAACAAACTAAACCCAGCAAGTTGTGGTTCAGGTCTACAAGCATCAAACTTGTAGACGGTGTCTTATGATAAAACTTCCACTAACTAAAAGACTATAAATATTAAAATATAAAAACTACGGTTAAGAGTGGAAATCTTATGAAAACTCCTAAGAGAATATATGAAATCTATTCAGTATACAACACCTTTGGAAACACACGGTTATGAAAACAAAACAAAAGGGTGTATAACAAGAACAATGAACAACACTTCAGATGATGCTTCATTGACTGGTACTGTTAGAACATTAATTTACATAAGACTTGTACACATAATCAAGAATAGGATCATGTTTTTCACATAAGCATAATGAACGTAAATTGAAGACATACCGGAACCAATTGAAGCCATTAGTACGGAGTAATTGAATCCGATGGACTGTAATGCGAACGAGAGTCTTCAATTCAAGTGGGTTTAGGTTTTCACCCCCTTATCTATTTCACATGCAATGGAACGTATGTATTTTTGTGGAGGCAACTGTTAGGGTAAAAGAACGTAAGAAACCCTAATCCCCAAAAGACTTTAAATAGATAGGAGGTGGAACCTAACCCTAAAGTGTAATCAATCTCCCACCGTCTATCAAGGTGTAGAGATTTATTGGGCCTATTAAGATTTAATATACTTTAAGTATATTAGATGACTAAATTATATAAGTCCATAATGTTATTTGGCTAATATAATTAATTAAGGTCCATAACCAATATTTAGTTTATTCTAAGTTAAACCCGTAGGTCACAAAACATGGGCTAGACCCCGTCGGGTCTAACATTCTCCCACTTGACCAAGGTTATACTTAGAATAACCTCATAAGTTTGGTTTAATAAGAACGAACTATCATCTCTTAAGTTAGGTCATATTCTACAAAATACTATAATCAAATCGAAAGCAGTATATGTGTCCATTATTGTCACACAACCATCCTTCGGTTATAATCACAATATCTTAATAAAACATGACAGTCAAATATCTTAATAGCATGAACAAATATCTAATGGTTTCATAAAAATAACGATACAACCATGTTCATGAGGTTCAACTTAAGTGTTAGTTTCATAAACTTCAAATGTGCACTTTAAACAAGAAGTAACTAACCGTTAGTCATGATGTCCAAAATCAAGAAAACATAAAGTGATCACTTACAAATAGTTTTATAGCAGTAACCCATTATCTAAAGGGAAAAACTTTCTACCAAACCCATGCTAGCAACATGTTTTCGAAAAAGATTGGGTGGTAAGCCTTTCGTCATGGGATCCGCTAGCATAGCGGATGTACTAATGTGCTGAATAGATACTACTTGATCATGGACTCTTTCCCTCACAACAAGATACTTGATATCGATGTGTTTTGTAGCACCGCTTGACTTGTTGTTCTTGGAAAAGAAAACAGCAGCTTGATTATCACAGTATATCAAAAGTGGTCTAGATATGGTATCAACCACTCTAAGTCCTGTAATGAAATTCTTCAACCAAGCACCGTGACAAGTAGCCTCATAGCATGCTACGAACTCTGCCTCCATATTGGAAGAAGTCGTTAATGATTGCTTGACACTCTTCCATGAAACTGGACCTCCAGCAAGCATGAATATGTAACCTGATGTGGATTTCTTGGTATCGTTGCATCCAGCATAATCAGAATCAGAATAGCCAATAACTTCAAGGCTATATGTTTTTCTGTAGGTAAGCATAATGTCTTTGGTACCTTGTAAGTAGCGCATTACTTTCTTGGTCGCTTTCCAGTGACCCATTCCTGGGTTTATCTGATAACGTCCAAGCATACCAGCTGCGTACGCTAAATCTGGGCGAGTACAAACTTGAGCATACATTATATTCCCAACTGCAGAAGCAAAGGGAATGTGCTCCATTGCATCAAGCTCAAGTTGGTTCCTAGGACATTGTAGGAGACTGAATTTGTCATCCTTTACAACAGGGGCAACACTGGGAGAACAAGCGTGCATGTTGAACTTTTTGAGTACTTTATCAATATAAGCCTTTTGAGATAAGCCCAAAATGCCCCGAGACCTATCACGGTGAATTTCAATGCCTAAGACGTAAGAGGCTTCACCAAGATCTTTCATATCAAAATTCCTTGAAAGAAAAGATTTGGTCTCATGTAACATGTCTTTATCACTACTTGCAAGCAAAATATCATCAACATACAGGACTAGGATGATAAATTTGCTCCCACTAACCTTTAGGTATATACATTGATCCACAACATTCTCAATAAATCCGAATTTACTAATCACATCATGAAATTTCAAGTACCATTGTCTTGAGGCTTGTTTTAGACCATAAATGGATTTCTTTAACTCACATACCATGTGTTCCTTGCCCTCAACCTCAAAACCTTGAGGTTGTCTCATAAAGACTGTAGGAAACAAGTCACCATGAAGGAATGCAGTTTTAACATCCATATGATGTAACTCTAAATCGTAATGAGCTACAAGGGCCATGACTATACGAAAGCAATCCTTTTTCGACACTGGTGAAAATGTTTCAAAATAATTTATGCCTTCCCTTTGAGTGAACCCTTTAGCAACTAGTCTAGCTTTATATCGTTCAACATTGCCTTTAGAGTCAAGCTTAGTTTTATAGACCCATTTACAGCCTACAACTTTGGCTCCTTCAGGCAATTCAACGAGATCCCAGACATCATTTTTCTTCATTGATTCTAACTCATCATTCATGGCATCAAGCCACTGAGTTGAATGGTCACTTTTAAGGGCTTCTTGGAAGGACTTAGGATCATTTCCAATGCCAAGATCATAGTCAACCTCTTCAAGGTATACAAAATCATCAGATCTGTTAGGTTTTCTAGCCCTCTCTGACAGTCACAAGAGGTTGTTCATTAGTAGGAGGTTCATTAGGCTCATTAATGTGGGGTTCCACATTAGGTACAATCTCAGGTGCATCAACATTCTCAATCGGATATAAGATTTGATCCTCATCAGAAGGTACTGGTGCTACAACATTTTGAGGAACGGGAATAGAAACATGTTCTTGAATTTTCTCTATATTTATTTTTCTTGGTGTACTCCCACTATAACCAGCAGTTTCTAAAAATTCTGCATACCTTGTTTCAACAATTCTAGTGGTATGAGATGGACAGTAAAAACGAAAACCCTTTGATCGTTCATGGTAGCCTATAAAGTAACAACTTATGGTTTTAGGATCGAGTTTCTTAATATGTGGGTTGAAAATTTTAGCCTCTGCATGACAGCCCCATACATGCAAATAACTCAAACTAGGTTTCTTTTGTGTCCATAATTCGTAAGGCGCTTTAGGCACGGACTTACTTGGAACTCTATTGAGTATATGCACAGCTGTTTTGAGAGCCTCAACCCATAGAGACTCGGGTAGAGTAGAACGACATATCATACTTCGTACCATGTCCATGAGGGTACGATTACGTCTTTCTCGCAACACCATTTTGGGGTGTACCCGCATTGCATATTCACCAACGATACCATTTTCTTTCAAAAACAAGGCAAAAGGTCCAGGATGTTGACCCAAATCAAAGAATTTTCCATAATATTCTCCTCCTCTATCGGATCTTACAATTTTAATTTTAAGGTCAAGTTGATTTTCAACTTCAACTTTGTAGACCTTAAATACATCTAGGGCCTCAGATTTATCATGAATGAGGTAGACATAGCCATATCGTGAAAAGTCGTCAATAAAGGTAATGAAGTACTTATGTCCTCCAATACCCGGAGTAGTAAAAAGTCCACAAATATCAGTGTGAATAATTTTTAAAAGTCCAGTTGTTAGACCCGACGGGGTCTAGCCCATGTTTTGTGACCTACGGGTTTAACTTAGAATAAACTAATTATTGGTTATGGACCTTAATTAACTATATTAGCCAAATAACATTATGAGCTTATATAATTTAGTCATCTAATATACTTAAAGTATATTAAATCTTAATAGGCCCAATAAATCTCTACACCTTGATGGACGGTGGGAGATTGATTACACTTTAAAGTTAGGTTCCACCTCCTATCTATTTAAAGTCTTTTGGGGATTAGGGTTTCTTACGTTCTTTTACCCTAACAGTTGCCTCCACAAAAAATACATTCGTTCCATTGCATGTGAAATAGATAAGGGGGTGAAAACCTAAACCCACTTGAATTGAAGACTCTCGTTCCGCATTACGTCTATCTGTTCAATTACTCTCCGTACTAATGGCTTCAATTGGTTCCGGTATGTCTTCAATTTATGTTCATTATGCTTATGTGAAAAACATGATCCTATTCTTGATTATGTGTACAAGTCTTATGTAAATTAAGGTTCTAACATTGTGGTATCAGAGCAAGGTTAATATTTTACATAAACATAATGCTTATAATGTTAAATTATAGCCCTTATTTTATTAAATAAAAAAAAAGAAGGGTTAATTGATAATGAATCAATTGCTGAAATTGCGCAAGGTCAAGTAGCGAAACTTTTTGATTAGTTGTTAACTGTTGAATCAATTGGTATTGTTCCGTTAGCATGTTTGTAAAAAATCGGAACTATTGCGATTTCTAATTGCCGACAGGTCATGTAGCCATAATTGATTAATGCATACTTTTTGCAAAAAAGTATTCCAACAGAATGTTGATGCACCTGAGATTGTACCTAATGTTCAACCCCACATTAATGAGCCTAATGAACCTCCTGCTAATGAACAACCTCTTCGAAGGTCAGAGAGGGCTAGAAAACCAAACAGATCTGATGATTTTGTATACCTTGAAGAGGTTGACTATGATCTTGGCATTGGAAATGATCCTAAGTCCTTCCAAGAAGCCCTTAAAAGTGACCATTCAACTCAGTGGCTTGATGCCATGAATGATGAGTTAGAATCAATGAAGAAAAATGATGTCTGGATCTCGCGTTGAATTGCTGAAGGAGCCAAAGGCCAGTAGGCGTAAATGGGTCTATAAAACTAAGCTTGACTCTAAAGGCAATGTTGAATGATATAAAGCTAGACTAGTTGCTAAAGGGTTCACTCAAAGGGAAGGCATAGATTATTTTGAAACCTTTTCACCAGTGTCGAAAAAGGATTCTTTTCGTATAGTCATGGCCCTTGTAGCTCATTACGATTTAGAGTTACATCATATGGATGTTAAAATTGCATTCCTTCATGGTGACTTGTTTCCTACAGTCTTTATGAGACAACCTCAAGGTTTTGAGGTTGAGGGCACACATGGTATGTGAGTTAAAGAAATCCATTTATGGTCTAAAACAAGCCTCAAGACAATGGTACTTGAAATTTCATGATGTGATTAGTAAATTCGGATTTATTGAGAATGCGTGGATCAATGTATATACCTAAAGGTTAGTGGGAGCAAATTTATCATCCTAGTCCGTATGTTGATGATATTTTGCTTGCAAGTAGTGATAAAGACATGTTACATGAGACCAAATCTTTTCTTTCGAGGAATTTTGATATGAAAGATCTTGGTGAAGCCTCTCTTCGTCTTAGGCATTGAAATTCACCGTGATAGGTCTCGGGGTATTTTGGGCTTATCTCAAAAGGCTTATATTGATAAAGTACTCAAAAAGTTCAACATGCACGCTTGTTCTCCCAGTGTTGCCCCTGTTGTTAAGGGTGACAAATTTAGTCTCCTACAATGTCCTAGGAACCAACTTGAGCTTGATGCAATGGAGAACATTCCCATGCTTCATTGGGGAGTATAATGTATGCTCAAGTTTGTACTCCGCCTGATTTAGCATTTAGCGTCACCATGGTATTTGGTATGCTTGGACGTTATCGGAGATAAACCAGAATGGGTCAGCGAAGCGACCAAGAAAGTAATGCGCTACTTACAAGGTACCAAAGACATTATGCTTACCTACACAAAAGCAGATAGCCTTGAAGTTATTGACTATTCTCGATTACGATTATCTTTGGATGCAACGATACAAAATCCATCGGGTTACATATTCATGCTTCTTTGGAGGACCGATTTCATGGAAGAGTGTCAAGCAATCATTAACGGCTTCTTCCACTATGGAGGCAGAGTTTGTAGCATGCTATGAAGCTACTTGTCACGGTGTTTGGTTGAAGAATTTCATTACAGGACTTAGAGTGGTTGATACCATATCTAGACCACTTTTGATATACTGTGATAATCAAGCTGTTGTTTTCTTTTCCAAGAACAACAAGTCAAGCGGTGCTACAAAACACATCGATATCAAGTATCTTGTTGTGAGGGAAAGAGTCCATGATCAAGTAGTATCTATTCAGCACATTAGTACATCCGCTATGGTAGCGGATCCCATGACGAAAGGCTTACCACCCAATCTTTTTCGAAAACATGTTGCTAGCATGGGTTTGGTAGAAAGTTTTTCCCTTTAGAAAATGGGTTACTGCTATAAAACTATTTGTAAGTGATCACTTTATGTTTCTTGGTTTTGGACATCATGACTAACGGTTAGTTACTTCTCGTTTAAAGTGCACATTTGAAGTTTATGAAACTAACACTTAAGTTGAACCTCATGAACATGGTTGTATTGTTATTTTTATGAAACCATTAGATATTTGTTCATGCTATTAAGGTATTTGACTGTCATGTTTTATTAAGATATTGTGATTATAACCGAAGGATGGTTGTGTGACAATAATGGACACATATACTGCTTTCGATTTGATTATAGTATTTTGTAAAATATGACCTAACTTAAGAGATGATAGTTTGTTCTTATTAAACCAAACTTATGAGGTTATTCTAAGTATAACCTTGGTTAAGTGGGAGAATGTTAGACCCAACGGGGTCTAGCCCATGTTTTGTGACCTACGGGTTTAACTTAGAATAAACTAATTATTGGTTATGGATCTTAATTAATTATATTAGCCAAATAACATTATGGGCTTATATAATTTAGTCATCTAATATACTTAAAGTATATTAAATCTTAATAGGCCCAATAAATCTCTACACCTTGATGGACGGTGGGAGATTGATTACACTTTAGGGTTAGGTTCCACCTCCTATCTATTTAAAGTCTTTTGGGGATTAGGGTTTCTTACGTTCTTTTACCCTAACAGTTGCCTCCACAAAAAATACATTCGTTCCATTGCATGTGAAATAGATAAGGGGGTGAAAACATAAACCCACTTGAATTGAAGACTCTCGTTCCGCATTACAGTCTATTGGATTTAATTACTCCGTACTAATGGCTTCAATTGGTTCCGGTATGTCTTCAATTTATGTTCATTATGCTTATGTGAAAAACATGATCCTATTCTTGATTATGTGTACAAGTCTTATGTAAATTAAGGTTCTAACACCAGTACTCCGGGTAGCTCCACGTTTAATACCTTTTACAAATTTTCCTTTAATGCATTCAACACATGTGCCAAAATCTGAGAAATCTAAAGGATGAAGAACTCCTTCCTTTATGAGTCGCTCCATTCTTCTCCTAGATATGTGGCCTAAACGTTCATGCCACAATCTAGAGGAATTATCATCCTTTAATTTTCTCTTAATACCAGTTGGAACAACTATATCATTTACATTCATCGATTCTAAGGATTCAGAAAACGAAGGATCTAAACATAATTTGTAAAGGTTTCCCTCTAACAAACCAGAATCGACAACTTCAGAGTAAAAAGAAAGAGAGAAGCCTTTATTCTCAAACTTAAACGAAAAACCATAAGCGTCAAGTTTAGAAACAGAAATAAGGTTTCTAGTCATACTGGGAACATAAACAGTATCAACTAAATCCAAATTGAAACCACTCTCCAAGACTAAACGGAGAGTTCCAACAGCTTCAACTTGAGCTTTCTCTCTATTTCCTACTATTACGTGTCGATCTCCTTTAGTTAGTTTCTTCACGGAAAGGAATCCTTGTAATGAATTAGTAACATGCACAGTTGTACCAGTATCAATCCACCATGTGTTTAAAGGAACATTAATCGTAAAAGATTCATAACAAACATTAATTAGTGAACTACCTTTCTTTTCGAGCCACTCACGAAACTTAGGGCAATCCCTCCTCATATGCCCTTTCTCTCTACAAAAGCGACACTTGATGTTGCCAAGGCCTTTGCGGTAGAAGATTTTGCCTTCTGCGCTTTTAGTGGTAGAAATACTCTTGTCCCATTTCTTGTTACTTTTGGCATAAGTCTTTCCTTTTCCTTTAGATGGTCCAGATGTGATGATATGAGCACTTTCAATCCTCTCGGATTTAAGTCTTTCTTCTTCTTGAGCACACATGCTCATTAGCTCACTCATCTTCCATTTCACTTTCAATAATTATAGTTGACCTTAAATTGGCCCAAGCTGCGGGAAGAGAAGTCATAATGAAGTGAGTGAGAAAACCTTCAGAGATTTCCATGTCCATTGCTTTAAGTTGAGCAACCATGTCACTCATCTTCATAATGTGCTCACGTACACCACTCACACCATCATACTTAAGCGTGACCATCTTTGTGATAAGAGTTGTAGCCAGTGCCTTTGAAGAACCCATAAATTGTTCTTCGATATGAGCAAGATACTCCTTAGCATTATTAGAATCAGGAATTGCTCCGCGAATAGCGGTGCTAATGGAACCTTTCATAATCAATAGGGATATGCGATTGGAACGCTCCCATGCCTACGAGCGACCTTAGCCTCGGCGCTTTCGGTAGTAATTGGTGGAGGAGCGTTCACACGTAAGGCATAATCCAAATCAGAAAATCCAAGAATAATGTCAATCTGCTCTTTCCATGAGGCAAAGTTCGTACCACTCAGGGATTAAATAGAGGAAAGACAACTCGTAATAGTAGCTGTAGGATTAAATGCTAAAGGAAAACAAAAACAATCATCCAAATTACGATCTTAAGAAAAATCCACAAAATACAATAACAAATCATTAATGTTTAAATAAACTGAAAATAAGCAGTTTATCTATAAAAAGGTAAAATACACAAAAACCTTTTTATTCAGAAATCTAACGCATCATTAATAGCCTTCCGTTGGGCCGACTATCAACATACAAGTGATCTCTCATTAAATCATTAGGAAAATCATGAAAAGTTGAAGCCACAAATTATATCACCGTTGGGCAGAAATAATTCAAGTCATGCAACTTTATATTTTCGCTTCATTATATTCAATAACCAAAATACGAATCTTCCGTTGGGCCGATTTATATTTTAAATTAATGAATATCTTATGAGGTGATTTTAACGTTAGCTTAATTTGTCCAAAAATGAACTTCCGTTGGGCTGTCCAATTTTCAAACAAACAAGAATCACAAATACTGATAAAATACTCAAAAGAATTCTTTAAACTGGTATTAATATGTCACAAAATATGCATATCGATTAATTGAATTAATCGAAACAAACGAGCACGATAGAGACATCAATATGTAATTCATTTGAGTTGAGATAATAAACAATGAAATCATGAAGTCCATTAACAACTAATCAAATAGTCATATTAATCATGAATTCAGTGTCAAACTATTAGAATACTCATAAGCCATGCATCTTCAAATTACTTGACTTTTTGCAAAGGTATGCGCATTAATCATGATTTCTTTCCTTTTTTTTAAAGAAAGAAAAATAAATAAATAAAAACAAATAGTTTCGGACCTAACTGACCATCGGTAATATGCACAGTTTCGGCAATTTGCAATTTGCACAAATTCGTCAGTTGATTCATCATCAAACAACCATCAACAGTGAAATATCACCAGTTGCAATAGTAAAACAAGGAACAAAAAAAGGACTGTTATGAGGTCATCAAGGAATTTAATAGGCCCTACACCAAGGAATTGACAACCATGAATTTAAAGAACTGTGATAGCCTTGAATTTAAGGATTACAGTTCATTGAAAAAAATCAAAATTGACAACCAGACAAGGCAAACTTGATGCCATGAATTTAGAGTTTATTGACCGGAAGAAAGGAGTATAAAATACCGGAATGGAAGCATGACAAAAGAAGGTCGCAATGTCGAATCTCACGGGTAAAACAAGTTCATGTTTGATAATCGGTAACCTTACCGTGCATTATGATTATGTAAAATTAACATGGCTCTGATACCACAATCTTAGAACATTAATTTACATAAGACTTGTACACATAATCAAGAATAGGATCATGTTTTTCACATAAGCATAATGAACGTAAATTGAAGACATACCGGAACCAATTGACGCCATTAGTACGGAGTAATTGAATCCGATGGACTGTAATGCGGAACGAGAGTCTTCAATTCAAGTGGGTTTAGGTTTTCACCCCCTTATCTATTTCACATGCAATGGAACGTATGTATTTTTGTGGAGGCAACTGTTAGGGTAAAAGAACGTAAGAAACCCTAATCCCCAAAAGACTTTAAATAGATAGGAGGTGGAACCTAACCCTAAAGTGTAATCAATCTCCCACCGTCCATCAAAGTGTAGAGATTTATTGGGCCTATCAAGATTTAATATACTTTAAGTATATTAGATGACTAAATTATATAAGCCCATAATGTTATTTGGCTAATATAATTAATTAAGGTTCATAACCAATATTTAGTTTATTCTAAGTTAAATCCGTAGGTCACAAAACATGGGCTAGACCCCGTCGGGTCTAACAGGTACATCCTTGCTTGCGTTAAACTTTTGTGCGAAAACTGTCTCTCAAATTCTCAACTTGGGTAACTGATGTCAAGAGACGTTCATCTTTTTATGTAGAATTCTACGAAACCTGTCTTCCAAGAAAACACTTCATCATGACAATGCTAAGGTTAGAAAATAATTCATATGGTAATAAACCTCTAACTCATACAAGTTAGGACATGCCAAGTTAGAATCCTTATACAAGGTAATAGCCAAGCTTCCTAGAAAGATGACTAGAAAGACAATAACAACTTGTGTCCCAAGTCTAAAAGGACACAACCAAAAGGAGGAAAATAGGTCACACCTATTTACACTAACAACTTTTAAACTGATTAAACAACCTCGATACTAATTGAAAAAAATATTGTGAATGTAATAAGGTAATTACAAAAAATGAATGATAACTGTTTGGAGAGGAGTTGTGATTTTATGAATGTTAATTTGAGAGTTGTGCACAAAATAAATGTTGTAATTGGTGATCTAACAAGACATGTTATAATCTTATCTGTGTGTGTGTGTGTGATTCAATGTTTATTAATTGCAACAAATAAACAGATTATAGCTCGTATGAGCAAAGAAATGATAAAACAATTATGTTCATGCAACAACAAACTTTCAAATAGTAAGTAGTAGTTAGTAAAGAGTTTAAAAAGTAGAACAATTGACATAAGTATTTTGTTTATGAGACAATAATCCACTATATTACCCAAAAAGTAATGTTAGGGCCATTCATTTAGTACTTAAATTTATACATCAAATGATGTGGTGTCTTATGTGTCGTCTTATTTAACATTTTATGGGCTCTTCTATACCAAGTCGGTAACCCATTCACAATCGGGGTTTGCAACAGTAAAATCCGTTCATCACTCCATCCAATTTTTTGGATGGAAAACTTAAAACATGTGTAGATACCCGAAAATACCCTTACCTTTTCTTTGAATCTGTTACACATTTGCAATAAGCTTAAAACAAAGGAAGCTTTGAAAATGGTGGCCATGAGTGAGTATTCGCCATTATCACACACATGTTTGAATATGTTAATACTCCCTTCATCCCTAAATAATCATCCTAGTTGATCCGATGCACAGTTTAAGAAAAAACAATTGAATTGATTATTTGTATTAGTTTAATGTGTAGTTTCCTTTAAAGCCCATGTGTATGTGGCTCATAGTTAAAGTAGAGTGAAAAAGTAAAGGTAAAATGGTCAAAATGATGTTCCAAAAAGATAAGTTTCAAACTGAACAATTATGACGAAAAAAGAAAAGAAAACGATAATTTATGTACGAAGTGAGTATTATCTTTGTTGATAATATAATTCCCTTTAATCGTAAAGGTTAAGTCTTGTATTCCTCAATTAGTAAGTTCCCATCTCTATCTCCCCACCCCCTCCACCCCAATTAACGCCACTCTTTTCTCACAGGCAACCAACTCCCCCAGCTCCTCTCCCTCCGAGTAACTAGCAGTTTTCGGACACCAAAAATCACCAAATTCGACCCTCTTCTAAAGTAAAGTAAACCCTAGTTTTTTATTTCCCCCAAATCTTAGATTAATAAAGTGAGTCAATAGAAATCGAGGGCTTTGATTTTTGGGACTGAATCAATAGAAATATAATCTAAATTGTCAACAGAGACAAACACGAAGATGAAGTACCCTATCGATGCTCAATTCACTATTATCATCATTGTTTGTTCTAGGCTTCGCTCCAGCCAATTTATCGATGTCACCAGCGATTCGATTGGAGCATCGACTCTTTCAATCCTCAATCTTCCATCTTTTCGACCAAATCTATCACCATCATTGCTTTCATACCCACAACAATTTAAGCCATAGGTTAAAATTAACATAAAATAAGGGGAAAATTTTGGAGAACAATTGGACATGCAAAAAGGAAAAAGTAAATAAAATCGAAATTCTAAAGAACAATTGAAATATATACACGCACAAAATCAATATAGTAGAAGAAAAAAGAGAATTTCTATTTATACTATATTTGTTTGCAAGAAGCAATGAGAAGGAATGGAGGTCAAGTACTATCACTTGGGTGTATGGAACAAGGAGGATGAATTTCTAATCACATACATGTGTTATATATTTTTTATTTTGCATTTCATTGCTTTTATTTTATTATTTGTCTTCATTTTATTAATAATAATTTTTTCTATTTATTATTTTGTATATGTACTGAAAAAAAATTCATAATAAGTCTAATAAGCAATTGAGCAAATAAAGAAATAACTAAAAATTAGACAAATTATCTTTATAAATAAATAATATTTATAATAGTTTAATGGCAAAATCCATAGTTGGGCCACCCAACTTTTCAAAACTTGTAATGCGGCCTCTAAAACTTTAAAATTGTTATTCTTGCCACTGAAGTAAAGTTATGTTGCAAGCGAGCCCCTTTTTTGGACGGACGTTAGTTTAGTCATTAAGTTTATATCAAATACCTATTTCACCCCTATAAAATTCCCCTATTTCCAAACATAAATAAACTTGGCCGAATCCAATCCCCCTATTTCCCCTCCACCTTGATAAAAGCTCCCCTCACCTCTCTCTCTCTCTCTCTCTCTCTCTCATAAATTTTGTCTCATGCACACACACTCACACAAGTGAAAACCGCTGGCCATCTCCATCACTATCCCATCCCCCATCTCTTTCCCATTCTATTTGAAGTCTCGCAGGCGAGCCCTAATACGAAGCATGTAGATAGTTTGAGTTTTTCTTTTGGCGTTTTAATTTTTGAAGACTTGGGGAGGAGGAAACATGGCGGACGAAATTGGACTGGTGAGGTGGTTGTTGGTAAGGGAAATGGCATGAAGGCTTTTGGGGAGACTAATTTGGGGAGGAATGGATTAGGTGATGATTCTGGAGAAGAGAATTAATTTGCGGCGTGAGTTTAGTTCAGTGGTAAGGATAACAATTTTAAAGTTTCAGTGGTGACATTGTAAGTTTTGGAAAAGTTGGTGGTCCAAATATGAGTTTTGCCTAGTTCAATTTGATAAGTTTTAGAAAGAAACTAGATTTTGTGTTCGTGCCTATGGTACGACGTCAGTATGGGATGGTGTCAATATTCAAAATAACTTATTTAAAATGAACATCTCTCGATAATCAATTAAAACAATACGATCATCCAACAATGAAAAAAAAATTAAAAGTTAGTTTTGTAATTTTTTTAGGGAAACAGGGCAACCAGTCTTGCCCTTATAGGAGGGAGGACGGAGGAGCCTGACCTCAAAAAGGAAATATTAACAACAAATAAAAACTAAGAAATTTAATTATGAGGTAAGCCTTGAACATCCATAATGATATCTCCAGTGAATCGAGCGTGTGGCACCCTAGCCATTCATTGCTTGTGTTCATGCATTCATATTGCTTGTGAGCATGTTTACTTAGTCTATATATGATTTAGAATCATTCATAAGTCATTCAAGAAGCTCTTAACATGTTTAGAATCATGTATGCTTGCTTGTTGAATCGCCGGTTCGATTGCTTGTTTAGTTCTCCTTCTTTCCCTCCTTCGTTTGGATTGTTCGGGTGTTGTTTGAGGGTGCTTGTGATGAGCTTTAAACTCATTTTTGTTGGGGTTTGAAACCCCATTGATTTGGCTAAGTGTTTGGGAGTCTTTTAGGTTGAGTTTTGAGCCATTTTGGGTCTGCCGGGCTTGCCTTCGCAAGGTAGACAGAAAATTGCATGTTGTGCATCCTGGGAGGATGCGTGGTATGGGGACCATGGTCCCCTCCGTTTCTTTGTTTTTTACGATTTTGCTCCTAAACTCCTATTCAAAACCTTTTCTAAACCCCACCTAAACCTCCCTAACCCTCCTTACTTATGTCCTAACATCTCTAACAAGTTTTAAGAGTGGATTAGTGAGTGATTGAGTGGATTAAACAAGCCCAAAATCAGATTTAAGGAGACCACATCATGTTGACACTTGTCCCACTCAGTTTTTAAACCATTATACACCACATCTGCAGATTTTGACTCTCATTTCTCTCCCTCACTCTCCAAAAACGGGATTTCTTCTCCAAGACTCTCCCATGGCTTCTTGAAGCTCTCATCTTCATCCTCCATGATCCTTCACTCATTTGCTCAAGCCACCTCCATAAGAAGTGTAGAACTTGAAGAGTAGATCACTTTCAACCGAATAGTTTTCTTCTTTGCTTTCTTGGGTGTAGAATACAAGTAAGTTACTTCTTTTATTCTTTGTTTTAGTTCTCATTGACCCTAAGGAAACAAAGCTTATGATGTATGAGGTCAATGAGGACACATATATGCTTCCTATGCCTTCTTCTTGTATTTTGAAAGTATGAACTTGCTAGGAGCATGTATAGGAGGATTTTATGCTTATTAAAGGTTGTAATACTCTTTCATCTTGCCTATTTAAGATTATGAACATGTTAGAAACATGTATTATATGTGTTGCTTGAAGAAGTGCTATATAAGAATGCCCTAATTTAAGCCTACATGATATGTTGTGAAGTTGTTATGTGTTCTATCCTCAAAATTGGAACCTATGATGCATATGAATCACATTGCCATGCCTTGGTGAACTTGTAACCTAGTTGAACTTAGAAATGGCCTTGGTTGAGTTATGAAGCACATAGCTTCAATTTTTCCAAAATTGGGAATTTATACTAAAGACTCAACGGAGTCGACTCTAGGGAAGATTTGAACATGTTGAACACTAATTTCAATCCCTACGAAGTTTGGACACCATTTGATTGGGTTTACTCAAGTATGAGCTTAGCTTAATTGTTTGCAACAAGTTGTTATGTATGATTAGTTTGAGCAATTAATTGCCTTGACATGATTTATGGTAGAGATTAATAACCTACTTGGTCGGATGAGTTCGCTCTTGTCGAATTCGATCCTTAATTGGTTTATGTCGAGTAAATATCTACTTGTGCATCACATTGAGTCCAGCTGGCATTATTTGGTTTGTTTATTAAGTCAGGGTGGGACGATGCATCGCCTTCACGAATTGTGAGATTCGTGCTCGCTATGGATCGCCGCACCTGGGACCTCACACACACCTCCACTGTGGGCCGCAGTGGGGAAGTAGCCCCTTTGCCGTATCAATACGTGCGCCATTGGCTTGCTAATTAAATCGAGTAGGTTCTCGGTATGAGTCGATGAATTCACAAAACATCGATGGCACAAATCAGATAACAAAGTTTATTGCAGGAGCTACGAAGCGGCCGTGACTATATCATATCCTACTTGTATGATTTATTTTCCCGCACTTATGTGAATAATGTGCTAAGTGCTATATGATGAACATGAGCCATAATTGTGATAAATGCCATGCTATAACATGAACATGCATTTTAGTAACTTACTAAGTCTTTATGACTTACCCTATTTGTTTGTTTTGTTTTCCTTAGATCCGAGCCAAGGAGATGGTTCACGCTAGATTCGCCTTACCCGCGTTTGGTTGCTAGCAAGCTAGAAGGTTGCTCTTTTGGGACTTTTGGTAGATAGACTCTTTCATTTTGGCAAGGACGTTGGGAAGCAAGTCACTTAGACTTGACTTTGGGGTTTTTGTTGTTGTAGTATAACTTAAATACTTGATACGTATAATCTTTTGTATGCCGACTTATATGTCGAGCTTGTTTATATGTTAATGGTTCACTACAGTTCCTTCCGCTTAAGCTCTTTTAAAATATTATTGTGGTTGTTGCCTCCGGCATGTTGTGGCCGTTGAGGATATTATATGCATGTGTTAAAATTGTAGGAGTAGTTGTTGGGTTCCGGCTGTAACGTCGCCGATGACTTGTTTATTTTAAGTTATTTTCCGGCCAAGTGTAGCCGAGTTGTTATTTGTATGCGATGTTGCGCCACATGAATTTTTATAATCCTACTTGCGCATGCTTACTTGTGTATATTTGGGCGATCCGACTTGGGGTTTCGCATTGGAATCCGGGTCGGGGTGCCACAGAGCGAGTGAGATCTTATAAAGAAAAAAGTGGCATCCATACCCGTGTCTCTAGCAAGATTAGGAAAACCAATAAATAAATATTGTTAAAGAAAAAAAAGAAATTTGACTTGTAGAAACAATATTGTATCGTTTTTTTTCTCAATAATGACAACTTAAACTTTTTCTGGAAGCTTTTGCTTCACAACAATAATAGGGTTTGAAACGCGACATACAATAATTTTGTTTAGTATTTACATTTAATCAAAGAACTATACTTTGCTACTATATGTCATTTAGCTAGTAGGTGTACAGAAACTATTTGTAAAGTTTAAACAGAAGGGAAAGACAAAGTAGAAAATCAAGAAAATGATATTTACTAAACACAGAAAATTAAACAAACAAATAAGAAGAAGAAACTTATTTTGAGTTTGAGGAATTATAAGTCAAAGTTTTCAAATCAACTATTAATATATTATTATTTTACTTTCTTCTTTCTTCAACCCCCTAGTTCCAGCACCCCCACTTCATTTTTTTTTTCTTATTTTTTTTGTCATTACCATCCTCCTTGAATTCTTCTTTGTGTTCGTTCTCCTCAATACTACCTAAGACCTCATTGTCTTTCCCTTTCTATTTACTGGCCAATTGCAATTAAAAGATAATTTAAATTGAAGAGAGTACACAATCAACAAAATAATTTAATCGAATTAAAGGAACAAAAAAAAAAGGAAATAATTTACCGTTAAAGATTTACAGATATCTCGTATATTGTTACTACGATTCATGAAATCTAGCAATATCTTTTGAATGTATTAAAGAAACTAATATAGGAAGGCAAATGTCAGAATTAATTAGGGAACCAATTAGGGTGATAATGAGTGTTAATGCTGGCCCGTAGTTACATTTGGTAAAAATGAATCCTGGTCAGTAGATAACTTTTCAGAAGATTTAATCCTGACCAGTAGTTATGTTTGCTAAAAATGAATCATGGTTAGTAGTTAACTACTGAGTTTTATTATAATATAGACTAGATTTTGTGCCCGTGCCTATGACACGACGCCAATATGAGACGACGTCATTATAGGACAGTGTCAGTATTCAAAATAACCAATTTACAATGAACACCTCTCAGTAATCAATTAAAATAATATGATCATCCAACAGTGGAAAAAAAAATTAAAAGTTAGTTTTGTAAATTTTTTTAGGAAAACAAGGGCGGTACCCTGCTAAATTTTATTAATAGAAATAAAATAACAAACTTAAGGGGGACAACCAGCCTTGCCCTTGAGAGAAACGTTATATAATGAAGAGGGAAAAGATACAGAGAATATAAGGAAAATGATACAGAGAAGGAAAATGACACAGAGTAAAGGAAGACAAACGTAAGAATTAAGTTAGATATCTCCTACATTGTTACCGGGTTTCACGAAATCTAGCAATATCTTAGCCAATAGTTAACTTTTTAGAAAGACTTAATCCTAACCAGTAATTATGTTTTGTAAAAATGAATCCTAGCCAATAATTAACTTTTTCAGAAAGACTGAGCTTAATTATAATATAGATATTATGACTACTTATTTTCATTTCCTTACTTTTTTTGAACCTTGTGAACTCTAAATAATTTTTTTTTAGACAAAGTGGGTTTTTCTTGTCTTCCTTTTATTAATATAACATTATTATTTTTACCATTTCTTTATTGTGTATATATTAAAACTTATAATAAGTCAAATAAGCAATTGAAATGAATAAAAATAACTGAAATTTTGGACTTATTAACTTTATTAATAACTTAGTATTTATTTTATAAATATATGAGCTTAGTAATTAGTTTTTTCTTAGTTTGATAAGTTATAGTGACTTTACTGACTTTACAAGCCAAGTATGATGACATTATTAACTTTACAGATCAAAGTTAATTGGGGGGGTATTTATGTCTTTTTGAGTATTTTCATCAAACTTAACTAACCGAAATGACTTTGTGTGACCTAATTATCACCAAATGCCAAGTATAATGACTAAATTGACAAAAAAAAAAAAAAACAAGTAGAGTTACCTTAAAGTAAAAACCGTAAAAGTAGTGTAACCAAATTGTAATTTAAACTAATTTTTTAATGATAAAACTAAATTTGCTACGAAAAGTACTACCCCTCGATCCTCACCACTCCATAAAACAAGTATCTCCTTGGTACTTTCTAATTTTTTATTATTTGAAATTTATCTTTTACCCTTATTTGATTCACACTTTAAATTTATGGTCCCTTTCTCACATAAGTATCCTTAAAAACACATTATCCTAATTTTTACAATAAAATCAAGGAAGCATCTATTTTGACTTCAATAATTACTTATCCATAACAAGATTAGATAAATAAAATATATTAATTCAAGTTATGAATGTGTATAAAATAAAGCTAGCATATATACTCTTCGTTCCACCCAAAAAGTCTATTTTTGGACTTCAGTTTCTGAAGTCAATTTCTGGACTTCGATTTTGGAAGTCAATTTCTAAACTTCAATTTTCGAAGTCAATTTCTGGACTTCAGTTTCTGAAGTCAATTTCTGAACTTTGGTTTCGGAAGTCAATTTCTGAAGTCAATTTATGGACTTCAATTTTTGAAGTAAATTTCGGGACTTCAGTTTCTGAAGTCAATGATTTATTCAGCTGAAGTGTTCAATTATTTATTAATAAGTTGCAGAAAGGGTTTGGGTACCAAGTTCTGCCTCTTTAGGGGCTTCATATAAAACTGGTTCTTTATTAAAGGAGTTCATATATCAGAATTTACTCTGTAGGGGCTTAAGATAAAACTGATTATTTATTGAAGGAGTTCAAATATCAAAGTAAACTATGCAGGGGCATTAGACAAAAATTTATGGGCTTCAGATAAAACTGATTATTTGCTAAAGGGGTTTAGGTAATTGTATTTTCTGCAGGGGCTTCAGATACACTAATGATTTTTTATACTAAAATTCTCCTGCGCAAACACGATTTAGGAGAGAGTTCGGGCTAGGGCTTTCAGATAGACCTTTCACAGGTGGTTTCGACAGGAGCTTGAGCCAGGATTTCGACAGATTCAAGTTTTTGCAAGAGATGGTTTCACCCAAGGTAAATTCCTGTCTTCATCAATTTCGCGAAGCAATCTTTTCCAAAAGAGGTTTCGGCTTGAGGAGATTTCAGCAGGCAGGACTTCAACAAGAACAAGGTGCCGTAATTAAGGGTTCTGCCAAAGGTGAGGTTCGACACACGTCGATTTCGCGAGATAACTCCTTCTCAAGTAGGTTGCCGCGCGAGATTTTCTGTACAGGGGTTTCGGGTGTTTCCGGAAGAGGAATGTATGTCCTTGATAAAGCTAGCAGTAACTTAGAGCTTCGACAAGAGAAGGTATGTTTCACAAGGGAGTTTACTTCGTATCCTGCAAGGATTCCCTTAAGTTTTAGCAATCCTATTCTGAATAAATTTCGACAGTGCAATCCTTTGCCAAGCTGGTTTCGGTATGTAACAGAGTCACTCCTAGACTCTTTTTTCCAACTGGTATGTTTCACAAGGGAGTTTACTCCGTATCTTGCGAGGATTCCCTTAAGTTTTAGCAATCCTATTTTGAAAAAATTTCGACAGTCCAATCCTTTGCCAAGCTGGTTTCGGTATGTAACAGAGTCACTCTTGGACTCTTTTTCCAACTGGGTTTCGGCTAGATTGGGTGTATATATATAGCTGCTGCTGGAAAAATAAAAATAAAAATCGCATACCAGATTTCACACTTGGCCTATGACGCAGAGAAAGCTGTATCCAACTATTCATTTTCATTAAAGACTGGGCTGCGCTTTCAAGTATTCTTCTCAGTTCCGCTTTGATTTTCATAGTGCCTTGCTTCAATCCCCAAGCTGCGAACAAATCAACGAAGCAGGTAAGTCGAAAACGTGCAAACTCTTTTCGACCCTAAGTATACCTTCGATGTGCTTCAATGATGTTGTTGTGCTGCTTCTCTCTGCCCCTCTTCTGTTTCAATTGTTTTTTTAGTTTATCCTAGCCAGTGCAGTCATGTTTCTCTCCGATTAACCTGGTAGTAGTTTGCAATTTGTTCTGCGCTTTAGTTGTATTACCTTGGGTAACCTGTTGTTATAATTCTGCTTACTTTGCTCTGCATCAAATTTTTCCAAGTTGTTTCAGAAAAAGAAAATTCAGTTTCTTTTCTGCGCAAATGGTGATGCATCACAATCAACTCTGTAATTATAAAGTTCATGAATAGTCTAAAGTCTCATAAAAAATTGCTGCTACGAAGTCTCTGAACCTTGTCTTATGATATATGAAATTTTGAATCAAAGCAGAGACCTGCTAGCAATATGGTTGAACCTGTAACGGGTTACAAACCCGTTGGATTCCAGTAGGATGGCGTCTAGACATAGGAAGAAGTTAGTGGATAGTTTGCTATCCATGTAAAAAAAAAAATTGTTCGCTGAACCAAAGGCTAACCAGCCGATATTTGCTATTGTTTCTCTCAAACTCCCTGAACCAAAGACTAGAAAGTGTTTGGACTGACATAAGTCCTAAAGGAACTTATTTGTTGTAGCATCATAGAATGTTTCTTAAGCAAAGAAGACCATTGATGTTGCGCTGGGCATTTTCAAAAATAAACCCGACATAATTTCTATTGTAGACCCAAAACGAGTAGGCTTTCCTCAACAAATAATATATCAAATAACTTCTTTGTCGTCCCTTTATTTTAACATGTTGTCTCTTTAAAAAAAATGATATCCTCGAGGAGAAACTAATCCTTGTAACTATTCATTCAGACTCAACGAAGGAAAAAAATATATGTAGATATATTTTTTTCGAAGCTTATAATTTTGTAAGATTCTTGTAACAAAAATTATATTATTCTTTTGTGATAAAGACAAAATCTGTGTACTGATCTGCTCGTGTCTTCCTGTCGTGGATATCGTGCCTCATTGCCTTTGAAATTACCCACTCAAAACGACCTCAATGATATAAATAGTATATATACACCTGTATCCCTTCTCTATTCATGGCCTCTATATCAGGTACTGAGTTGTAATACCCTTTGATTTATACTTTTTTTTTTTTTTAAGATGATGGTAAGATCTGGTTCTGCCCCAACAAAAGCGCAAATTGACCTTGGTTGTGTTCGCGTACCGCCAACGAAGGGCAAAGGCAAGGAATCAAATTCGAGAAGTATGCCGCCATAGAGTATGTGCCATAGATCCCCGGTGTTTGGTGATGATGACGCGTTTTGGTCGGTATTTCAGGGCTTTTCTGAGGAGGGTGAACCAGTTGAGAAACCCATTACTACTGGAGAAGAGCCTACAGAGGGTCAGATAACGTACATTGAAGGAGACTCGTTCCTTCGTTTGCATATTGAGCGAGGTGATTTCCCATGGTGCTTCGTGCAATTGATGGGTCCTAGTGGAGGAGCTGGTGAATGGGAAAAGTGGACTGACTTCATTTTAGCCAACTCCAGTTATGTGGAAACTCTGAAATCAGTTGGACTTTATGATACTGTCCGGGCATTCCATACATTGCAACTGAACAAGAATCTAGATCACCTAAACCTGATTCTCTCGCGATGGAGTATCGACACACACACTATCATAATTGGCTGGGGGGAAATAACTTGTACGCTCGAGGATATAGTTGAACTTACGAGTCTCGATTATGTTGGGGAATTCTCTTTGGCAGATCTTTGCTCCGAAGAAGAAAAATAAGCAATTGTAATCGTTAAAGAATGGTTAGCTAATTGCTCTAGTTGGAGGAGGAGTCTTGTCGATGCTAGCAACAAGAAAGATTTTCCGGGGTGGCAGAGATATTGCTTCCATGATTACGCTAACTCCTCTGTTTCAGACGAGGAGTTCATACGTCATAAGAATCACTTGGCAACTTATATTTTGGTGTTGATCAGCCAATTCTTGATGCCTGGATCCCCGGGTGATGGACCAGTTGAGGCGTATGTGGATTTGGCCGTTTATCTTTAGGCAAAAGGATTCCACTGGCGGCAATCATCTTGGGCAACCTTTATTCCCGGCTGGACCATATAGTACTTGGCTTTAAAAGTTCCGCTGGCGGCTTTGACTTACGCGGATTCCTTCCCATGTCTTTGATTCAAATGTGGATTTTTGAGCATTTTCCACATCTTGCTCCACTCAGAAATGATTTGAAGAAGCAAGATAATATGCTTTGCTCGAGAGCACACTGCTAGGATAAGAAATCATGTTCACGTAGGCTACAAAATTACATAGATGATGAAAAGTCATTTCACTTTCGTCCGTATTCTTCTGTTCCTAGGAATTTCACGAGCTCGTCCTTTTACGGGCCCAAGACTAAAATGAAATCATTTACGCACCACTCACAACCAATCGGGCGGCAGATGTATGTCTTGTGTAATGCCTATCCTTCATGGCTGCCCACGTATAACGATGTAGAGAATGGGGTCTCCCACGTGTATAGTCCTCAAAGATGTGCTTGACAATGTGGATTTGACCAGCAGGCTCCTCGATCAACCATTGTGAAAAGAACATGCAAGGAAAGTTTTCGTTGGTGCCTTGAGGGTAATTTATTGAACGAAGCATGCCATATAGGGCGATTATTTTTTCCGCCATAATTCGGCATTTGAAGAGAACCCTTGGTGCTCGATCATATTGGGTTTCACAAAGCGTGAGGTTTTGTAGCTACTTGCAGTCAACACAAGAGCGAACGCCTCCATCAGAGTTGGTCCCGTTAGCTAAGAATAACAGACTTATGAAGGCTCCACCGACTGCTAGGGATGACGGCTGGATAGGCCCGCAAAGCAAATATATAGACTTTGAAGATGACCCCCCCAAATCTGGAAAGAAAGATGAAGTGATGACAACGATTCCTGGTAAAGGTGCCATGCCATTAGCTTTGGGAAAGAAATGAGTAAGCCTCTGACCACATTTTCTTGTTTCATCCATTGTTCTTTTTTTTTTCTACCTTTCCCTTTTCTGGGTACCATCCTGCTAAGTTACGTATTCTTGGAACAGGTTCAGAGAGATGTTAAGGAGCGGGCCCCAAAGCGGAAAATCATTGAAAAGCCTTTAGTGGACAAACATGTTCCCAGTGCGATGCCATCCAAGCAGGGTAAAGGCAAGGACTTTGGGTATGTGAAGAGTATTCTGCCCCAACATGCGGATAGTGTTCTGCCCCAACTATCTCCGAAATCGTAGATATAAATGGTGATTCTGCTGGCTCCGATCAAATGCACGAGGTAGAAGATGGGTCCTCAAATAATGATAGCAATAGTCAAACCAAGGGTGATGAGCATGGGGTAGGGAATTTCGATGAACCCATTGATGACTGGGATGACATGGAATCTGAACCAAATCTGAACAAGCTTCCGGAACTAGATGATGAAAAGATTGTGGAAGAATCTGAAGGTGACGATGGTGTCAATGTTCAAGCACAAATGAGATCAATACCTAAAATTAATGCTGGTACTCACATCGATGAAGAGCCTAACAACATAGAGCCTCCAATACTTATCGACCCACGTTCGGTTTTTGGTAAGGGATCTCCTTTTTCTTTGGTTAGCTGGAAAGGACATAAGGTGAGTAAGTCGGATTGGAAGCTCCTTGTCGTTATAGATGCAAAATTTCCAGACACCTTTACTGAAATGGGATTTCATAGTGCTTCAAGTTGGGAAACAGGTTTGTCTGTATTTTGTCGATGGATGAGACAATTTCTCTCCACTATTATTGGGCAATTGGGAGAAGATGAGATAGTGAGCCTAAGAGGCTCATTGCAAGACATGCAATCAATGCTAAAGTGTAATTTGTCTTGGGCTCTCAAGCATTTAGCAATGGTTGTTCGAATTGAAATCGAAGAATCCAGCTTTACAAGAATTGGTTGACATTGATGCCAAAATTGAAGTTGTTTCAGCTAAAGAAGAAGAATTGGAGCGTCAGCTAAAGGAAACAAGGCGGATGAGAAGTGACATGCATACCACTCGAGAAACTAAAGTGAAGGAAGTGGAGGCTCGAATTGGCCGTGACTATATATCACTTGTGAACTGCTCGGTCCACTTAAGCTTGATTCCTCGCTATACGCCGGAGTAGTTACATAGTTGATTTTTCTTACCCATAGTTGCTACTTACATTAAGGAATAGAGAAGGAACCAGAGATAATTCTCTTTGTTTTTTTTCTTTTTGCACTATTTCCTATTAGTCTTTTGCTTTTTCACTATTATTTCCAGTGCTTGCACTTCTCATTTAGCCGAGGGCTATTTAATTATTGGAGCACAATGTTAAATCATGCATTTGCGTAAGACAAGCCGGTGACTTTGTCTATAGAATGCATTTAAGACAAGCCATCGGCTTCCTTCAGAAAACTTCTTTAGTAGACTGTTGATCATGAAGAGACGGTTCGGAGAACCGTCCCTCAACTGAACTTAGAAAACTTAACCCATGAAATTCTCTATAAAGAATTATTGTACAAAGGGATAGTGCAGTCTGATGAAGTATTCAATTCAAGAATCATAAAAATATAAGCGTGGGAGCCAGTAAATGACCGGAGCTATCCCGGGCCACTCATCTTTATTCAAAAAACTCAAATCACTACCCGATTTGAACGTAGAAAATGCATCCGAGACAAAATTAACTCAAGGATAGTAAAGCTTCAACCACTTGGCATTGATCGGGAACCACTTATCTTCTTCCCTAGGCTTACATATTTTGTAGTACCACGAACCATGAGCTTCTTTAACAATAAAAGGACCTTCCCAATTAGGAGTGAATTTTGGAGCCGACATATTTCGAATGACATGAGTAGCAGTCTTTAAGACCAAGTCCCCTTCTCGGAATTGTCTTGGCTTAACCATTGTATCATAAGCGCGAGCAAGCTACCTAGTATACACATTGAAGTGCTTCTTGACCCTGTCCCTGTGTTCATCCAAAGCCTCTAACTGCACGGGGCGCATGTCTGGGATGAGCTGGTGTTGCAAGGCCATTCGGGCTAAAGGGACTGTCAGTTCAACGGGTAGCACTGCCTCTGCTCCATACACCAAGGAAAAAGGAGTAAACTGTGTATGTCGACGCTTGGAAGTTCTGTATTCCCACAATGCCAAAGGAATCTTGTCATCCCATGCCCCAGGATAATCATCTCGTAATTTGGCCAAAAACTGAAGGAGTGTCTTATTAGTTGCCTCAGCCTGCTCGTTACCCTTCGGATAGGCGATAGTGGAAAACTTGTGCGATATGTTGTAACGAGCCATCAATGCCTTAACTTCCCCATGTATAAATTGCTTTCCATTGTCTATGATGACGACGCTTGGAATACCAAAACGACAAACAATGTACACCCGAATAAAATTGGCAATAACTAGACCCGTGGCTTTCCGGAATGGTATAGCTTCAGCTCATTTGGTGTAGGATTTTGTCGCTACCAATCCATATTTTTCCTCTAGAAGTGGGAGTTACTTTTCCAATCAAATCTAAACTCCATGTATGAAATGGGTATGGAGTTGATAGAGAGTGTAAAGGCACGGACGGGGCATGGATTACATCGCCTAACAAACTGAGCAGAGTCACTCTCCATGGTCGGCCAATAATACCCTAAAGTCAAGAGCTGATCATACAGTTTAGCTCCCCCCAATGTGGCCTAGCTCATGAGTCTCCTTTAGCACAATCAAAATTTCTTCCCCTTGTATGCAACGAAGAGGACGACCATGGTAACCTTTCTTGAAGAGCTACTCTTCTAACATGAAGTGCCGGAATGCCCGTTTTCTGATAGCTAAGGCGTCATTTTTGTCCTCAGGCAACTTGCCTAGCACCAAATAATCAACGTAGGGAACATGACAATCCTCATTCACCTCCACCAAACAAACCTCTTTAAAGGTTGGGAAACTTTGACAGTGAGAGCATCCCTGCTGGACTTGCCTCGCGTCCTGTGCCATATCTGGCCAAAAGTACCCTTCACGCTGAACTCGACGATAAAGAGGGATATCACTTGCTCCACAAGCTTTTTCATGCATAGCTTCCATCCGTTCCTTGGCCACGGTCAAGTCGATACATCTAGAGAGATAACCACTTGGATTCTTCCTATACAATTCTCCTTGCAATAAAAAAAACTTGCTAAGCTCTGATAAACCCAAACTCCCTTCCTTAGTTTCCAGTTGCTTAATAATAGGTGCCCGCCAATCAGTGACCGGGGTAGGCTCAAAGTAAGATTGCATAGTAAATGGAGTCGTCTGGTTCACCACGATGATTTGGGCTTCAGTTCCTTCCATCATAATCTTGGAGGCGAGAGTAGCCAAAGCGTCCGGATGTCGATTGGCCACCCTTGTCTGCTTTTGGATTCGAACAGAGCTGAATAACCCAAAAAATTTCTGAATCAAAGTTCTGTAGGGGGCTAAGTGAATATTCTTGAAAGAGTATTCCCCTTCAGTTTGCTTGATCACCAAATTAGAGTCACCCTGAATGCATAAATCTTGTATGCCTCGTGCCCGTGCCTCCATCAACCCTAGCGCCAAGGCTTCATATTCAGCTTCATTATTGGAACATGTAAAACTCAGATTATATGAGCGAGCTGTTTCGACTCCACCCGGGGATGTTAAAACTACTCCGGCACCTCCTCCCTTTCGGGTAGACGATCCGTCAAAATCCAAGAACCACTCGCTGCCTTTTGTAAGTTCGGTCATGGAACAAAGTTCTTCCCCATGGAGATCCTTAAGGGGTGGTTCATACTCTCCGCTAGGGAAACATGCAAGTAAGTCAGATAAAGCCTAACTCTTGATTCCCTTAGGATTGACACACTTCATATCATACTCTGACAAAAATTAAGAACCACTTAGTTGCCTTCCCCACAACATTGGCTCCGGTAAGTAAGTATTTGATTGGGTCGCACTTGGTTACTATTTCCACAGTAAAAGCCATGAAATAGTGATGGAGCTTTTGCACCACAAACACCAATGCTAAACAATGTCTCTCAACCGAGGTATACCGATCTTCCGGACCGTGCACAATTCTGCTCAGGTAGTAGACTGGCTTCTCCACCTTATCATGTTCCTGAGCCAACAATGCTCCTATAGAGCGAGGTGTAGAAGTCAAGTATAAAAGTAGAGATTTCCCAGACTGGGGCACAACCATGATTGCCGGAGAACTTAACACTTTTTTAATATTTTCAAAAACCCTTTGGTGTTCCTCTTTCCATTCATACTTTACACTTGACTTTAGCAATTGAGTGATCGGATGGATTACCTGAGCTAGTGCTGGAATAAATCTGTGGAGATAGTTTACCTTTCCCAAAAAAACTCTTGAGCTGCTTCAAGGATGTCAGCGAAGGCATGCTTAGAATTGCCTTTTGCTTGTCTCTATTCATCTGAATCCCCGAACGATCAACGACATGCCCCAGGAACTTGCCTCTAGTAACCCCAAAAGCACATTTGTGTGGATTCATCCGAAGGTTGTACTTCCGGCACCTTGCTAATACCCTTTCTAAGTCTGGAAGGTGATCACCCTTATCTCAAGATTTCACTATCAAATCATCTACATAAAATTCCATGATGCGATGAAAATAGCCATCATGTCTCATTGATAAGTTGTGCCCGCGTTCTTAAGGCCAAAAGGCATGACCTTATAATAAAAGTTCCCTAAAGAGGTCCGGAAAGCAGTCTTGGTAGCGTCGACGGGGTCCATCTGTATCTGATTATACACCTTGTATCCATCCATCATACTATACATTTCACAACCTGCTGTGCCATCAATCAAAGCATCGATACTTGGCAAAGGGAGCTCATCCTTCGGGCAAGCCTTGTTAAGATCCCGAAAGTCTACACAAACTCGGATCTGGTCTGCCTGCTTCTTCCCTACAACCACAATATTAGAAAGCCATGCGGGATGCTGAATTGGCGCAATGAAACCCACCTTAAGCAGTTTCTCTACTTCCTCCTTGATTTTGAGCTCCAATTCTGGCTTCAAGAACGTTCATCCCTTGACGAACAAGCTTGACTCCGAGTTGAACATGTAGCTTGTGAGTAACAAGAGTTGAATCCATGCCCGACATTTGCTTGTAAGACCAAGCAAAGACATCAATGTATCGTCTAATCAAACTCAAGTACTTCTCTCTTTCACCCAAAGCAAGATCTTTAGATATAAAAATAGGCTTAGGCTCCGAACCCAGTGGAGCCATGTCAACTTCCCCAATTCTTGAGCCTGGGGCTTAGGTTGATTAAGCAATTCCTTGGGTATAGGCTCAGGTTCATCAACATATTCCACCTCCCCAGACTTGTCAACAATACAACATTCTGGACTGGGGTCATCATCCTCGGGATAGAATGATGCCCCTGCACCCCGTCATAAGTTGGTGCCACCACAACGGTACTTAACCTGTCCATTAGGAAGGACAATTCGTTTACTCTTACCGAAAGTAGCAGAAGGTTGCTCGAATTTTCTCTTGGCCGGGGTATGTTGTTGTTTAGGACACGGGCCCGGTGAATAATCTGTCACCTCAACTATTTTGGCACCCTTTGGTATGGCTTGCTAGGTAAAGTGGGTGGCGGACCAGGCAATGGAATAGGATGGTAGTCTGATTGACTAGGGTGGAACGGAGCATCAATGAGGTTGGTGTAGTAAGTTGTGTCAATATGATGAGCTTCGTTTCTGGCAAATGGTGCTGAAGAAGGCTTAATAATCACCAACTTGCCATTAGGAACACCCTTGGCACACTGATGGAGAGTAGACGGAACGATCCCAATAGGGTGCATCCAAGCCCGCCCTATTAAGAGATGATATGAAGTGTTGGCCTCAATTACATGAAACGTCGCCCTACTCCGCACGCCCCCTATATCTAATGCCATCAGAACGAAACCCAGGGTTCTCCTTGAACTACCCTAAAGCCAGTAATGCTAATAGACTGCTTTTGCAAGTGCACATCCCTAAGGCTAGTCTTGCGGAAGGTGGAAAGTGGCATGATATTAACAGCAGAACCATTGTCTAAAAGAGCTCGTTTGAACTCAACCCACCCATTAACATAGGTTGTTACATAAAAAGGCCTATTGTAGGGATAAGGAACTCTCTTATCTGTATCTGAGAAAGTAACAGTGTTCGTGAGCTCCCGAACCACCTTCCTAACCGTGCCCTTATCTTTCATGCAAGGTTGATTATACTTCTGAGCCACTTCAATAATCGCTTTCGTAGCAGCATGCCTAGCCTCTGTCGTAAATTCTAACTGATCATACAACCACTTGAACTTAGGGGAATCCCTAAGTTTTTCTGCCATAAAATCCAGAGTAGGAGGGAGGGTTGCTGTGAAAGACTCATCAGGGTGAGAAGGCAAGTCGGATACCCCTTTGACCATGTAAACCGAGGCTCTACCTCCCCGCCTCTTATGGTGCCAACACTCATCATCATTGAGGTCTTCTTCATAAGCTGGCGCCATATTAACCTACTTCCCTTTATCTTGCGCAGGGTGAGCCGACAAGGGATTGTCATGAACATTCCTTGGTCGGACTTCCAACCGACCTTCCTCAACCTCCTTCTGAAATATATCTTTTAGATTAAATTTTTTTTTGGTTGGATGACCCACCTGTCGATGATAGTGACAATACCTCAGGTGATCCATATCCTCCCGAGTTGGTTCACGCCGCGTAGGCGGTAAGATAATATCCCCATGTTGGATCCAGTTGTTCAAAGTATCCATAACCTCTGTCATCCCACAAGGGTAGTCTGGCACCTCGTACTTCGTCGAATTATCATACTTTGATCGAACATTCCTGCCCCCATCATGCTTAGAATCTCACCTGTCATTCCTCGACTGTGCAACATTAGCGGCTGGTCCCCTCTGATTGTACATGTTACCTCGATTATCTTTATAGCCTCGAGTAACATGCTAAGGACCCGGACTCGGCTTCCATTCTATAAGACTGTTCTGTGTTTCTCCTGGCAAGATCAAATTGTCGACCGCCTCTCCCAACCTTTGAAAAGTGGGGATATCTAGATTAATAAGCAAGTGCCTATAGTCGTAATCCATCTTCTCCAAACAATACTTCACCAAAACCTTCTCCTTAGGAGGATCATGCAGCGCCAATGATTTGTTCTTGAAACGCTTCACATAGTCTAGTGGTGTCTCATTTGCATGCTGTCTTTCTCTTGTCAATTGGAAGATAGTAATCTTCTCATCAGTGTGGAAAAACTTGGACAAGAACAGCTTGGACATCGTCTCCCACTCGTAGATGTTACTCTTGTCAAGGCGATAATACCAATTATAAGCCTGATCACTTAGGGACTTGGGGAACTCCCTCAAACACAAGCTATCAAGCATAGTGTATGGCTCCAGCTCTTCTAGAAATCTCTGCACATGCTCCTGTGGGTTTCCATCACGACCCCCGTACTGGCGAAAAGTAGGAGAGACATAATTCTCCCGATAAGGTGCCTGATGAATGACAAAGGGATATGGGGGTCCAGAATCCTCCTCAGCTCTGAGTAGCCGAAGCCGGGCCACCTGAGATTCCAGCAGTTGTTTAACTTGATCCAAGGTTACAGTCCCCATCCCAATAGGAGTTGCTACCTGAGCTTGGGTTGGCATTGGGGTTGCCTGGGCCTGAAGTTGAAGAGTAGGGAGGGTAGCCTGAGATGGTGCCACACTACCCACATGCCCATTAGTTGGCTCAACTACGCTAGTAGGCTGAGGTAATATGTGGTTGGTAGCGGTGGTTGGCAGCGGAGGGATAGGAGTGGTGGTAGGGTTGGGTGCCACAGGTAGAGTATTGTTATTGGTCATGGTTCCCAAACATGAGGCTCCAGGAGCTGCAGGCCCAGCTGTGAGCTGAGATACCATGGTTGAGTAATTCTGAAGAAGCTGAGTAAGGTACGACTGAGAGATGATCATTGGATCCTTCGGCGGAGCCTCATTTTCTCCTGCCACCATAGCCTCAATGAGCGGTCGTGTTGTCTCATTCCGAGAAATAACTTCGTCAACATTATCATTGTTTCCAGTACCACTCACCGTCCTGTTGGTTTTCTTCAGAGGCATGACTCAACGTGAATACCTCCCCAGCAGAGTCGCCAAATGTAGAATGTGTGTGTCTCGGAGGGTGTGATGTGTGTTGGGGTAAAGAGTTAGGCGTGACACGTTGGCATCAAAGAACCTCAAAGAGTGAAGGATCAGGGTGGAAGCCAATACTGATCAAACAAAGAGAAAGAGGGCAAAGGCTGATGCCAGAGAGTTCTCTCTCTAACACTCACTAAGTTCTCAATCAAGTGAATTCTATCAAATGATCATCGATCCTTGAAAATGAGGTTTTCACCTCTATTTATAGTGAATGTAGGATGACACAAGGAATATTCCCCGCTAGGTGTCATCGTCCTATTGATCATGCAATGATCATAAGACATGTGTCCCATAAGTGGGGACCACAATCAGCTCTTTCTCTCTTAGTGAGCAGGTCACACACATCGCACGTGCGTGGTATCGCACGCGTACCACGGGTGAGACTTTCTCTTGACTTCAGCCACCGAACCAATAACCCCGAGGTTCCCAAAAACCGGCCCGGCCTTTCGGAGGTTTAGGGACCCTAGACCTGCCATTACACTTAGAGTAGATCGCCCGGTAGTGCCCTAAGCCAGGTTATCCCTGAGGGATATAAGTTGTTGTCCCTTACCTTAGGCATAAAGTTAATTCCTCTTAATCCTAATATTCAGATATCGGGGCTCTAGGGCCAACTCACTACAAGAAAAATGAGATATTGTGACACTTCTCTAGGGGCTTTTTATAGAAGGCCACATAAGGCTATCTATTAGGGCTTTTGAAAGTGTCATAATACAAAATAAGCATGTTATTTTTGAAAGGCCCTATAACATCACCTATTAGGGCGTTTGTAAGTGTTACTTTAATTAATAAACTTATTAAGGCACTTGACAATTCATATATTCATATATTATTTAAAAAGTAGCGCATAAAACCATTTGGCGCCTTAATAATTTAGAAAGACGGCGGTCTTTTTTCCCCCAAAATTTCTTCCCGCAATTCTCCCAAATTTCTCTTTCCCCTCCCTCTCTCGCCCACTCGGCCTGTAGATTTCTTCACGCCACGGACCAGTTACCCATTTCTCTCTACCAAGAAAATAATAGTCTGCTTTGCAACTCGAATTTGTTCCTCGGTCAATCTATATGCCAATCGCTCGGGGTTTTTAGGTAAGCTTATTGAGTGGTTGATGGATTTTTACCATCACATTATAGTAGTTGCCTGATTACACACATTCTAAAGGAATTTATTACCCTAATTTGGGTGATTAGAGTTTAAATTGTAATTAGGGTTTGTTATTTGAACATGCAATTTGAAACAAAGTTAGGGCTATAACTCTATTGTTTAATTATTACATAAGAGAAAAATAAACATTTTTTGTTTACATTTTTGTGATTTTACCTATTCATTCCAAAGCAGACTCTTTCACATACACCGAATCACGTATGTTCTTGCTATATATCTATCATTCCCTCTTGATCTAATTATTCAATTAAAATGTCAAATGTGATGAATTACATTATTTTGTTTGTATATCTCGACCCCTGACAGTATTTTATATCCTTTGCGGTGATTAAAGTCTCTTTCGTAGTATTGTTGAAGAGCTCTCGGTGGTTTATATAAGCTATTTGTTTAAGGAAATATACAAATAATGTTGCTCGGTGCTATTTTCCGTTATTGTTACTATTTATGACATGTTATTGGTTTTTATGAGCTTGACTTGTGGATCTTATTTTCTTTTAGTATGTGAGTGTGTGATTGATCATAACCATAGTTTTTCTAAATTATACGGTTAGATTGTTACAAGTGGGAGCCTCTTGTTAAGAGGCCACTAGAACACTAGAAGGCGTTGGGGGTGAGATGGTACTCTAGTTTTTTATGATGTATAGTTTATTCTTTCCGCTTTCCCTTACCCCAAACATAGAATTTTCAGAATTTTCTAGTTATTGCAACAGTAAGGTCAAATTAACACTAATCAGCATGTCCATCTTTCATGAATTAGAGAAACTGTTGCAAATTGCAACGTGTCTTAACATAGGAGTTTTCTTTTTATTGGACTGAGTATAACACAACAAATGTTGAACCACACACCCACGGTTTCTTTTGTCCTTTTCAAATTGAGGATTTCTAGTAGATATAAATTTTTTGATGTGTTACAGCTTTCTTATTTATGCCACTGAAGTGTTTGCTATATTGTTCCTAAGTTTTACTTTTCTCTTTGCCTTTGCTTTGAGCACTGATATTCATGGATTAATTTGTATGGGTAATGATGCTTTTGAATGTCAATCAAACTGATTAGTAGGTTTCTTGAATGTTAGGGGTTACTTAAAATATTTATTCAACCAATCTACTAAAGTTAGTTTTGATATCACCTGTTTTTATTAGTGGGATGCATCAAACATATTTGATTATGCCGACTGTTATGCTTTTGTACAGGGCGTAGGACAAAAAATTTCAGAGACAGCTAGTTTCGAGAGGTGCTGATCTGAGTCTGGTACACCATTACTATGTGCTGCAGGTCAGGGAAAGAAGGAAGCTTTTAAATTCTTGCTAGATAAGAAGGCTAACGTAAGCAACGTCAATTGTCATTTTCTTCCTTGAGTATGATTCGAAGGTCCTCCGCTCTTTGTGGAAATCAAAGCATGTTCCATTCTTTATATATAGTCAGTGGTTATGAGTATGTAATGATTGTCATCTATAGAAGTTTCCATTGTCACCTAGGAAAGTTATGGAGCAAGAATTTTATTAAATCAATTACTGATTTCTTAAGGTTTTAATCCTAATTAAAACTCCTGAAAATTATAAGAGTACCATCAAGCTGATATTTTCCTTCCCTAATTATGAAAACCGAGTTTTCTCCATAACAACCTGTATAATCACCATCCTTTCAAGCCCACACTATGCAGATGACATTGGTAGGATCTAGCAGGCTGGTAGTGTGAGATTGGGGTGTCTACAGGTAGATACAAATGGACATTTGCAAGGTTTTTTTTTTCCCTACAAAAAGCTTAAGGCGCTGCTCTCAGAACATGTACAGGTGGTTCCCTTTAGATCGTAGCATTTGTCGGATCAATTGGGTTTTCAATACTATTTGCTTTTGCAAAGCAATTATTGTTCTAATAGTCCATGTCTTGTATAATGAGTTACTCGTGAATCCCTTTCTCTCCATTATTTTTCTCCTTTGTTTTGGCTATAACAAGATTAAAGGCCTAAAAAATATTCTCAAAATTTGATGGCAAGTGTGTGCATAATTTATACATGCACACAGTGCGAAATTGGTGTAGAGTTTGCAACAGTTGATGATTATCATGTAAGTAAATGAAGTAGGACTTCAGAAGAACTCGAAGACAATTCCTTTATCGATATTTCTTGGGATAGTTCCTTTAGCTTCTTTAAATACATAAACAACTAGTCTATTTTTCTTATCTTAATCTAGAAAAAGTGCAAGGAATTGGCTCTGCTGCTGTGGAATACTTTCAATATAGTTTACATACTATTGCAGGTATGCTTGTTCCTTGATTTAGACTTCATTCAATACTCAAATGATGCTTTACATCTGCTTATGCAATTATCTCTTTAGCAATGTTCTAAATTAACACACTAGTTCTGTTAATATTGCATCGCAACGAAACTAAAATGATGTTTGTTTTCAAGTAACAAAGGTGCCCCTCAAAGTATGTCGTTCCTTTTCTGAGGTGAAGCCATTGAATATAAAATAATGTATTTTTGTAATTTAAAAGGCTTTGCCCCCCCCCCACCCCCTTCTTCGTTGATTTTTTTTACAATACACAGTAATTTGACCCATCCCCCTTGTCTCTTGAGATCATTATGTAACAAAATTTTGATTAGTACAACCTATATCCAGATATTTTATTTATTTATTAAGTTTACTCCATCCATAAATGAGTATCACTTTAGTTCAATTTCATTCGTACAAGTTTTTCTCTTAATAAAAACAATGAATAAATGAATTCAGTACCTTTACCATATTATTGCTTTTTTACAGTGGCAATACTATAAATTTTTCCCCTTTGTACAAATGACTGGGCTCGCCACTAAGGGAAGTTAAATTTTAAAAAACAAAAATATTCTCTAAAAACATTGGATTATTATCAGTATCTCCAGATAATTCTCTTGTTTGCACATGAAATACTACAGATTATGGAACTTGGCCATATATAATCTTAATTTCCAATATTAGAGCGAGAAACATAGCAACCAGAACCACCTCCGTTCTTTTTCATCTAGTGTGATTAAGACATCTTCAGCTTCTCTAGCAAGATTTATATCAACATTATACACTGTATTTACATGGAGAAACATGTACCACTTTACATCAACTCAGTGACTGACATCTGCTAAAATCTTATTTTCAGGAAGTATTGTCATTGTACAAGATGTTATCACCCTCAAAGCTCACAATGACTGATTCAAATCGAGTTTGTAATGCTATTACTTTATTTCAGGTCATCATTAAGCTAGATAGTACCTGTGTTTCTAGTAGCTTTTATTTATACAAGTCTCTTTATTTATATATTTGATATATAAGATAGCTTCATTCATTTGTTAAGTAAACATAGCTTCATTCATTTGTTAAGTAAACAACTAATCACTTATTCCTTCATGAGAATTGAAGGAACTGTGTTCCATGTGTAAAAATTGATGTTTTTAACATGCATGGGCCACAACCAGATGATGTAACAGCAAGTAATTCGATTGGCACTATAGCTAGGCACATTTGTTTATAGAATGTCCATAATTAAGCAATATCTATCGGAAGAGGGGCCAATAAGGTAGAATCTTTGTTACTTGCGTGTTTTGAGCATTTGATGTGTATCATAAGAAGGGTCAGTAGGGAATCTGGTGGTTTGGGTCTTGTGGTTTCTCCCCACACTTTCCCTGTCTAGGTTGAGAAGGGATTTTCATGATCAACTTCCCTACTAGTTGATGTTTAGATGTGGTAGTCTACTGCTAGTGATAGACATGCACTCTTGATAGTTCTTTCCTTGGACATTAAAAATACTTCTTGTTTTATTGAATCTCTTCCTTAGCCCACACCGAATGAGCAACTCAAAAGTCCTCACTTTTCTCTAGATGCCCCTAAGTTCATATCCACCCATACTTAACGAGTTATACGTCGATTCTCGCTAGCTAACTAAATTCTCTCATCTCACCTTTTCAGTTCTATGATCAAGAAAATATACTCCCTCCGTTCCTTAGATTAGTCCAGCTTTCCTTTTAGACCGTTCCAAAAAAGTGTTCCCTTTCTAATCTTTCATTTTTTTTGAATGTTACTTTTACCATTTTACCCTTGATTTAATTCATACTTTAAATAATGGATCCCAGTATCACATGCATCTTTGGTTTACCAAAAAAACAGAAGGCATCTTTCAAAACCATACTCCATCCTAGTATTAGAGGCCTTGAATTGAAGGAATCTGATATATATACATTCCCCAATGGATTATGAAAAATTGTAGAAATGTAATCGTATTTATTCTGATGGGTAATGTTTAACCAAAAGGCTTTAATATAAGTTGGAGTAAAACGAATAATATGGTAAGCAACCATAGCGATAAAAGGAGTAATAGTGGAGACAAAGTTAGGTTAGATGGTTAAGAAATACAACAAAATGAGAAATTTTGATATTTATGATCAATTATCAATCAAGATGGGGAGGTAATAGATGATGTTAGTTGTAGAATAAAATCAGGCTGAGTGAAATGGAGAAGTTCATTCAGAGTGTTATGTGATCGGCGTATACCGGTTAAGTTGAAAAGAAAGTTTTATAGGACACATTAGATCCGCACTACTTCATGGAACCGAATGTTGGACATGCAAGGAAAAACCTTGCTTTAGAATGAACTGAATGATGGAAAATGATTTACGTACTCGACCCCATGTGATTGGAACAAAGATTGGAACAAAGGCTGAGTTGATTTAAGTTGTTGTATTATTAGTCTCTTACAATTTGGGGGTCAGTGATTTGACCAATGTACTTTCTTAATTATATAAATATTTGTCTATATATATATTACTAAACCTAGAATTAACATCTTTCTTTGTTTTTTTGTTTTTTGTTTTGTTTTTGTATTTGAATGATTCTTTTGCCACCATTTAGACTCATGCCCATTAAATCAGACCTATGAAAACATCTTTTTCTTTGTTAGGGGTAATTTTTTTTCCTTAAAAAATCTGCTTTATGTTTAAAACCAATGTTGGTTCGTGGTTTCTTGTCATTTGCCGGTGAAAACAAAGCATATTATTCCTTAAGATTATATAAGTTCTTAAAGTAGACAAAGAAGCTATGACCATAAGAGGATGGGTTATCCGATTATGTCACCTTATACAGTAGAGATATTTGTATACAGATGTGTTGGCTGGCATATTTTACTAGTTACTTATTTCCTTTACGATTCAATGTTGGAAACTAAGGTATGTGGTATTTTCTAAATAGATATCATCCCTTGCAGCTAAGATACCGGTGTATCTGTATCCTTTTGTCAAAACTTCAGAGAAGCAAGGCCTTTCAAGTACTTAAAGCTTACTAGCTTGGGTGTTATCGGTGCACTCGTGAAGGTGCTGATCCCTCTACTTATCTTCTTCTTTCTCTGCATCTATGACAACAGTAAATGGTCACATAATTTATCATAATGCAAGTTCATTACCATATGTGCAATTTGATTTCAGAATTTCCAATTAAATTTTATGAGAAGCTAGATCATTGGACATGTTTTGTGTGCACCCATATACATGATTTTTCAAGCAACAAGTTCTTAGACATTACTCTCTACTTCAGTCAATATTTGATTCTTCCATTACTATGACGTTAGTTTTATTTTTTTCATAGGTCATATGGCTTGTACATTATACTTATCTTTTCTTCATGCAGGTTGAGGACTCTAATACTCCACAAGTCAAACATGGAGGAGTGACCAGTGGACGTAAAGGCATCTTATTACTAAAGTGCAATAAAACGAGGACAAACGAATTTCTACGAGTGTTGGTGGGGGAGGTTTTTTCTAAGCCTTTATATTCAAAATTCTTCACTTTAATTACCGTTATAACCGTCTCCACCAGTAGCTCTGACCAGCTGCGCAGATGTTAATGAGGAAATACTTCACATCACAAGATTATAGTGCTATGGAAGGTCTTGCAAAATGTAAATAGGACATAAAACATTGTTCAAGACTAAAGCTCAACTATTACATCATTCTTTCTATGGAAGGTTATTTGCTCAAGTAGTGTGTGAGCTTTGGACTTTTGCCAAGGTTTCATTTGCCTTTGGATCCTAGTTTAGTTAATTCTATCTATACCTTCAAAATTCTGTCTTAGAGAGCTCTGACGTACTATCTTCCTTTAGGTTCTCACCAGAATTCTGATTGGAGCAGAAATGGTAACGAAAGTACTCGAAAGGCCTTGGTCTGAAAGTGGACTGTCCGGAAAGCATGGGAAGGGGAGAGAATGGTTATGTGATAAATTCATTTTTTTATTGTTAGTTGATTTCGAAGTACATCTTTCCTGTTTAACTTTGATACTCTGTTGACAAGTTTTTATTAAAAAAAGTTTTTTTTTAAAAAAAAAAGTTTTTTTTTTTAAAGAAATCATAAGTGAGTGGACTTTTAGCTAGTAAAAGAGAATGCAAATTGCGAAGTTAAGGGGAGCCAATCACAATTTTTCCAGAATTTAGTGGGTCAAAATTATTAATAAATAATTCTTCGAAAACATGAAGGGGTTAAACTGAAGGTTTATAAAAATGTGTGTGTTTGTTGGGGGGGGGGTGATCCTGCTCCAATGTATCTTTGTCTTTAGTTTGGATGGATGTTGAAGTATTAATCTCTCTCATGCAACCTTTTAAACCACCATTAACATTGATGGAGTCCAAGTAGACAGTCTAGACACAAGCTGCAATCTATCCAATGAACCTTCGAGGGAACTTGATGATTTCCAGTACAGTGAATAGAGGACCCTAGTAAATTGAATTAGTAGCATGTAGGTGTATATGCAATAGAAACATGATTTGTTATTGATAAATATTTCTTCCATCTTGACACAGGAGGCATTGCAAGGTATTACTGTGGGCATTGATCTATTTGACTCCACGTAAGTAGCTTAGCTCAGTGTGCTGCTAGCTAGTGAGCTTGGCCTTTATCATTGATATGTTGTTATTACTTAAGTCCATTTATCATATTCAAATTCGTGATGTATGTCTTTTTTGACCTGTACTAATTTATATTTATATATTTGTAGGTAACACCACTGGATTTTGTTCAAGTTAGTTACATCCTCAAAATGTTGAACATGGAGAACTTCATAGAGTCGTTAGGTTGAAAGACTTATGTTTTGGTAGTGTGGATTATTATTTTTGCGCGTGTGATACAATGATCACACATGGTTAGTTTTATTTTGATATGCTTAAATTATTGAAAGATTTTTTTGGAACAATGTAATTGAAATGTTGGTGATTAATATTATAATAATATTTTGATGATTATATGTCTTTTGTTGTTGTTCGTTATACTGTTTTTCATATTTTATTTATAGATCTTTTCTTTTGAGGGGCTCTATTTGTATTGCTTTAATATTACTAATGATGACTTTTTAAAAAAGTGTCCTAATAGCATGTGATATAATAACCTTTAAAGATTAACTATTGCGCCATTTTAAAGTGCCCTAATAACTAACCATTGAACTGCCTCTACATCCTAGCCATTGAGACACTTGTAAGTGTTGCTTCAATGGTTTTATTGAGGCATTTGATGGTAGTTAAAACAGTTTGAATTGTTTTAAAAGGACATTTGAAAGTTTTACAATAGTTAATTTTACACATTTCAAATTACTTTACGGGGCATATTAAAATCACACTACAGAAAATATAGAGGCTTTTACATGAGCCTTATTATGTTGTCTGTTAAAGCATTTGAAAAAGCCTCAATAGCCTATCGGGGCTTCAAAACAGGCGACAGTGCCCCCAGGTTCAAAAAGCCTCAATAGGGTACCTATCGGGACAATTTTAAGAGCCTCAAAAGACATAATTTGTTGTAGTGACTCGATTCTCATAGGGTCAGGCAAGATGTTATCCTGACGAAGCGTTTTGACCTTCGGCCAGCTTGCTCGTGGAGACCATTAGTAAAGTCGGGGTGCGACTGTAGAGGTCCGAGTATCATTACCCTTAGACTAAAAGCACTCAACCTCGACCTCCCTTTAGGCTATTTCCCGGAGCCTAATACGTTTACGTACAGTGGGTCTTAGTTCGGGGATACTAGGTAATTACGTGGCTATCACCTGGAGTAACGTGACATAACCCCTACTACTGAAGCTATGGAATATACAAACATATTGTACGACTATTTAAGAGTATTTTCGTACCAACATAAGTTAAAGGAAAATAATTATTAATGAATGTAGTGAATAAGTCTAATAATCGTAGTAAAAATAATATCTCCTTAATTTAATTATATTTTCTTAATCTGTGTACCGGGTCAAATACGAAAAACATTTAATAGCCTTCTCAACTTCCAAAAAACAAAATTAAACTAACTATCAAAAAATGTTCTTTCATAGCCTTTTTTGTAACGAATTATCCATCATACCCTTTTGACTCTCAAAAGTAATATAGTGTGCTCTACATCGATCAACTCAACCTTTGGGTCGATCAAGGGTCTATCAAAAGTCAATTAAAGATCGAGTTAATCGACCTTAAAATTTGAAAGGAATACTTGTCCGTTCCAAATGTTTCAAGATTCAACATAGTCAAAGGCCATTAAAATATATTGCATGGGTCATAAAGCTTTATTTGATCATTCCCTTGAGAGGGGAGGAGGTTCTAAACCCATCAAATAACCTTGTATACAGGAATTTCGAATTTCACATTAGAGCAGTTGCGATAAGCATTGTACCCAATGAAATCTACTGAATGCAACGCAAGCACAACACGAAATTCTTAGTTGTGAAAAACAAAAAACAAAAAAACAAAAAAAACAAATACTCAAATTTTGATTTGAAAAACAATCGATTTAACTTTAAAAAATCAAAACAAAACACTTATTTAGGAACGTCATGCTCCTAGACAGAGGATCCCAAATTCACAAAGAAGAGTTGCTATAAATAAGCAAGGTCATGCATACAACTAAGTTAATATGAATTCATTTAAAGGAAGGGAAAAATCATCCCCAAGAAAAACCAAATGGTTTGATCTTCCTTTGCCATTTCATTACGACTGATTCTAAAAGCATTAAAAGAAAAGATGGAGACTGTAAATCAACATATCAAAGGACAAATGTGATCTTGAGAAGTAATCAGTCATGAGGCCTTTAGCCGTTTCTGGTTCTCTGTGTAAGTTTTGTACAAACTAGGTATCTTGTCCTTGTAGGGCACCAAAAACCTCTCAACAAACTTCACCTCCGTAAGCACTAGAACAGAATACAAAGGCTTGCTACTCTCAACGAGCTTAAGCTCTTTTAGAATCTTCAAAATTTCATTCCTAGGCTTCACCCTTTTTTCCAAACTAACTGTTAAAAGACTGGTGCGAGACACAAGGTAGGCTGGTGTAAATCCAAGCTCCTTCGTGTAAAAGTTCAATTTTTGTCGGATTCCGGATTCGGATGACGTCAAAACGAGAGGGTGTGTTTTGACCATAGCAACTATGTCAGAATCAGACCAACCAAAGCTCCTAAATACACCAAGCTTCTTCTCCATTGTGGGTCTAGTGATTGAAACAAGCACAGTAAAACCGTAGAAGAACATTGAGGAATTGCGAGGAATACCCAAATCCCTTCAACTCTGCTAAAAACATCGTGAAGCCATTCGGGCTTTTGCAACAAACTTCTTGGCCGATAAATTATAAGCCTTTCGATTTGCTCATTCGAGAAACCATACTTTTGCTGCAACAACACTATATTGGACGGCATTATTTTGAGGGCAGTACTACATGAAAACAGCCAACATGAACTGTTAATAGCTTTAACAACCTTATAATCACAGCCGCCCATTAATTTTCTCAAATAACTAATAACTGGCAGGATATTGGTATCTAACCCATTCGCTAAAATATCAGGACTCCCCTTGATGAGCTTGACTAGATCCGACCCGGTTAGGCCAAGATCCTTAAATACCCTTAATTTGGACTCTAGGTTTTCATCAGGTTTGTGTAACAGCACTTGGGGTACAGAGGAAACTAATTTCCTGATATGGGATTGGTCTAAACCACCATATTTTTTGATTAAATTGATTATCAAATCAGGCTTTTGAGTAGATTTCAAGTGACTGACCTTAGTTGATGCCGAAAGTGCTTCATCTCTGGACAACCCAATTGTGTTGACTAGGTAATCCACAATGAAATTAGAAGAACCATTCTGAGAAGCAGAGGAAACTGCCGCAACAGAAGATGTAGATGAGAAGTAATACTGAAAGGGAAATCTATTCAAACAATTGGACAAGTTTATCTCTCTGATCGGTGGACGCCGGCGGTTGCTACGAAGGAGTGCCAACATTTTAGCAAAATATTTAGGTTGGGTTTAGAAAGAAGAAAATGATTTCAATTGATCTAGAGGAAGAAAGCAGTCTCACTCTCTGTCAAGGCAACCAGTACATCTTCTTCGTCAGAGTAAAGAAGGTTTACTGGGCAATTGCATCGGATTTTTAGGGTTTGCAAAAATTGGGCCGGGTCACTTCATTTGATAATGAGCCGGGGGTAAATTCAGGGGAGAATTTCAAGTGGGTACAATTTTGAAAACATGTTTTCATCTAGGACCATTAATTTTTTGCACATTTCATTTAACAAATTGCTTTGCCAAATGACAAAAATACCATTAATGAAAACTCGATGCCAAGCCTTGGCATCGGGATGATTAATTCGGCATCGACTCGATGCCAAAAAATGCTTGAAATCTTGGCATCGGGTGAAATCGATGCCTATAATTGATGCCAAAAATCAAGAGGCGTCGGGTTGATGCCAAAATCAATCGATCTTTGGAGAGTCCCAAACCTTTATCTGCTAAAGACGAATTCATCTTCCATGTAGACCCGTCAAGCTAGTCATGCGCAAAGCTCAGCACTCTTGTCTTTCTCTTGCTTTTTGGTGCTATTTTGTCCATTTCCTTTCACAAAATTTTTAATGTCCTTCACAGACACCCAAATTGGTCTTCAAAAAACATAGCAATATAGCATCATACCCTTTAACGGGGATTTTGACGCGGAAGCCAAATAACAAACACAAAATACAAGATTAACGAATAATGACTAAATATCATGGAGTTACAAATATAATTGGTTTTGATCCAGAAACTCACAAAGACCTATCAGAAATGCAAAAGAGAGACCCGGCCCATACAATGATATTCTAAAAAATTCCAACACCAATGAATATCCTCCACATATCTCTCACCAAAACGGGCTCAAGTTAAGGCTTTCAAGTGGCTGGTCATATATTGAACTGGAAAATGAACTCAAGGAAAATTAGGCATTTGAATATTAACCTGGATGCCATGTTCAAGGCGATAGAGCTCGATGGCGTTTTCGACTGGATCGGCGACCAATGTGGATCGAAATGCACTCTCTCATTTTTGCAAAGCAAATTTTAGACAGGAGGAGGGAGCAAAGCGAAAATATCGAGGCGATATCGAGGGCGTCGAAGGCAAGAAGACTAAATACAAGATCTGAATATTTTGGAGAGAGAATGGAAGAGAGAGGAGGGAGAAAGCCTTTGACGAGGACCACTATTTCTTGACTTTGGAGATTTTGGAGATGTAGATTTTTAATGCATTTGGTTTAGTTGAGGAGAGAGAGAAAGAGAGCACTGTAATTGTTCGATAACATTTTGAATTGCCGGCCAACGTGATCAACATACACAAAGGGTAGATAAGTATTTTTGTCCAAAAATTGTACCTAAAAGATATGTATAAAAAATGAGTGGATTCATTTGAAAACATGTTTTTAAAAATGTACCGGCTTGTAATTTTTCCTAAATTCAGAGGACGATACCTTTGGAGAAATTACTGGAAAAATTGTGGGCTATTTCATTTGTTGAAGTTTTTAATCGTTATAGTATCATTTTTTTCTTTCACTTTCGATGGAAAAATGATTATAATATCATTAATGAAACGTATGCATTACGGAGGTTATTATTTTTGTGCCGTGTTTTAATCAAATTAGACAATTAAATTATTGAATCGCGATGCAAAAATTAATGTAATAAAATTTATGAATCGCGGTTCAAAAATAAATTAGGAAATTAAACTTTGAACCGCAGTGTAAATATTAATACAATAAAATTTATGAATCGTAGTACAAAAATAGAATAGAAACTTAAACTTTGAATCGTTGTGCAAAATTAATGTAATGAAATTTATAAATCACTGTGCAAAAGTAGATTAGAAAATTAAACTTTGAACCGCGATGTAAAAATAATGCAAGGAAATTTATGAATAGCGATGCAAAAATAGACTAGGAAATTAAATTTTGAACCGCGGTACAAAAATAATGCAATGAAATTTATGAATCACATTGCAAAAATAGACTAGGAAATTAAACTTTGAACCTGCGGTGCACAAATATTATCTAATTCATTTTGTACTACAATACAATAGCATAAAAATCTAGTTTACGTCCTCCACGTTCTTCTTCAATCTCCTCTGTCGTAAGCCTTTTTCTTCCTTATCCTTCTCTGTCTTCGTCCTAACTGAAAAATACTTAAATCCAACATAGATCCATTATACTTTCATATTTTATGAATCAAAAAACTCGTTAACCTTTTGTGGGCGTTGCTCCCGAACCCCTATGAAGAGGCACTACCCCCAAAATTATGGGATCGACCATAATTTTCCCCGAAATTATACCTCTCCGGTCCACCTTGTTTTTAGAAAAAATTACGGGTCGGTCCATTCTTTAAAGTTTCTAATCGCTACCGTCGCGTGTTTTTTTAAAATCAAAAAATGACACTTTTGAGGTCAAAAAAACTATAATGCCCTTAATGAGTATGAGGCGCGCTATATAAATGAATCACGGTACATTGACTATTAACTGAGATTTATCAATTTTATTGCATTAAATTTTGCACCGCGGTTCAATAGTTTACTTGTCTAGTCTAATTACAGCGCAATTCGTCAATTTTATTGCATTAATTTTTACACTACGGTTCAATAGTTTAATTGTCTAGTCCTAATGCAACTGCGATTCATCAATTTTATTGCATTAATTTTTACACCGCGGTTCAATAGTTTAATTGTACTCCTATAGTCTAATTGTACCGCGGTACCAATTTTTATGTACTGCGATAAATTAATTTTTGAACCGCGATACATAAAAATATTATCTAATCCATTTTTGCACCGCGATACAAAATTATAATGAACCATACCATGTCATCCACCTTCTTCTTCTATCTCCTCCGTCGTAAACCTTCTTCTTCCTCTTCTTCCTCCGGCTTCGTCCTACTAAAAAATATTCAGCCCAGCATAAATTATTTACAATTTCATGTATAATGAATCAAACAAACCGTTTACCTTTTTGGGGCATTGCCCTTGAACCCCCCACGAAGGGGCGCTGCCCCTTCGACCTGACCAGGCAGGTCGATCTCCGTTTCCTTCCCGAACAATAGGGATTTTCGAATTCAAAGTGTGTTGCCGAAGCTGTTGGAGGAGAAGATATTATTTTTGGAACAATATTTCGAAAACTGGTCTTTTGCGGTTGAAAAATAAGGGGTATTGGAAGGGTTAGAAACTTTGGAAAAGGGATCAGCCAGAATTTAACCCTTGTTTTTATTCAACCGATAAAGTACACTTTTTGGGTAAAATGCCGAAAGTACCCTTAATGAATAAAAGACACGCATACAAAGCCTCTGCCCAAATTTGGGCATCGCAATGCACAATTAGTCTTTCCAAATTTGGGCATCATAATTCAAAAATCGGGCATCACAATGCATCGTTTGTCTTTATGCTGCTGCCTTCTGCTCAAAAGTTGGGCATCGTTTCTTGTGTTTTTCTCTCTCTCTCTCTAGATTTGGATTTCTCTCTCTATATTCATTTCAAAATTCATTATATCCCTCCCACCACCAACCCCACTTCTCTATCTTCCCAAAAAATACAGGAAAGATTCAAAGCTAAAAAGCCAAGCTTTTCCCTCACCACTCAACTGCATTTTTCGAAAGTTTAAGCTTGAAGCTTCAAAGTGAAAGACAGAGTAATATATGTGCTTCAAATGTTTTTTCGAAAGTTTAAGATTCAAATTCAGATCTGGATCAAGCACTATCTCTTAAGGAATGCCTTCCCTTTTAGTCAAAAGTATAAAAGTTCTTTCAAAAGTTAGTTGCGCCATTTGTGATCTCGATTTTGAGCAACTTTTCTTTCATTTCCGGTGGGGATAAGAAGAAAGTCGATTCTATACTTGCATAGAAGCTACATGACCAACGCCATAGGTGAAAAAGTGAGTGAAGAATATGCACATGTACTTTCAGTATTCTGCCACATTTCAATGCTCTCAATTTAGGCATCGTAAGTTCCGACACCCGCAATTTAGGCCTCGTAAATTTTGACCGGAATGTGCGATGTGAGCAGTGGAATGGATGATTTTCATAATTGCCTACAATGTGGGCATCGTTGCCTCCAATCAAAATACCCTTCTAAAAATCCCGTGTACCATGCTGGAATACCTCGTTGCTTTGAAGACGAACCACTAATAATTTGATGATGATGAGCTGAGAGTTTGTGGGGTAGTGGAGACTAATTAAGGTCACTATGAGATGGATGGAGTAGTAAGAGCAGCTCCAGTGGGTAGATTTTAAACCTTTTCATAAACCTTTCAACCGGTTGAAGATTTTGAAAGCCATTGGAGATGATGACGTGTAATCAACCGGTTGTAAATTTACAACCGGTTGAAACATCCACATCATTCTTGCTTTATTGACTTTCCTCCCAATTTTCCTACCGTTTTTTATACCGTTTTTCTACCGTTTTTTTTTTGTTACCGTTTTTTGTTTTTTTTTCAAATTTATCCTATAAATTCTCCTATAAATAGATTTGTAAAAAAAATCATTTCATTCTTTCAAACTTACATTACTTCTATATTATCTCATTCTCATTAAATTACACAAATTCCTTTTCTCACTTCTTTTGTTATGGATAACAATTTTTTTACAAATTTATTAAACTATTCCAATGTCGAAGATTTTGAGAATGCCGAAACTACTCCAAATTTTCAAGGTCCGCCAAATTTTCCAACTGTGCCGAATTTTCAAGCTTCACCAAATTTTCCAACTCCACCGAATATTCAAGCTCCACCAAATGCTCAATCGCCGGCAAATGTTCAAGCTCCACCAAATTTTCCAGTTCCGGCAAATTTTGTAGTTCAGCCAAATTTTCGTTATCCAAATTTTCATTATCCAAATTTTCAAGGTGTTCCAAATTTTTCTTATCCTTCACATTCTCAATTTCCCATATATTCACAACATGAATATTTTAACCCGTCTACGACAAATCAATATACTTCTGGTTCTTATAAACCCACTATGGGTATTGGAAATCCAACAACACCAGTTGATACAAGAAGTGATAGTGTCGGTGAGTCTGTAATTCCACCATTTTCTACCCAAGAAGAGTTGGAAAACATTATTCTTGATTATGAAGTGGACAACAAAACAAAAGACATGCAGAAAACAAAATGGAGTGTTGAAGAGGATAAAATGCTTGTAAGTGCTTCGCTCGTTATTTCAACAGATAGCGTGAAGGGGAACTCTCAACATGATAAGGAGTTTTGGAAGCGAATCACTGAGTACTACAACAACAACCGAAAGACGGGAATTCGAAGGAAGTTTAATGTCTTGAAGTCGCATTGGTACACAATTACTCCAATGGTTAATCAATTTAACCAATTTTTCATCCAAGTTAGAGATCAACATCGTAGTGGGTGGTCCGATGACCAAGTGAAGGAAACTGCACGTGGTCTTTATCACTCGGTAAGTAAAAAACATTTCAAATATGAGCATGTGTGGCTAATGTTGAAAGATGAACCAAAGTGGAAAGGTGGGAAATCAAGTGAACATTCCTCTAAAAGGACAAAGATATCTGAATCGGAGACATTCACTTCATCATCCGATGCACATACGAGCATCAACATCGAAGACAATGAAGTCGAAGTCCGCCCGATTGGTCAAAAGGCGGCAAAGAGGAAAGGGAATGCAAAAATCGTCGAGAAAAATGAAGTCAAAAGTGTTGATTTATGGGATAAGCATCGTGAAATTGAAGAAAGAAAGATTTCAACACTCGAGGGAGTGACAACTGCGTTAAATTATGAAATCCTCTTTAAAGATACTAGTGGCATGACGAATGAGCAACTGCAAATGCGTAAACACATTTGTGACTCGATCAAGGCCAAATATAATATTCCGTAGTTTATGTGTGGCTAATTTTAATTTATGAAGTTTCTAATTGTTGTATTATAAGTTTATGTAATATTTTAATTAATGTATTTTTTTCTTCATATAACTCATGTTGGATATTTCTTATTAGTATTTAATTACTTTGTTTTTCCATTGTATTATGCAACTTTAATTATAATTTGTATGATTTTATGTTGATTTAATTCAATAAAATCTATATTGTTACATTGATATTTTGAATTACTAATAAATATTTATGAATAAAAATATTTTTTTCAAAGATAAAATTTAAAAATATATAAATTATTTTTTGGACATATTATATTTGTTTTAAAAATATTTATGTTTTAAAACGATACATTTATTTTTTGAAAATAAATGTATATTGGGAAATAATAAAATATTTAGTTGTGGGTCCATGCTATAAAGCTTTTATGGGTTTATGTATAATGGAGAATATGTTTATAAAGAAAAAGTTTATAAGCTGATGATGTGGCATGACGTGGCAGTGAGAATAAACCTTTTAACAGGTCCATGACTGTGGATGCCCTGAGGGAGAAAACTGAGTAATATGATTGCAAAAAACTAGATTCTTCTCATAGCTAAGGGGCCACCATAACGGTCACGCCCACACCCCACCCATATCTCTTCATTTCCCAAAAATTTCGTGGCTTATCATCTTCTCTTTTAATTAAAATGTCAACTCATCCCCCACTCTCCACAATTTATCCCATGGAGTATTATTATATTTATGAGGTACAATAAACAGCTTTTATGAATTGATTTGAGCTTCTGAAACTTTCTTTTGGTTCGAACCAGAACAGAGGAAGAAGAGTTAAGAAAAAAAATAGGGAGTAAACAGGTGAGCGAAGGTAAGAGAGAGAGGTCGAAGTGCGGTGGGCCTTTTTGGAAAAAAAAATAATGAAAGTGGACTTTTGCGGTTTTAAAAAAAGAGGGAGCACTTGAGCGATTGAATTTCTACCAAATGGTACCCGCCCGCAATTATTCATAATGAGTAATATTAGAAGTCCTAATATTTAGCATTAATTGTGGATGGTCCCATTTTTTGAAATTGTAACCGCTCCAATACCCTCTCTTTTTTCCAACCGCATAAGTCAACTTTTATAATTTTTTTCCAATATTGTTTTGTCTTCTTCTTTAGATCCAGCTGAGCCTTATCCTCTATCTCCATCTTCATCACATGCTCATTCTCCATCTCACTTTCTTTGTGCCTTTTTCTTTCTCTCTTTCCTCAATTCCACCCACTTTCTCTACCTTTCTTTCTTTCTCTCTCTCTCTCTCTCTCTCTCTCTCTCTCTCTCTCTATCTCTTAGTGTAAAACGTCCTCTAGATCTAGGGTTGTGAGGCATCATTGGAAAGTGTTAGAATCCTTAGGCCTCGGTGGCTACTTTAGTTGTTGGGTATAGAGCTACTACACAAACACTGTCTCCATTGTCCTTGGTAAGCCAATCGAGGACGAGATGATATCCTCCACCATCTTAGGGAAGTTTAAGCTCGAAGACTAGCTAGACAATGCATACTTTTTAGCATGCAAATCCTATTCCTACACTACTACAAAAGGAAATAAGATATTGAAGTTCGAGGGGGGTGCGAAAGGGAAGGTCATTAAAGAATGGTTTCAGGAACAGTACCAGAACTTAGATCGTCAAAAAAAAGTCGAGATTGCATCCCCCTTTTTCATTAATTGGCATAAACTGAACATCAACCATAAAGTCAAAGAGTACACAATTCAGTCTACTTCTCAGTCTACTACTCCTTTGTCCACCAATTGTTAGGCACATGACTATTCCTACTATTCATTTGAAATATAAGGATTATACATGACTTCCCTTTACTCATACTTCTCCAATGACTTCAAATATGCACAGGTATTTTTTGTATTCTGTCACATTCTGATGTTTGCAATTTAGGCATCGTAAGTTCCGATGCCCCGTAACTTAGGCATCGTAAGTTCCGACAACGCCCACAATTTAGGCATCCTAAGGTCCGACACCTGTATCATAAGTTCCGACCGGAATGTGCGATGAGAGCATTGGAATAGATGATTGAGATTTTCATTTTTCTTCTCTGTTCCTGGAAGTAGGATTGTGTGAGTTGGAATGAAAGGCCTTTGAATCATTTTTACGCTTTATTCTCTAACTGAAAATCTTTTTATGCTAGGAAGAAAGAGTCTTCAAGAAAGTAAGCCCCAATCTTCCCTCTCCTTCTTCGATGCCCAATTTTTGCATTTCGATGTGCTCTTTCTCCTTTTTCGATGCCCAATTTTTGCATTGCGATGCCAAAAATTGGGTGAGGATTTTTGCATTGTGATGCCCAAGGTTGGACGGACTTCAATTGTGCATTGTGATGCCCAAATTTGGGCATGGCTTTGTCAGCGTGCCTTTTCTTCATTAAGGGTATCTTCAACATTTTATCCCCAAAAGTATTGTATTTTACTGGTTGAATAAAAAGAAAGTAAACTAGAGAGGTTATAACTTCTCCAAAAAGTACCGGCCCGTATTTACCCTTAATATTTAAAGTGTGATAATCGGCCCGTCCCCTGTACCAAATTTTCAACCGCTAAAATCCTTCGTATTTTTATTTAATCGGTAAAAGGTATTTTTCAATGAAATGACGAGTATATCCTTAATGAAATTGGATTAGGTGCACGATGCATCATAATTCCAATTTGTGCATTGCAGCTCTAAATTGTGCATCGAGATTTTCTACATCTCGAATTCAATACGTGCATCTCGATTCTCGAATCCAATTTGTGCATCGAGATTTACTAATTTCAAGTTGATGCATTGCAATTCCAAATTGTTGCATCGCAAATCTAAATCAATGCATTACAATTTTAAATCAATGCATCACAATTTATCTATTTCTGAATCACAAATCAGTTCGTGTATCATGTTACATCAATGAGTTTGCCCTTTTTTTTATAGGTAAATGTGACCTCTTGTTGGTATGAGGATTGGAACCAATGACTTCAAGTTCATTGATTGACCGCCCTTATCTATTTCACAACAGTTTCATCAATACCACAAAAATATTGAACCAAAAGCATAAATTTGATCCAAAACTAGGGTTGTCAAATAGGGCAAAATCTTACTGGCATGCTCGTCCCGCCACCTATTAGGGGCGGGTTGGGTCGAAGTATTAGATGACCGTTTGGATGCGGGCTTTTCAGGCTTTGATCGCACAGGCTACAGGTCGGGGCGGGCAGCCCATGCTTTTTGGACTGGCTTAATTCTTAAAAAAGTTAAAATATTGCACATAAACATTTGCATTGAGGCCCAGGCCCATTTTCATCCAAAATTAACTTAACTTACTAACTTAGGGTTAGTAGGTCTCATTCTCTCATTAAAGATTGAAAATTGAAAATATCACATGATTTAGATCTAGCCGCATCTAGCAAGTAGCGACTTCGTCTCTTCCAGTCTTCCTTTTTAGTTATTGCGTAGCTTTCGGGCCTTCGGCAATTCGGCTCAGCACCTCTGGCCTTTATTTCTCGATCTAGCTAACTCGTCTTTTGAGACTCTTACTCTTAGTCAGTTAGTCTCATACACTCATCTCTCTCCATACCGAGATCCGACACGCACGGCGGCTCCTCCAGTCGTCACCGATGTCACCGTCACAGCCTCACTGCCCCTTACAGTTATCGCTCTGCTCTGGTTCTCCCTCTTCCCCTCTCTCACCTTCGCATCTACGTACACACGTACACACATGCACGAGGCAAGAATTTTTTGCTAATTTGAGGAGATACATAATGGATTTTTTCTTCATCTTTTTTGTAATTTTATTTTGAAATCTCAATATGATTCATTCTACTTGTTGGATCTTTTAGGAGAAGTAGTAGATTTTCTAGGGGAGCTTCATTTACATAAGAGTAACAAGGTTCTAATAGTTTTCTATTTCAAACTGTTTTAAATAATTGATAATAAATTAAATAAATTCATTTTTTGAGGGCTTGCTCGTTTTGCCCGTAGCCCTACGCGGGATGGGCTGGGCCATGTGTTTTAGGGACCGTCAAGTTTGCGGGCTTTCTCGCCCCGTTTTGTAGCGGGATTTCTAGGCTCGTGGGCAAACCCGCCTCACAAGCCCGTTTTGACAACTCTATCCAAAACTATGATAGCTGTATCATAAATCAAATTCAAGACAGAAAAGAGCTTGTACCCAATTAATTAACAAGCCAATGATAAACCTACCAAACTTCAATCAAATTCTACCTCACCAATTCAACTTTCACAGTACCACTAATCCACATAAAACCCCAACAATAAAGACTATAAAGTTAATGGTAGCACTTAGGGGTGGCAATTCGTGTTATCGTGTCGTGTTCGTGCCTCATTATCGTGTTTTAATATTATCTATCTTATTTGATCATAAATACAACAATAAATATTAATTTGAATATATTAACAATTTCGTGTCTTTCGTGCCGTGTTTCGTGTTGTGTCGTATCGTGCTGGGCTTATCGTGTCATTTGTCTCTGTAATCGTGTTTTATAATCGTGTCTTATTGGTTCGTGCTAACGTGTCGTGCCAGGCATTTCCACGCCTAGTAGCACTAGTACCTAATTGGACTTGAAAAATTCAAGCGAATATAATGAACGCCCAGTGCTACCTCCCCCCCCCCCCTTTTTAATAATTCCCTAAATCTACTAGCTGCCATTGTCGAAAAAGGGTGGAGGAAGTGGGTGATTATCAATGCAGAATTGGGGTTTAGGGATTTCAATTTGTTTTGAAATGCAGTGGAATGTTTCGCAAGTTACTGAAAAGGATGAAAAAGATCAGAGCAACAAATGGTAGAAAAAGATTTCCTGACTGCAATTTATTTTGCAGATTCGCTCTAGGTCTCTCCGTACACTTCAAATGAGCAGTTGTTGGACGAGTTGTTTTTTAGTGTATAGGAAATAATAAATTTCAAGAATAATGACATAGCCTTTCCATTGATATATTGAACATATTTATAGGGTTACAATACTTGCTACACAAGTTTAACCTAGATAGTATAAATACAAGAGGGATTAGGAAACCTAAATACAAGTAAATTAGGAAAGTATAAACTAAAGATAATTATAATATATTACAAATATATTATATACTCTTATATGCTCCCGCAAGATGGATCACCGTTAGGAGAGACCAATCTTGAGAAGAATATGCTGACAGGGCACGAGTTAACAATGAGAGGGAGTGGTCGCCAGTGAACTGGTGAGAGCTGGGGCTTGCGAGGAGACCTTGGTATGCTCGAGAAGCGAGCTGTTGAGGAAGGGGTCTTCGGCGAGCTGGTGAGAGTCTGGATTTGCCAATGAGACCTTCGTTTGCTCAAGAAACGAGCTGTGGAGGGAGTGATCTTCGGCAAGCAGCAGGGTCTTCCAAGGATGGCGAGCTTGTGAGAGCCAAGATGGAGAGGGAGGAGTCTTCGGCAAGCTGGTGAGAGTTGGGTTTGGTCGAGGAGTCTTTGAGGTACTAATGAGGGAACTCTTGAGGGATAAACGTGTGATGAGAGAGGGGCCTCGGCTAGCTGGTGAGAGCCCGGTTTACCGAGGATGTCAGAGTTGCTTGAGGAGCGAGCATTTGTGGGAGAGCGATAGGTGAGAGAGGCCTCGGCGAGCTGGTGAGAGCCGGGTTGACCGAGGAGTCCATAAGGTGCTCGACGAACGAGCTGTTGCGTGAGGACTTCAGTGAGTTAGTGAGAGCCGGGTTTGTCGAGGAGTTCGTGAGGTGCTCGAGGAGCGAGCTGTTGAGGGAGGACTTCAGCAAGCTAGTGAGAGCCATGTTTGCCGAGGAGTCCGTGGGGTGCTCGAGGAGCGAGCTATTGAGGGAGGGCCTCGACGATTTGATTAGAGCTGGGTTTACCGAGGAATCCTTGGGATGCACGAGAGCAAGCAGCAAATGAGGGAGGACGTCGAGTCGCTGAGGACTGAGTTGCTCGATGTGGGAGGGAGGGCTTCGACGAGTTGGTTAAAGTTGGGTTTGCCGAGGAATCCTTGGGATTCTCGAGGATTGATCAGTTGAGGGAAGGCGTCAACTAGGAGGGGCCTCGGTGAGGTGGTGAAAGAGGGGTTGAATTCGGTGGAAGGAAGGTTGGCGGTGACTATGGTGGAAGGAGGTTTAGGGTATGAGAAGTTTCGTTGTCGGTGGCTAGGAAAGGACGTCAGCAAGTTGGTAAGAGCTTGGTTGGTCGATGTTTCCTTTAGACATGTGGTGTGTGTGGCCATGAGTTGTCGAGGTAAGAGAGGTGTGGCGGTTGTGGTGAGGTTGATGACGGCTGTGGAAGGAGGTTTGGTTTGGTGGAAGTTTGTTTGACGACGCTGGAAAGGGACGTCGGCGAGCTGGTCTGAACTTGATTTGTCGATATGGCCTTTAGTTGCACGAGGGGGGTGGAGAGGTCTCGACAGGCGGTGGGTATAGCCATGAGTTGTCGAGATAAGGGAGGGATGGCGACGGTGGTGTGGTTGGTAGCGGCTGAGGAAGGAGGTTTGGTTTCAGTGAAAGTTTGGTTGGCGATGGGGAGTTGTCGGATCTGAGATTGGGGTTGGTGTTTAGATCTGGGTTGGCAACGCTTTGGTGGGAGGAAGGTATATGGAGGTGGAGGGTTTGTTGAGGTGGGAGGAAGTTTAGAGTTAAGGAAGTTTTGGGTTTGTGGAAGATGGTGGTTGTAGGTTTTAAGAGTGAGACTATGATACATGTAGGAAATAATAAATTTCAGGAATAATGACATAGCTTTTTCATTGATATGATGAACATATTTATAGGTTACAATACTTGCTACACAAGTTTAACTTAGATAGTCTAAATACAAGAGAGATTAGGAAACCTAAATACAACTAAATTAGGAAAGTATAAACTAAAGATAATTATAATATATTACAAATATATTATATACTCTTATATAGTGAATATCTTTTCTCCCGTATCTTTATCGTTTTTTGCTAGTATGGACATTTTAGGACACAAATTGTAAAACTCTCATTTTCGGGTTTAAAAGTTAGGGGAGTAAATAAGTTAATTTTTTAAAAAGTGTACCGACCTACAATTTATTCATATTTAAATTCTGGTTGAATAACAATTTCATTTATCCAAACAGACCCTTGACATACTTCAAATTTACTTTTGGAGAAATTCAGGTCGATCTTCTTTTGGACAATTTTCAATTATTTTACACCGTGATATTTTTTTGTAATTGAAAAAGTCACGTTATACATCATGGTGCACAAAATCATGCATCGTGGTGCATAAGTAAGACACTTTCATGCATTGTGATGCATAGAATGATACTTCGTGATGAATGAAGTGCTTTATTCGAATACAAAAAAATATCGGAGCGTAATGCGGTTGAAATTTTTTAAAAGTGGATTAACCCACAATTTTTTTTTTTTTGCATCACACTTTTGTTAGGTATCCTTAACCCGATGTTGTATCCTTTGGAGATTGCTTATTTGCTTTCTTCCAATGTTACAATTACGGCCGTAAATGAATTGAGCTAAGACCGAGTTTTGACTTGCTCACACTCGACTTGTTTTATTTTTGTCTTGCTAGAATTAGTCTTGTTTGAAATTTCATATGTAAACAAGCTCGGCTCCGCTTGTGTGTACTTGAATATGCACTAATAATGAATTTTGAATCATCGTGATTAATATTAATAATATAGTCAAATGTTTAGCAAAGTAATCTTAATCAATGCATATACAATAATTTAGTATGCGATATTAACACATATTTCATATGAAATATTATTATAAATTATTAATGGAGTTGTTCACAAGTCTTAATTTTAATATTTAAGCTCCACTTGTTTAGCAAACGAGCAGTGGCGAAGCCAGGATTTTGTCTTTACAGGGGGTCATAGTGCAATTTTTTATCAAAAATAACCAATCTCAATAACTCATACATTAAAGTAGTAGAAATTTTTAAAATGCCACATGGCCCCTTTACCCCATAAGGTGGCTCCGCCACTGTAATTGAGGCCAAAATTTTCGCTCGAGCTACGCTCATTTCTAATTGAACAAAGTTCAAGTCGAGTCTACAATGAGCCGAGCTCAAGCTTCTTCATGAATGGCTTGGTTCATTTGCAACCCTAATTGCAAATGAATAAAGTTGTTCATGAACAACTTGGACTCGACTTGTTGAAAACTTTGCTTGAACTCCATACGTAGAACTAAACCGAACTTGAACAAGAAAATTGTACTCCCTCCGTTCCTAAATTATCGTCTTAGTTGATCCGACGCACAGATTAAGAAAAAACAATTGACTTGATTATTTATATTTGTTTAATATGTAGTTTTCTTTAAAGTCCATGTGTATGTGGCTCATAATTAAAGTAGGGTAAAAACGTAAGGATAAAGTGGTAAAAGTAATGTTCTAAAAAGGTAAGTTTCAAAGTGAATAATTATTTTGGGACGGACGAAAAAGGGAAGAAGGACGATAATTTAGGGACGAAGGGAGTACAAATTATTTCTCTTTGCAGATCATTGAATTTCCCTATTTGGCTAATCATTATTTTCCAGGTTTCTTGAGCTACTAAATTTAGACCTGTCCACAGAATTTAATGCTGCCTACTCCCTAGTTACCTAGTTCAAGCACAGAGGACAATTAATGCACCTGATTTTCAGATAAAATGAATACTTCAACTAGGGCCAGACCTAAATTTTTGGAGCCTATGGACAAAAAGAATAAAGGAAGCTCTTAGAGCATCCTCAATGTTAATAATTCTTAAATAACTTCTTAGCTGGGTCCCACTGCCACCTATACACTTTTTTTTTTGGAAACAGGGACAGTACTCTGCAGAATTTATTAATAAAAGAAAAGGATACATACTTGAGGGGGACAACTAGCCTGGCCCTTATAAATGGGAGGACGGAGGAGCCTGACCTCGAAAGGAAACAGAATGAACAACAAAAAATTAAGAAACATGAACATTAATGTTTACGAAAAGAATAAAGACCTAAAGCATCATGCTGGAGCGCACGTCGAACCTCGTTTGGGAGCTGAGAAACCATGTTAAAATCCTTGTCAATACAAGTCTGATGAGCTAAGGATGCAATACGATCTGCAACTTAATTCCCCTCGCGGAAGATGTGATGAATCTCGTAGTTACCCAAAAGGGCCAAACATCGTCTGAGATCATACATAAAAAGCCAGGGGCAACCTTGACTTCCCTTAATTGCCAGGACCACCACCATAGAATCTACCTCCACCATAACCTTATCAAAATTCAAATTATGACACAACAATAAACCATCACGAAGAGCTTGAAATTCAGCACTAGTATTAGTCCCAGGACCATAATACCGCGAGAAACCGGCTACAAAGAAGCCCTTAAAGTCACGAATTACACCCCCACCCGTTGCAATGCCCCCTATAGAAGATCCATCTGTATTAAGCTTGACATAAGATGTAGAAGGGGGAAGCCAACGGATCCAGCTCCCTTTCATAATATTCAACTTTCTGATTGGCAGGTTTAAGATCTGTAGAAAATTCCTACCCATAGCCGTACAGGAGGCTTTCGGGTTGAAGACACGCATAACATATTTCAAGCCATGTAAAACTTGTTTGTAAAGCAAGTCACTAGACATGGGAACATTTTCAAAAGTTGCTAGGCACCGGGCTTTCCAAATGACCCAACATCCGTAAAGAAGAGTCCCTATTTGCATAGCCCCAAACTGATTGCGAACTGATACCCCTTCAATCCATATTCTGAACAGATGGGCAATAGACGAATAACGATTAACTTTGTTGAAGGGAAGAGCCAACCTGCTCCATAACTTAAGGGCTACTTCTGAATGAAGAAACAGATGGCCTATGGATTCACGGTCATGACTGTTCGTACAGCAAACACAACGGGAAACAACTGGCACATTGTGGGACTGAAGGCGTAAATCAACAGGAATAGCCCCATAAAAAAGTTTCCAGCCAAAAGCACTTATTTTCTTGGGGATCCAAGGTTGCCATATACGTTTAGCCCAATAGACAATAGGATCAGGAGATCGACAAAGATTCCAGTAAGCTTTAGAATCAAAATTACCAGAGGGTGTCTTGCAAAACCGTAACTTATCCGAAATATTATCAACCAGGCTAATATGCAGGATGTCGCGATGATGATGAACTGGGACAATGGACAGAATGTAAGGGAGCTGAGAGAAGGTTGTCTTCACCGTAAGATTAATGTCAATGGGACGAGGACCTTCTAACCTGACCCTCATCCAATTATCATTCCAGAAGGACACATTCCCTTCTCCAAGCAGCCACCTACTATGTTGCAGAATAATATCCAAATGAGCATGAACAGCCCGCCATACATGAGATGTTGTCACAGGAACCACAAAACCTTCAGATTTTCTATATTTCGAACTGATAAAATTAGCCAATAGGCTGTTGCCTTGAAGAACACTCCAAGCCAACTTAGCTTGGAGAGACTCCCGGACCTGCACCATGGAACGAATACCCAAGCCACCCTCTTCCAACGGCCTACAAATCTTGGCCCAAGACACCCAATGAGTTCTATGACTGCCCGAACTACCCCATAAAAAATTAGCCATTGCATTCTCAATGCGTCGAATAACTCCCAGAGGAGCCTTGATAACCGAAATAGCATAAATAGGGATGTTGTTTAAGACCGATCTGATCAAAATGATTTTCCTACCAAAGGATAGCAGGTGAGATTGCCAGCCCTCATTTCTTCGTCTAATGCAGTGTTCCAAACTCTCAAAATAACGACGTCTGATTCTACTATGAAATAACGGAAGACCCAAATAAGTCATCAGAAATGTGCGGTGCATACATCCAGACCAATCAGCAATTTTGTGTATCTTGTGACGAGAACAAAAATTAGAAGTATAGAAGCCACTCTTTTGGAGATTAATGAGCTGACCCGAAGATCGTTCATAGCAGGATAAAATACTCCAAAGATGCAAGATAGTACTCTTCCTTGCATTACTGAAGAGAATCATATCGTCAGCATATAAAAGGTGGGAGACGATCAAATTCCCACGACCATGGTCATAAGGAACAAGACTCCCCATATCAAAACCTCTTTTAATGGCCCTCGACAGAATTTCTTGAGCAAGGATAAAGAGTAACGGCGAAAGAGGGTCCCCCTGACGCACTCCTCTTGAAGAGGTGAAAAAACCATAATTTGATCCATTTATCCGAATAGAATACCAGATATTGTCGAGAAGGCGCTCAAATAAACCACACACCTTGGGGCAAAAGCCAAAAGCACGAAGAGCCTTTAAAAATAAAGGCCATTCTAGCCTATCATAAGCCTTCGACATGTCCAGTTTAAAGACCACATTCCCACCATAAACCTTACGATTGATTTTATTAATTAGTTCGTGGGCCAAGGCAATATTCTCCTGGATGGCACGACCTTTGACAAAGCCTGATTGTTCCAAAGAAATAACCTTAGGCAAAATACCAACCAACCTTTTAGCCATAATTTTCGAGATGATCTTACAAGTGAAATTACACAAACTGATGGGGCGAAGATCTCCAAAATTACTAGGAGATGCAATCTTTGGAATTAGAACCATAATAGTCGAAGAGATGCCACGATGAAGGGAGCACCCTGAAAAAATTCCTGAACCGCATCAACAACATCCTCCTTAATAATTTCCCAACATGCCTGAAAAAAGTGCCCCGTAAAGCCATCCGGACCAGGAGAACTATCTGCATGTATTCCAGCATTGTATTCTCATCCTCCTCTATTTGACAATGAATAAAAGAAAATAACTCTCCATCCACATTAGGATTAGAAGTGGACAACAAATCTGTATAATAATTCACTGCCATGTCCCCCAAAGCCGGGCCATCTGAACACCAAGACCCGTCGGGGAGCTGAATGCGAACCAAGTTTCTAACCGCTCGATCCCGAATTGAAGCATGGAAGAAAGCAGTATAACGCTCCCCTTCATGAAGCCATTTATTCCTAGCTTTTTGCTGAATCAGTTCTTCATCCCATTTAATAAGTTGATCAAGCTCATCCTGCGTTTTGTGGAGTAAGTCTACCACAGAATCATCCCAACCTTGTTGAAGTTGATGATCAAGTCTTAAAATGTTATCCTGTGAAAGAGCAATTTTCTTTTGAACATGACCAAAAACTGACCAATTTTACTCTTTAAGCTCCCTGCGAAGCATCATCAATTTTTTATGCAGATTGACCATGGGAGGCCCATACCGATCCCTTGAAATTAAAAATGACATACAACTTAAAAATAAAAATGACATACAACTTGAAAATAAAAATGACATATAACTTAAAAATAAAAATGACATATAACTTGAAAATAAAATATGACATACAAACTTAAACATATGACCGAAACTAAACTTTAAAGAAAAATTCTAAAACATTAAACATTAGACAATGACGAATATTCCGGAAGATCAGTTCTTGGTCTGCCAAAATAACTGTTAAATTGATTGAAAACAACTGGATGAGCTTGAGATCCTTGCCCTACAACTTGAGATCCATGTCCATCATATTGAGATCCTTGCTCAATATTTTGAGTTCCATGCCCGTCATATTGATATATATTGAATTGAGATCATTGCCCTACATCTTGAGATCCATGCCCGTCATATTGAGATCCTTCACAATGACTTGAAAACGATTTAAATCCCTCACTTTGACTTCTTTTTTGCATAATTTTAATTTGTTCACAACGAATAAATTCACGCATGATTGGATCGACTATAGAATTCAAATCTTTTAATATAATTATATTTTCTTCTCTTAATTTAAACATATCATTACTAGTTTTCAATTGCTTAACAAGTTCGTCATTCTGATTAACCATTTTTGACACATGCTCTTCTTTTTTCCTTTTCTCTTTTGCTTGTTTCACCCAAATAAGCTGTGTAGTTGAAGTATCACTGCTATCGTCATCGACGATATTAATATTAAATGATGACACACACGGAGATGCATTTGGAAATTTTGCCTCAGCAAATTATGACTGAGATAAACCAATATTAGTGATGCAACACAATTTGGTCTTGGGTCGTTCCTTGCGGTTTGTAGGATATCTGGACTTATGTGAAGGTATGATCTTGTTGAAAACCTGTCAAAAAAAGACACCTTAGAAGGAATGCAAGGCAGGGCCTTGCGAAACCCCTCAGGCGTAAGAATAAGTTCTTAAGCTTGATTGAAAGCAAAAGGACAGAGTTTCGGTGTGTAAAGTGAGCGTGCCTTTCAAATGAAGTGTTGTAAGGTATATATAGCCATTTGAGAGTGAAATCCAGGCTGAGTCATTATTGTAGAGAGATCTTTGGCCTTTATAGCCATAAATGCGAGTTGACTGCGTAACTAACGGAGTCATGGCTAAAATCCCGGGCTTCGAGAGTTATCAGACATTTGAGTTTGGAATGAATATATGGTTATTCGAGCAACCTTGCTCCCTGTTCGGACAGATCTGTAGAAAGATTCCTGATCGGGATGTATGTAGAATGTTTACCCCGAGTTATCCTGCTCGGGTGACCTCTTTCCTAGTCCGCTGTCTCCCACGTGCTTATCACGTGAGGGCTCATGTGCTTGGCTCGTGACCAGAATTTGGGCCGAGCTCAACAATTAGTATATTCTTGGTTACTTCTTCTCGTTGTTGCGGCTTCAACATTGTCATTGCCAAATTTCTCAATGTCTTTGAGAATGTGCCACACGTGGTCAAATTTGAAGACTCTTTGGTATTTTGCATCTTCTGCTAATAATATTTTAGCATGATTTAACTGCAAAAATAAAATAAAATAAGAACATATATTTTATAAAGACAATATTATAAACAAAGGTATGTTTAAAATAAAATGCGGCATCTACTTACAAGATCTTTCTCAGAACCACCACTTGGATTCAAGGTTTCGATCTGTCATATGCAACCTTTCAATTTGGCTATTGAACTAGTGATTAGACTCATTCTGTTTTGCAATGATCTTTTTGGTCGATACGAACTTGCAAATTTTGGCTTTGAGTGATAGTATGCCTCAACTCTAGCCCAAAATTTGTCTCTTGATTGGTTGATTCCTATGATTGGATTTTGAGAGATGTTAAGATAAACATGACATAAGTGTACATGTTCTTCAATAGAGTATGGTGCTGATTGGAATTTTGAACTCATTTTTTTCAAGAGTAATAGAAAACAAAGATGAGATAGGATTATTGACAGAAGAGAATTGTAACGACCCGAGCCCGATCCGCTACGTGTAGCACACCTATTGGCCAACTGAGCACGCAACACCTTGGGTCATCAGGCCCACCACAAGCCGACCCAAAAGTCCATGGATGATGTTGGTGCCCAGAGGTAGTGTGTGGCCACCTTATAAATCAAACATAATTCCCACACCTTTCCCAATGTAGGATATATAGGGTATTACAATCTTCCCCACTTAAATCCTTGACGTCCTCGTCAAGGCCGAATCGTATCCCGGGCGATGCAGGATTCAAGAGGTAGCTCCCACCTTTTGCGATGTAGCACTTTGTTCCCACATTTCCGGCTAGGACCGGCTCTGATACCATTCTGTAACACCCCAAACTCGGTACCGACACTGCGGTCTCACAGTATGACCACGTCACCATCAATCAATACCTAAAACTCATACTAACTCCCAAAGGTAATAATTAATAAATTTAATATCCTCCAAATGTAACTAAAATACAACCACAAAGTATCCGAAACGAAATCCAAAATAAAACTGATCAAAGTTAATTAAACTTTCAAAGTACAAATGAACTAATAATGTCTAAAACTTTTTTGACAATCTTCATTCATCTACTGGAAAGAACTCATCTAACCAAGCTAAATGTCACCTGGAAGAGAAAGAATAAGAAAGGGCGAGTGAACAATGCTCAATTAGTCCATATACAACTCCTCCGGTTACTAAGGAGGAGTTGACCGAAATAAATCAAAGAATCAAGATCAAAAGTTCAAATATTTATAATACGAAAGTCAAATAGTCAAATTTCAAATATTCAAATTTCAAATATATTTTCAGGATTCCAAGTGAAGGATAAAGATACAACAAACGGCTCGAGTAATCCAATTGTCACCAACCGTCCCATACCAGCTGGAAACAACGGATGACTTACAGATGCCAAGATCATATAAGCAATCAAAGACCTGTTCGAACAATGTTCCGAAAGATTCTAAAGATCCATAAGGGTAAAGGTTTCTAAAGGGTATATCCGGATAACTAACCATGTGTCTAGTGGTTAAAGAGTTTCGAAAGGTCACATTAACCCGTGACTAGGTAAATCGAAAGGTCACATTAATCCGTGACTAGGTACGTGTATCGAAAGGTCACATTAACCCATGAGTAGATTGTTTGACTTAGTGATCAAGGTAGGAACTTTTAAAGAAAATAAATAATTTTCTCAAACCCAAGTATAATCAATAATTAATTCATGTATCAAACAAATGGTATCTCACATGAGACTTTAACAAGTATGTGAGATTTAACAAAGAAACATAATCATGAGTAAAAATGAACGAAATTCGACGGAGTTCCAAATCAATTACCGACACAAGGTCGGTACATGTTGCGAAAGACGTACCTACATATATCAAGAAAGTAGCGGAAGCCTAACAAGTTGAAACGAAGGAATTCAAAAGACCTAAACGAAGTATAATCTCTTACCTCGAAATGCTTAGGAACAATAATCCTCAACACGTACAACCGTCTCAAGCTCGTTCGTCTGCGACTAACCTTTAACGTAACAAAATACCAATTAATAAATCTATGTAAACACATTTATAATTTTTTTTTAAATTATCCTTCTCCTCATCCCCAATTTCGTCTATTGTCGCCATCATAAAAAAATATAACTATCGAGACAAACCCACGCCCATATCGTAAATAGTAGTATACCATAATATTAGATACATAATTATAACAACCCAACACACACTGTTTTCTCACACAAAACACACACAAATGAACCGAGCCACTATTTATAATAGAAATCAAACACAAATATACATGTCTATCTATTTGAATAATAGAAATCAAACACACTCACACACGGTCCCACACTAGCACACATACAAAATATACATTATATTACCCATATGTTATGAGTATCACCCATGCATTAGAACACATACGTCTCCATATCACCAAATACCTCCTTTCCATGTTTGTTTATTTTCTTATATGATCATGCATGACTGCATATGCTTACCCTTTACATCATATACACTAATTGAAATCTTAATACACCCTCTTCATAGAATAAACAAATTAAAATTATTTTCTTACCTTACGTCGTTCTCCTTCTGCTGCCGCATTTGTCTTGCTCCACTCTCGAGATGTGTCACCTGTCGTTTCACTCTCTCTTTTTCTTCCTAGTTCCCGGTTTTCCCTTCCTCTCAATTCTATTTATATAAATAAAACCCTACTAGTTTTTTTTCCCAACCCTACCCAAATCTTAAAGTTAGCTGGGCCGAAATTAATTAAGTAATATTAATAAGAAATTAGTACTAAAGTCTTAGTCAGAAGTGGGCCAAGCCCGATCTAATTTAATTGTTTACTAAATATGTTTAAAATAATTACATTGACTCAAAACATTTATAATGTTAATTAAATAGGGCCAAAATAAATATAATATTAATTAACATGAATTAATGTTTTTAACTTGAATTATCGGGGTATTACAAAACTTTCAATCTCTTGTATGCATATATATGGTCTAAAAGCGAAGATAAGATCAGATTACTAAGAATCTGATCCAACGATTGACATAAGGATGAACTGATCCAACAGATGAGACAAGCGTAGTGTCTTGTCCCATCACCTGATATTTTGAATAATTGCGCTGATATTAGATAACTAAAAATCTAATCGAATGATTGGCATAAGGATGAACTGATCCAACGGATGAGACAAGCGTAGTGTCTTGTCCCATAACCTGATATTTTGAATAATTTCGTTGATAAGATCATATAACTAAAAATCTAATCCAACGGTGGCGTAAGGATTCCTGATCCAACAGATGAGACAAGCGTAGTGTCTTGTCCTATCACCTGATATTTTGAATAATTGTGTCGATACGATCAGATAACTAAAAATCTAATCCAACGGTTGGCATAAGGATTCTTTATCCAACGGATGAGACAAACGTAGTGTCTTGTCCCATCACCTGATATTTTGAATAATTGTGTCGATAAGATCAGATAACTAAAAATCTAATCCAACGGTTGGCATAAGGATTCCTGATCCAATGGATGAGACAAGCGTAGTGTCTTGTCTCATCACCTGATATTTTGAATAATCCTGTTGGTAAGATTAGATAACTAAAAATCTAATCCAACGATTGGCATAAAGATAGGTTGATCCAAGAGATGAAATGATGTGCATATCTTTATTAGAAACAACTCAATTCATGGTCATCTATTATAAATATGTATATCGTGATTAGAAGCAATTCAATCAACACATCTTTTATCAGAAAATGAATTACAATATTGGTGGTCCATCTAATTTATCATTTGAAAGCTCTGATGATAATAATTATGTAGAAGCATTTCGTGCACGAAAAGAGGTGATTGGCCAAGTCATTTCTAGCAACAATCAAACCATCCTCGACAATCAACTCATTTTTTTCAAGAGTAATAGAAAACAAAGATGAGAGAGGATTGTTGACAAAAGAGAACTATCAATCTCTTGTATGCATATATATAGGGTCGAAAAGCGAAGATAAGATTAGATTACTAAGAATCTGATCCAACGATTGGCATAAGGATGAGCTGATCGAACGGATGAGACAAATGTAGTGTCTTGTCCCATCACCTGATATTTTGAATAATTGTGCTGATAAAATTAGATAACTAAAAATCTAATCCAACGATTGGCATAAGGATGAGCTGATCCAACAGATGAGACAAGCGTAGTGTTATCCTTATTTGTGAGATTAAAAAAAAAGAACAATCATATTGATTTGACACCACTTGTGATAAATTGAGGGTTGTTACTTGCTAAAAGAAAATTACCGAAAGTCGAACTTTCTTTTTAAATAAGTGTATATTTAATAGGGGCATTATTATTATGACGAAGAGAAAATAACTTTTTGTATTAATTCATGAATTATTTTCAGAAACATTTTCCATGTGTTTGTCAAACATCAAAAAATGTCTTCCATCATATTTTCAAAAGTTTTACCAAAAAGCTGAAAATAAAAACTTTCCATTTTGATGAAGTTATTTTCTAAAAATTATTTACCATGAAACAAATGGAGTCTAACATTGAATCCGAGCTAAAAAAAAAAAAACTTGAGCGATTGATATGCCTGATTCCAAGGGTTATATTTCTATGGTAGAACGCGGTGCTACATTTTTTTTGATAAGTAAACAAATTTGATAAGGTCAAAATGTTAAGATATCTGAATGCATAAGCCCGACAAAATAAAAAGAACGCAGAACTACATTAGAGAAATTTCACTCAAAACACAAAGTACTAGAAAAATACTTATATCTATATATATATAAAAGCAGGGTAGTCTATATAGGAAAAAATCCCGCCAAAACTTTGTTTCCCAAAATAGAATCTCCTATTAACAAGAAACAATTAATGAATTCTTTAATTAAATATTCAAAAACTCCTTGGAACTTCCACCATCAATTATCCAATTTGCACAGTTTTTCAATTCTCGGTTGTATCAAACGGAAATTAATCAACACATAGTAAATGATGATTAATAAAAATGGATTAGTTCACAACATTTTTTTTTTTTTTTAACCAGGTTGAATCCTGGGGTAGTAGTTCCGGTCCCTCATTGCTATTACCAGGAAAATCGCGAGATGTGCCCGAAATGATACATGGTTTGAGAACAGTGCAACTGATAACACATACAAGGTCCAACCTCAGAAGAAAGCAAAGTGCTTCCACCAAGTATTGAACCCACGCTGCATGCCTCCAGCATCTTATGTCCCCCTCCTTTTACCACTCGGCTATGCCTCGGGGGACGATTAGTTCACAACATGAACATATCAAATATTGATATATTATACTAAAAAATCAAATCAAGAAATACCAAAAATTTGAGATGTAAAAAAAACATTGACAAATTCGAAGTAGTATGGAATAAAATCACCAGAAAAAAATTATCTTTCGAGAATACTAAATGATTAAACCAGTTCAGAGATTTATCTAAAAGTAAATAACAAAAATCGATGTATAAAAAATATTAACAAATTCACGGTAGATCTGAATGTCAAAAATATTTTTTTATACGAAATAATTAAACAAAATGTTTTTATGCGATTTCATTAGATCCGAATGAAAAATCATCGAAAAAATATAATCAATATTTTTCCCTCAGAATAAAGTTGGATATTAGAAAAAGATAGATGGATCGAGTGAGATATGGAGCGAGAGGACGGAAACTTACTATGATGTGGACGGTGAGTGTAAGAGATCGAGATTGTCAGTGAGAATAAGAGATATTTCGTAAGAGAGATGAATAATAAGGGATATTGCCAGTGGGGTTAATTTCCTATTTTCCTCTCCCTCTTTTTTTTCTTTTTTTTGTGTGTAGTTAACGGGGGATTATTGAACCACGATAACATTTCAATTTTTTCATAATGTTATTATTTTTCGATGTATTTCTTTATAATTAACTTCTCTTATTTTGTAGTATATTATTTTAATTATTTATTGCTTTTATATAATGCAATTACTGTATGACCATATGTTCACCATATTTTAATTTATAACAATGTTATGTTTACAACTATTTTTAAAATTATTGCAACAATTAAGATTTAGTGAATGACAAAGTTGTATTTATTTTCTAAAAAATAACTTTATTTTATCAGATCTTAAATATACAAGTCTCTAATTTTTCAATCAAAACAACAGTTTTTTTTTAATTGAAAGTAGTTGCCTCCAACATTATTTTTTTCTCTTTTTTTTGAAATTTTGTTTTTCTTCTTTGTTTCACTTGAATATAAGTTAATTGAAAAAATTGTATGGTCGTGCGTTTAACGCACGGGTGTAAAACTAGTTATAATAAAATCAAGGAAGATATATTTCTACTTTGATAATTACTTATCCATTACATTTAACTAGAGTTAAGCGTAGATAGATGAAAATACCCCCTTATTAATTCAATTTATGAATGTATATAAAATAATGCTAGCATAATTTTATATTACTTACTTACTTACTTACTTATCACAAAAAATGCTAGCATAAACAACTTCCTCTGTTCCCCTTGATGAGCTTGACTAGATCCGACCCGGTTAGGCCAACATTTGGATTCTAGGTTTTCATCAGGTTTGTTGTAACATGACTTGGGGTACATAGGAAACTAATTTCCTTATATGGGATTGGTCTAAATCACCGTATTTTTTTATTAAATTGATGAACAAATCAGGCGTTTGAGTAGATTTCAAGTGACTGATCTTAGTTGATGCCGGAACTGCTTCATCTTTGCACAACCCGATTGTTTGGACTAGGTAATCCACAATGAAATTAGAAGAACCGTTCTGAGAAATAGATGAAACCGCTGCAACAGAAGATGAAGATGAGAGGTAATACTGAAAAGGGAAATCTATTCAAACAATTTGAAAAGTTTAACTATCTGATCAGTGGACGCCGGCGATGGCTACGAAGCAGTAGCAACATTTTAGCATAAAAAAATCAGGTTGAGTTTAGGATAGAAGCAAATCAAACCATGGGGCCATACCAATTTCAATCAAAAAAGCGGGAAAGCATTGTCCTTCTCAGCCTAGGGTAACCAACTAACCAAGTATAAAGATTATCAGGGTTTGCAAAGATTGGGCATGGTTAATTGTAAATGTAAGAAATGATTTAGAGTAAATTCGGGTAGGTCCATTTTTCAAAGTTTTCATTCGCTACAGTTCATTGTCTTTTTTTTTTTTTTTATTTTGTGGAAACCAGGCCGGTACCTTTTGGAGATATTATAACCTCTCCAGTCCACTTTTTTTTATTCAACCGATAAAGTATATTTTTGGGGGTAAAATTTTGAAGATACCCTTAATGAATAAAAGACATGCGCACGAAGACTCTGCCCAAAATTGGGCATCACAATACAAAATCTGGGCATCACAATGTAAAAGTTGGGCATCGTGTTTCTTTACGTTTGTCTTCCCTCATTAATGACGAATGAATATTCTCTCTCAAGAGTCATTGTTACACATTGAGAATGATAAAAGTATCCATGACTTTCTCTTTCTCTATCTCTCGCATACTCTCTCTCACACACTCTCTCATTAGGTTCATCTTCTCCCAGGGATGTAAATATTTATCAGAGTTTCTAGTGCTCAGAGTTTCTTTGAGGAGATGCCTGAAAAGAATGTAGTATCTTGGACTTCATTGATGGTTGGATATTCAGATTATGGGGATCTCTTGGAGGTTGTAAATATTTTTCAAGCTATGAGGCAAAAAGGAGTTTTGTGTAACCAAAACACGTTCACTACTGTAATTGTTTCCTGTGGGTTTCTTGATGATGAATTTTTGGGTAATCAAGTTCTAGGACATGCGATAAAGTGTGGTTAGGATGTTTCTGTTTCGAATTCACTAGTGTCCATGTTTGGCAATTCTAGTAGGATGCATGACGCTTGCTAAGATTTTACAAAAAAAAAAAAAAAAAAAAAAGAATTAAGATCCAAAAATGAACGACGTCCACATCAAAGATTCCGACGGCCCTTTTCCTAATCCTTCGCAGCTGTATTCACACTGATAGATGATGGCGGTAATGAAACAAGGAGGCTTGCATTCAGTTTGTCGGCAGATTGGGAACTCAAGCAATAATGTGATGTTCTTATATATATATATATACATTGCTATGCAGTGGGTTGTAACAACGAGTGCCAATTATTCCCTAGCTTAGTTATTGCTATTCATGGCGGCATTCTTCTCAAGCCCTTCACATCCACCCCAACTACACAAAGCCCCTGCTCAAATTTGGGCATCGCAATTCAAAAATTGGGCATCATTGCCTCAGATGTGGGCATCGTTGTGGACATCGTTGCCTCCGATGTGGGCCTCGTTGTGGATTGCATATATGATTGTGGTTGTGGCTACAACTTCCCGTTTATCACAATTTCTCAAACATATGAGCCTTTGGGGTACTAACAAACTGATAAAGTCTTTTTTTCTTTTTAACGTTTACGAGATGATAAATACTTGTAGTCTACTAAGATGTTGATAGCTGCAATATTGTTTTGATTATCTACGACACTTTGCACTCATCTTAATTTTTGATAATAATTTTGTTGATATTTTAGTTAAAAGAGCCAGTAGTTCATAAAGCTCATTATCTCACAAAGAGCAAAAGTCAGATGAAAGGTTTGAAACCTTGGACTTAGTTGGAAAGGTAGGTGTTCCATTCCTGCCCAATTGGAATAACTGGTGACGACGATGATGGAGAGAGGAAGCAAAAGATGGAGGGGAGAGGTAGCGTGGGTTTTTTAGGAAGAAAAAAATAGAAAGGTACTTTTGCGGTTTAAATAAAAATAGAGTACTGGAAAGGTTACAATTTCACAAAATGGGACTGGCCCGCAATTATTCTTTTTTTAGGGATAAATTCGGGCCGGTACCTTTTGGAGAAATTATAACCTCTCCAGCCCACTTTCTTTTTATTCAACCGGCAAAGTACACTTTTGGGGGTAAAATGTCGAAGATACCCCTAATGAATAAAAGATATGCACACAAAGCCCCAGCCTAAAATTGGGCATCGCAATTTAAAATCTGGGAATTGCAATGCAAAATCTGGGCATCGCAATGCAAAAATTAGGCATCACAATACAAAAGTTGGGCATTGCAATACAAAAGTTAGGCATCGTTTGTCTTTACGTTTGTCTTCCCTCGTTAATGACTTTAGGAATGGGAAAAAGTGTTTACTTTCTCTGTCTATCACTGGTCACCTTCCATGGGAATGGCAAACACTACTAGAAAATTGCTTTTACGTTCTGGTTGGTTGTGATGACTTTTGAAACCATCGCTTAATCTTCTTTTTAGCGATTGCTTTTTTCATCGCTTTTTCCGCAATCACGTTATGTTTATGTAATTGCTTTACAATCGCTAGTGCCATCACCTGACACCATAAAGAATTCAACATAAAATTTACTTTTATTATAATCCTTTAAAACATAAACAATCACACGAACAAACATAAAATTTACTTTTATTATAATCCTTTAAAAAAAACATAAAAAAAAACATAAACAATCGCACATGGCATCTAATGGACGTGTAGTGGTTGATGCGAAATTATTAATTATTTATTACAAAATTAAATCATGTGTACTCCCTATTTTAGGCAATTTTTTGAAATTTTTTGTAGAGAATCTGTCCAAGGGAATGTTCTAATGATTTTTGGATATATTGTACTTGTACATGTCAGTTAACTCTCTGTAAATTTTCATAAAATTCCAAGGCCAGGAACTACCTTAATCGAGCTATGAATCATCGTTGCGTTAGTGAAACTGTTATCAGAAAATTTGGCAAGTAATCTAAATTTGATGTTATCAAAACTTGATGAATATAGATTCGAATTGATGCCTCGCACTGCCCAAGGATGCAACTGCTTATCAGAGGACTTGTCCTATTGTCAAGGTAATCAAGCAATCCTGTTCTTAACAGATATGGTAATGTGGCCCATCAATTAAATGAACCATATCAAAGCTAAAATGATCACTATGAAAAAACTTTGGATTAGCAAGGACAATTTTCCTTGGAAATATAAATCAATGGTAATTCCAGAGGAATTTACTTAGGAATTTGAAAACCAGTAGCTTGGTTATGGTTTTTCACCATAACAAATAAAATTGAGGTGTCTATAATGTATTCAAGCCCGTTATTGGGATAACTTGACAAATACATGAAATTTGTTTTTCAGACAATTCGAAGATTCTTCATAGGTACCAATATGAGCTTTGAAAGAGTAATAGGCACACACAATATAAACTATGCATTATCGAGGCACTCGTGTATGATATCATATAGTTGAGTACTCATCACAATTTCTATACTAGCTTGTTTCCTTGATTGGGCATAAGAGTAGAAAAATACAATATGGTCTCTATGGAGACATGATTTGCGGGATGTAAATAACTTGATGAGATGAGAGCATGATATGACACAATTGCATTAGAGAAGGATATTGTTGACACTATGAAAAAACTCGGTATTTCCATGGACAAATTTACCAATGAAATATAAATTCATTGTAATTCCTGAGGAATTTTCCTAGGAATTTTATTTCCCAAGTATGCCGAGGAAATTACCAAGGAAAACTAAGAAAAATAATTAACTCTATTATAAATATTAAGATATTTTGGAACTACTTTATTAATATTATAATTGTCTGAGTTATTTAATTACTTTGCAACCCATCTAAGTAATCAATTAAATTGGAATGGGCTTGGCCCACAATGGACTCATATCAAATAATTACTTTCCTTTATGAGTGTAACTTAAATGAATTATAGTCCGGTCCGATCAGGTCAACTTTAAGATTTGAATTATGGTTAATAAAACCTAGTAGGGTCTTACTTATATAAATAGGGTATTGAGAGAAAGAAAACCCTCATCAACAACTTAAGAGAAAAAAAAATGACAGCTGCGGCTATTAGAAGGGGAAGACGACTCTAAGACCGATGTGAGAAAATCTCCTTGTAACCATATGTATACGTTTTGTTAGGGTATGAGCAATTAGTAAATCAAAGTCATTGTCAAACTATAATAAAATATAATATACAAATATGTATGAGATTGTGTACTGTTTTGTTTGCTTGGGTATGTGTGTGAGACGCGTATGTTGTGTGTGTGTGTAAGCAGTGTGTGTGCAGAGAGTAGATACCTATCTAGTAGTATATATTATTTTATACATACATACATATATATATATATATATATATGTATGTATGTATATATATATATATATATATATATATATATATATGTATGTATGTATGTATGTATGGATGACCATGTATGTATATGTGTGTGCTATGAATATAGATATAAATTACAATATATCATATATATTAAAATAGTATGAATGTTTGTACTGAAAGACGTGTGTGTGCGTGTGGGTTAAGTTTGTTTTCAAAATAGGACGGTTTGTTAAGTTAGAATTTTGGTGAATGAAAATTTATAATTTTGTATAGGAGTACTTTATTGTACCAAACAAGTTTGTATTTTATAAAGAATATATATTAATACGTTAATACTTTTAGTAAGGTACCTATTGGGAGTTTTAATTATTACTGTCTAGAGTTTTAATTTGAGTCAATATAAGGTATATGTTAAGGATATAATTAATCATTTAGAATTATGATTTGGTATTAACGTAAGAATTTAATTAGCAGAATAATACTAGTTAGTAACTTGTTACTTGAAATTTTAGAATTGGACAAGCAAGCTTAGGACGATCGTTCGTGTTGCGGAATCATCCACGCTAAGCATTTCGAGGTAAGGGATTATACCTCTTTTAGGTCTCCTTTCTTTTATGTACCATTCGTTAGGTTCCCATTACTTCCTTGATATCGATATTTCTTGAAACGTACGCTGACTTTAAATCGGCATTTGAATTCGAACTCCGTCGCTTACACTTCATTCGAACTCATGATTTGATTCTCTGCTAATTCTCACATAATTCTTGAATTTCATGTGAGATGCCTTAGATATGAAAAGTATGATTTATTTTTTTGGTGATGCTTGATCATGGAAAAATATTTGATTACTTGAAATTCTACCATGATCACTAAGTTGAGTTTATGACACTATGAATTATGAAACTATGAATTTTGATCCTTTGGAACACCACTTGGCCCGTGGCGTGGTTATCCGGATATACCAATGATCTATGAATTATGATATGTGAAGTTGATCTACGAACTATGAACTATGATGTATGAATTGCTTATGTGATCATGGAATTCCATGAGTAATCTGTTGCCATCAGTTGGTATGGGACGGTTGATGACAATTGGTTACTCGAGTTTACTTGTTGCATTATTATCTTTCATTTGGAATCCTGAGTATATATATGTGAGTAGTTTGTTGTCTTCAACTGGTATGAGACGGTTGATGGAAGTGGGCTACTCGAATTGTTGATTATTTATCTTTCTTTGAAATTCCGATCATCTGTTTGACATTTGAAAAAAAAAACTGCTTCCGCTTATCGATTTTGAACAATGAATTTTGAACACTTGATTCATCTCTGATTTGTTTCTGGTCAACTCCTCCTTAATAACCGGAGGGGTGTATATGGTCTTACTGAGCATTGTTCGCTCACACTTTTATACTCTTCTTTCTCAGGCAATGAGTAAGATTATTAGAGGATTTTGGCTCGGGTAGACCAAGATGGCGGTTCCGAGATTCCTAGATTTAAACCTTTTATTTAGTTATAAGATAGCACTTTGACCAAGCTTATTGACTTATGTTAAGTATTAAGTTTTGTATTAAATTACTTTGGGTTATTTTAATTGTTGGTCAAGGGTGTTAAGATTTATTTATTATGAGACTTGAGAATATTTATGAATGGTGACGTGGCAAAATGGTGGGACCGCGGTGTCGGTACCGAGTTTGGGGTGTTAAAGATTGGTATCAGAGCTTAGGCTTTATATCCGAATGGTCTCAAGATTTAGAAACAATTAGGAATAAAAATTGACAATATGATAAGATTATGATACTAGCATTAAGTTGTAATTATAACTAAGTTATGATCTCACTGATGATTAAGAAATGATTTTTTTTTCGTTAAACTGATGTACTCGTGGTACTTGTAGGAATGGTGTGTAAAACGACAGCTAGGAAGTCGGTTGCTTCGCCTCTAGCAGTTACTGAAAGAATGCTGGCTAGTACACACCATAAACTGATTGAAGTAGAGGCGATCATAGAAAAGTTGAAAGAAGAGAAAAGAAAGTTAGAGGCACAACTGCGAGGGCAAAGGTAGGCGCTAAGAGATGCCCAATATAGCTTGCACAAGCCTCACGATGAAATTATTGAGGCTAAGGCGCATAATTGGGAGATGCATGTTAGACTCGATGAGACTTAACAGAATATCGAGGAACTGTGAGATGCACTTCAGACGACCATTGATAATGGTCCATATATAGAAGGGGATCCAAACTCCGAGGAGGAGACTGGGGACGAAGAAGGCGTCGACATTAAAGTAGATGCCAACTCCGTAGCTCACGTGGGTGCGGAGGCTAGCGCTAATATTGAGGGCCAGAATGATGATTCTGACCCAATCGAAGAGGAAGTTGAAGAGGAGACATAAAATTAGATAGAACATTACACAAGTTATTTCGTTTTATAGTCATCCTAGTCATTGAGTTTGTTTAGATGATTGTTTCAATTATAAACATGGGATACTCTAAATGTATCCAATTTTGAGATGTTGGTAATTTTTTTTAGAATTAATAAATTTTGAGGATTAATTTGAATGTTCATCAATATTCCTTGCAACTATGTCCGTATTGATATATGTCTTGAGTGCATAAGATCATAAGATAAGTTTTGAATGAAATTGATGCTATATAACAATTATGTAAGTTGTTCCCATTTACGTCATACCAAATAGCGAGCACCATTTTCAGTGTGATAGAATTTCAGACATTATTTGACACCATTTCGTTTATATCTCAGTACCAAATGGCACGTAGAGGTCGCGCTGGAACTCGTGGACGTGGACGTGGATGTGGCAGAGGTACTAGAGCTGGTAGAGTCATGGAGGACTCCACTTCTGAAATTGTGGGGGAAAATGGTGTACCCCCAACAAATGTGAACGTCAATGGTAATGCACCTGAAATGGTCCAAACGAATGTGAAAGCTAAGGGACCTGTACCTGCAGTGGCCCAGTCGAATGCAGATGTTGTTGGTCCAGCCGCAGTAGACCCTACCCTCTTGACCTTGCTTCAAACTATAGCGCAAGCCCTTGTGGGAAATAGGAACTAGGAAAATACATCACCAGCTCAGCCTGTAGCCCCAGCTCAACCTACAGGCAAAGACCCTTTAGAAAGTTTTCAGAAGCGCAACCCAAAAACGTTTATAGGGGTGAATCACATGAGGAAGATCCTTGAGACAATGACATGCATTAGTGAACAACAAGTGAAGCTTGCAACCTTTGTGCTTCAGGGAGAAGCTAGTCAGTGGTGGGATTTCGAGATGGTTACAATAGAGTCTCGAGGTGTTGAAGTGATCACTTGGGACATATTGGTGGAGGCATTCAACAAGAAGTATTTTCCACCAAGTATGAAGGGCAGGAAGTTGGTGGAATTTCTTAACCTTGAGCAAGGGAATATGACGATTGACGAGTACAACGCCAAATTCATCGAGTTGTCAAAATTTGCTCATGCCTTTTTTGCTAATGAAAGTCAGAAAGCTAGGAAGTTTGAGAAAGGTCTAAACAGCTAGATTAGCTATAGGTTGACTCCTCTTCCATTATCAACCTATGTACAAGTGCTGGACAAAGCTCGTGTAATGGAACTAGAATCTGCCGAGTATCAAAGGAAGAAGGACGAGAGAAAGAGGGGTCCTAAAGATGGTTCTGACAGGAATCATGGTAACCATCAGGGGGAAATGGCTATGGAAATAAAAGAAGGAATATAAAGAACAACAATAACAGAGGAACCAACCAGCCAAGTCGGAATTATAATCATGGCCATCAGCAGAATCAGTAGCGGAATCAAAACCAAGGTCATCAGCAGAATCCGTGGCGCAATCAGAACTAGGGACGAAATCAAAATCAATGGCGTAACCAGGACAAGGGTGCATATTTGAATACCAATCAGCCTTGTGGACAAAGGGGTCTTGTTTCAATTGCAACAAGGTGGGACATAAGGCCAAGGACTGCCCAGAACCACTGAAGGGTAGTGCTAATCAAGAAGCAAAGGGGGGGGGATAAGACCAAACCGAGGGGACATGGAAGGATATTTGCAATGACATCTAGAGATACCAGGGCAACAAATGACGTGGTGGCAGGTACCGTCCAACTTTACTCTCGTAACGTATATGCATTGATTGATCCTAGTTCCACACACTCAATTAAATGTACCACACTTGTACATCGTATGAAATTGTCTCCCTAAAGTCTTGAAATTGATCTAGTTATAAACACGCCTACTAAAGAATCCATCCCCGTAACCACAGTGTATAAGTCGTGTTCCTTGAAATTGGAGGATAAAGAAATGCCTATTGATTTGCTACCTTTAGATATCCAAGACTTCGATCTAATATTAGGGATAGATTGGCTAGCAGCGTTTCACGCTAAGTTAGATTGTTTCGAGAAGGAAGTTGTATTTTGCATATCAGATGAGGCAGAATTTCGCTTTAAGAGGTCTAAACCAGTAGTTTCATCTTAAATTATTTCTTCCTTAAAGGTGAGAAGATTGTTAAGGAAGGGTTATTGGGGCTACTTAGCCTCCATTATCGATAATCGAAAGGAAGGGGTCATGTTGGAGTCCCTATATGTGGTTAAGGAGTTTGAGGATGTATTCCCAGAGGACTTGTCTGGTCTTCCACCTAAATGAGAGGTAGAGTTTGGAATCGATCTAGCACCTGGGACGACGCCTATTTCTAAAGCACCGTATAGAATGACACCAGCAGAACTTAAGGAATTAAAAGGACAGTTACATGAATTGTTGGAGAAAGATCTGATTTGACCAAGTGTTTCACCTTGGGGCGCTCCAATGTTATTCGTGAAAAAGAAGGATGGGAGTATGAGGATGCGCATCAATTACTGTGAGCTCAATCGGGTTACAATAAGGAATAAGTACCCATTGCCTAGGATTGACGACTTGTTTGATCAATTACAAGGGGCATGTTACTTTTCAAAAATTGATCTTCACTCGGGGTACCACCAGTTAAGAGTTAAGAAGGAGGATATTTCAAAGACTGCTTTTCGAACTCGCTACGGGCATTATGAATTCTTGGTGATGCCGTTTGGACTTACAAATGCTCCAGCTTCCTTCATGGATCTCATGAATAGGGTTTTCCAGAAGTTCCTCGATCGATGTGTGATCGTATTTATTGACGACATCTTGATCTATTCAAAGACCCGGGAAGAACACGAACAACATTTGAGGTCAGTGCTGCAAATATTAACAGATGAAAAGTTCTATGCCAAGTTTAAGAAATGTGAATTTTGGATGGAAGAAGTAGCCTTCTTAGGACATGTCGTGTCCAAGGACGGAATTTCAGTCGACCCAACCAAGATTGAAGCCATCGTGAGGGTTTGTGATCTATAGTGACGCTTCTTTGAAAGGTATGAGGTGTGTTTTGATGCAAGATGGAAAGGTGATCGCCTATGCATCACGAAAGTTGAAGAAATTTGAGAAGAATTACCCGATCCATGATTTAGAATTAGCCGCAGTGGTGTTTGCATTGTAGATTTGGAGGCACTACTTGTATGGGGTGACATGTGAGATTTACACAAACCACAAGAGCCTGAAGTACATTTTTACCCAAAAGGAGTTGAACATGAGGCAGAGAAGGTGGTTAGAGCTGTTAAAAGGATTTTGACTGCACCATTTCTTACCACCCAGACAAGGCCAATGTAGTGGCTGATGCTTTGAGTTGCAAGAGTAGGGGAACTTTGGCAATGATGCTGATAAAGAAGAAGAAAATTCTCGAAGGGATCGAGAATTTGGGTCTAGAAGTGCGGGTAAGAGAAGGAAAAGGTTATTTGGCTCGTTTGAGTCTTCAACCGTCACTACTAGAAAGGATCAAAACAGCTCAGAAAGTTGACCCTGAGTTAGTTAAAATTTGTAAAGGTGTGGAGATGGGAGCTCATATAAACTTTCGACTTAGAGGGGATGATATTCTACGTTTTGGAAGAAGGATTTGTGTACCATCGGATCCGGAGTTAAAAAGGGAAGTGTTAGAAGAGGCTCAAAATTCAAGATTTACGGTACATCCCAGGAGTACAAAAATGTATCGAGACATGAGGGAGACGTTTTGGTGGGAAAATATGAAACGAGAAATTGCAGGATTTGTCTCTAAGTGCTTAGTATACCAACAGGTTAAGAGTGAACATCAGCGACCTGGTGGAATGTTACAGTCACTACTGATTCCCGAATGGAAGTGGGAACACATTACTATGGACTTCGTGGGAGGGTTACCTAGAACACTAAAGGGGCACAAAGCTATTTGGGTTATCGTAGATCAATTGACCAAGTCAGCTCATTTTCTTGCTTTCAAGATTAATGACTCCTTGGAGAAACTAGCAAAGTTGTACGTTGACGAGATTGCCAGACTGCATGGAGTTCCAGTTTCTATAGTTTCAGACCGCGATGCTCGTTTCACTTCGAAGTTTTGGGGTAGCTTATAGAAGGCCTTGGGCATGAATTTGAGCAAGAGTACGGCTTTTCATCCACAGACAGATGGCCAGTCAGAACGAACCATACAAACATTGGAGGATATGCTTAGGGCTTGTACTTTGGATTTATAAGGGAATTGGGATGACCACCTGCTGTTGGTTGAGTTTACGTATAACAATAAATTTCATGCAAGTATTGGTATGGCACCGTACGAAGCATTATATGGAAGGAGATGCAGATCACCTACGTGTTAGGATGAAGTAGGCAAGAGGCAACTGTTGGGGCCAGAACTTGTGCAGATTACATCGGATATGGTACATCTGATCAAGAAGAGACTCCTTACGGCCCAGAGTAGACATAAATCGTATGCCGATAAGCGTCGTCGCGAACTTGGGTTTGAAGTGGGAGATCATGTGTTTCTCAAAGTTTCACCGTCAAGAGGAGTTATGAGATTTGGCATTAAGGGAAAGCTTAGTTCGATATTTGTAGGTCCTTTTGAAATATTGGATCGGGTGGGGGAAGTCGCTTATATGCTTGCATTACCACCTACGCTTTCGGGAGTCCACAGTGTGTTTCATATGTCAATGTTGAGAAAGTATGTCCCAAATCCAAGCCATGTGCTCGCGTATGAACCCTTACAATTGCGGGAAGATTTATGCTACGATGAACAACTAGTTCATATAGTGGACCGGAAAGATCAAGTCTTGAGAAGACGTATCATTCCGTACATGAAAGTGCAATGGACTAATCACATCGAGAGAGAGGCTACTTGGGAACTAGAAGAAGATATGCGAGAAAGACATCCAAACCTCTTCGACTGATTGAGTACGTTAAGTTTAGGGACTAAACTTCTTTTAAGGGAGTGAGAATGTAATACCCCAATAATTATAGCCGAAAATATTAATTCTTAATAATTAATGCTAAGATATTTTGGACCTAATTTATTAATATTATAATTGTCCGAGTTATTTAATTAATTTGGAACCCATCTAAGTAACCATTAAATTAGATTGGGCTTGGCCCACCTTTAACTCATATCAAATCATTAATTTCCTTTATGAGTGTAACTTAAATGAATTGTAGTCCGGTCCGATCAGGTCAACTTTAAGATTTCAATTAGGGTTAGTAAAACCTAGTAGGGTCTTACTTATATAAATAGGGTATTGAGAGAAAGAAAACCCTCACCAACAACTTAAGAGAAAAAAACGGGGTAGTGGCGGCTATTAGAAGGGAAAGACGACTCTAACACCGAGGTGAGAAAATCTCCTTGTAACCATATGTATACGTTCTGTTCGGGTATGAGCAATTAGTAAATCAAAGTCATTGTCAAACTATAATAAAATATAATATACAAATATGTATGAGATTGTGTACTGTTTCGTTTGCTTGGGTATGTGTGTGAGACGTGTATGCTGTGTGTGTGTGTGTATGTAGTGTGTGTGTAGAGTGTAGATACCTATCTAGTAGTATGTATTATTTTATACATACATACATACATACATACATACATACATACATACATACATACATACATATATATAGTTTAAACTATATTTCTGATTTTTATAAAAATATAGCCCAAGATAGTGCTATTTTTTATAAAAGGTTATGTAAAAATCCTAGTCCATGGACTATTGAACATACTAAAGCCATGAGTGGCTAATAGATTTTATATCTCATAAGTTTTGAGGGGGAATATAGATGTAATAGTTTTCATAATAAAATATTTATAATTATATATATCAAAATATTATGAAAGATAAATTTTAAATATGCTTCATAAAGCTTCTTAGATCAGAGTTAGGTTTTCGTCCATAAATCCCAGGAGAGGTAGGATATGTACCTGTAATCCGTCTTTGTGTAGGAGTCAAAGCATATTTATTATTTATGTGAATTAATATTATGATATATGTAATTCATTTATATTTTTAAACAAAAACTATTATGACTATATTCATACTTTAAATCTTATGAGATATATTCTTGAAAAATGGAAATTTTCAGAAAAAGTAATACTAAAGCTATTAAAATAAAAAATGCTGAGACCAGTGAGTTGTCTCAAAATCAGATTTTAAATCAATGGACTATTCCATCTATTGAACCAAAAAAGATTTATTCAATCGGCACTTTTGACTTTTTATGTCGAAAAAATATTAAAACTCTTGAACAATCTGTTAGCATAGATGATAACAGCTTAAAATTTCCTCTTTTAAATCTCCAAGATATTTCTGCATATCAGGATAAGTATAATTATTTGCATATTGGTTGTATCCAAATTGCTTTTAAACCTTTAACGTTATCTGTGTTAAATGCTTCTATCCTTGCATGTATTAGAGATGGTAGATGTTTAGACTTTCTTCCTTCTTTAATGGGAATTGCTCAGACTAGTTTATGTCATGGACCAGTATACTTTAATGTTTTCCCAAATTTAAGTCTATCTTTAACTGGTAGAAATTTATTTGAATCTATTATACTTAATATCCAAACTTCAGGTTATAATTTTATGCCTGGAACTGAGACTATTAATGTTATATATAGATTACATTATAAAGTTATGAATACTATGTGTCCTAATGCCATACTTAGGAGTAATCCGGGTAAAACCACAGTTATAGAAAGCAATAGTATAACCACTAATATTGCTACACCAAAACAAATAACTTGGAATGAAGTTAATTTTCCAACCCAATGGAACTTAGAAGAAATTGTTCCACCAAAACCAATACTAGATAATAGTATTGATCAAATAATACAGAATGATGATGGGGGCGTTGAAGTCCTGTTTAGTTCTAGTAATAGAAGCAGGTTATCCAGGTCATTGTCATCCCGGCTGAACTGCCCGGCCCAATAGGCCCAAGTCAGGGGTCATGTGCCAGGCAGACCAACGACATCCGAGCAAGCGAGCATGGAGTTGATTCCACCCAAGCGAGTTGTCACTAAGCTGGGGGCTTAACTAGCGAGCAGACTTAAGGCACGAACATGATTGGTTGTGCTTTCTACGGCGAGAATTGTTGCCAGTTGAGGACAGCTATGTCCGAGCATGAGTTGTTTTCAATAAAGGACAGTTACGTCCGATAAACTCTCCCCTTAAACCGTTATGGTTAATTGAGGAGTTAATGGAGGAGTTAATACGCCCGCCACTTATGCCACAATCATTAGTGGACGGTTAAAGGCAGTTAAGAGCAGTTATGATCAGTTACACCCTCCGGCAACTATAAATTCCAGAAAATAAAGGGAAAAGGTACGCGCAATCATATTCTCAAGCTGAAACTCTGCCAAATTGTTTTCTCATTTGCTGAATCTTGTACTGATTCTTACGCCGGAGGGCCTTTGCAGGGAGTGCCCCTGCCTAGTTCACAGTTGCTCATTCTTATTGCAGAGTTGGGCTTTGAAGATCTAAGGACACGTTGAAAGCCAGGTGTTCAGATTGGGCTTCTACAGTGCATCCGAAATATTTTGGACGCATCAGTTGGTTCCATTGCCGGGAATCGAACCCGGGTCTCCTGGGTGAAAGCCAGATATCCTAAAAATGTCGCAGATCGGCCTGGTGACTTCGGATGAAGCTCTAAAAATTAGAGCTTTTGTTGGTGCGTTGCAGGGGAAAGCTTTAGCCTGGATGGGGGCGCTGCCACGGCGATCAATTAACAATTGGGCTGATCTGTGAGCAAAGTTCTTGGCAGACTTTGGAACGGCAGGTACCTTGGCTAAAACAAGGGCTGACTTGTCGAAGGTTAAGCAAGGGGCGCATGAGTCAACAGCAAGCTATCTCGAGCGGTTTACCAAGGTGTTGGAGCAAGTTCCAGGGCTGACCAAGCAAGAGGTAACTCTGTGCTTTAAGAATGGTTTGCTTGAAGGTGAAGGTGGCTTGCGATCAGAGTTGAGCATGCGTGAACCGAAGACGCAAGCGAAAATGCTCATGCGAGCACAGAAATGGTGTGCCGGGGAGACGACAAAAAAGGAGAAGAAGAAGGAGAGTGGTGAAGCTGTGGGAAATTCTAAGGGAAATGGCCAGGCAGGAAGTGGAGGCTATAACAAAAGCAAGTCCAGGTATGACCGGCCCAAGGAATTTCTTCGCGAATCAGATTTAACACCGCTCAATACGCTACGTGAAGACATCATGTACGAGATAAGGAATGAACTTCCTAATCCACCTCGTATGAACCCGGCGACAGCCAGTGAACGAGATCAGACTAAGCAGTGTGCCTATCATGATGATTATGGGCATACCACGGAGGAGTGTTGGCCGTTGAAGAAGACCATTCAGAAGTTGATTAACGAGGGGCGGTTGGACCGCTTCAAGCGAGACGGGGGTAATAGGGGAAATGTTCCCAGATGAGAAGCCCCGCCGATCAGGGGAGTGATTAATGTTATAATAGATGAAGAGCCTACTCCAACCTAGCTCGGAAAGCAGATATATTCTTTATCCAAGGTTGTGGATCGCCCTATCGCTGCGAGGATGGAGAGAGCAAGTTATCAATTTACTCGCAATGAAATGGGCGAGTAATGTAGCAAAGTAGCAATCCTTGATAGTTTCAGCACTAGTGGATGGTTGGGTCGTGCATAGAATTCTGGTAGATACTGGAGCATGCCGAGATGTAATGTATTATTCATGCTTTAAGGGGCTCGAGTTGAGCGATGATCGGTTGAAGCCATATGCAGGGGCATTGGAAGGTTTTACCAATCATAAGGTCCCGGTTAAAGGTACAATCGAGCTAGAAGTGTTCATCGGTGAGGGGAACAAGACGCGAGATGAGAAGATTACTTTCATGGTGATTGATCTGAAGTCTCCTTACAATATAATCTTGGGTGTACCTAGTATGGCCAAATTTCAGATGGTAGCATCAATCCCGTATCGCCGTAGCCGAGTTTTATGACGCATGGGGAATAGGAGTCTTGGAGAGCCAGATCATCGCTGCTTGAATATGTGCGGGATAGCTAGAGGAAGAAGCAGAAATTGACATTGGAAGATGGCGATCAGAAGATAACTGTCAGCACTAAGGAGACGACTCAAGTACCTGTAGGGCCGTCTGTGATCGCTATGGTGTATGAAGATCCAGAAGAGGATGCGAGCTCTATGCCAACATTGAAGTTGGGGGAGCAAGGTGAAAACGAAGTGGCTATGGGTATAGCCGCGAGCCAGATTGATAGTGAGACTAGTTCCTCTTTGCCGACATTGAAGTCGGGGGAGCCAGCTGCACAACAAGACGAATTTGCCGAAGAGGGCGTTGATAATCCTTTGCCGACATTGACGTCGGGGGGATCAGTAGAACAGGCCGAGGGCATGGAAGTAGATCAGCTTGATAAGGTTGAAGATCGGGCTTAGAAAGATGAGAAGGTGGCGTGCGACACACTCCAAATGCGAGATAAGCCAGAGTTCACGGCTCAGGATGAGCTCGAGGAAGTAATCATCAATGCACTGCGAGCGAAAATAAAATTAGCGGGGCTTTGGCAGGCGGAGGCACGGCGAATTTGATCAAGCATTTTAGAAAGCTGGATGTTTTCGAACTTGGCGGCCAAAAGACATGCAAGGGGTGGCGGGCAGTGGCTTGCATCGGCTCGATGTGGACCCAGCTTTTCGACCAATCCAGCAGCGACCTAGGGTTTATTCAGTGGAGAAGGATCAGGCTATCAGGGAAGAGGTCGAGAAGTTACTAAACGCCGATATAATCGAGGAGATACATTATCCAACTTGGTTGGCTAATGTGGTCATGGTAAAGAAGTCTAATGGTAAATGGCGGATGTGTGTTGATTTCACGGATCTGAATAAAGCTTGCCCGAAGGATTGCTATCCTCTGCCGAGAATTGACAAGTTGGTGGACGCCATTGCGGGGTTCGAGCTTCTCAGTTTTATAGATGCCTACTCTGGGTATCACCAAGTAAAGATGAATGAGCAAGATAAGGCTCTGAAAACTTTCCGAGAAGCAGGAGGGATGTACTGTTACAAGATGATGCCTTTCGGTTTGAAAAATGCTGGAGCCACCTACCAAAGGATGGTGAACAAGATATTCAGCTCGCAGCTCGGGAGGAATGTTGAAGCATACATCGATGATATGGTGGTCAAGACTAAAGGACATGAGCACACAGTAGATTTGGGCGAGACCTTTGCCAATCTTAGGAAGAACAACATGAAGCTGAACCCGAGCAAGTGTGTGTTTGGGGTAAAGGCTGGCAAGTTCCTCGGTTTTATGGTGACGGAGAGGGGCATCGAGGCTAATCCTGAGAAAATTAAGGCATTGGTTACCATGAAGCTTCCTCGCTGCATAAAGGATGTGCAGAGGTTCAACGGCAGGGTGATAGCCCTTGGTCGGTTTATCTCAAGATCGGCAGAAAGGTGCTTGCCTTTTTTCAAAGTTCTTCGAGGTAATAAATGGTTTGAATGGACGCCTGAGTGTCAAAAGGCTTTTGAAGACCTGGTGAAATATTTAGGAAGTCCTCCTTTGTTGAGCAGCCCGGTCTTTGGGGAAAAATTGTTTATTTATCTAGCTACGGCGAGGCGGTAGCGTATCTTAGTTGGGGAAGAATGCAATGTCCAAAAGCATTTATCATGTCTCAAAGGCCCTCACGATGTAGAGGGAAGAGAAAAATTGGCCTATTCGCTTGTTGTTCTTTCGGAAACTTGAGCTTATTTTTCTGCGCATTCGATTGTTGTGTATCTTGATTTGCCTTTGAGAAAGATTTTACAAGCAGGACACTACGGTCATCTACTCACTTTATGATTGATCGAGTTTGATATTGTTT
>CM028382.1:22075529-22123961 GCA_013146195.2 Codonopsis lanceolata | reverse complement strand
TTCCGTCAAATCAAAAGACAAGTGTTTATTCAACACCAATCAAATCACCTAACCTCGCATTGGTTAGAAAATTCATCTCCGAATTTGTGCGAGCAAATCGAAATCATCACTCATCACAAGAAACACTTGATCTCTCTCTCCCTATTTGACCTAAAAGGAAGAGGGATAAACAAACTTTTAGGAATCTCAAAAATTCAAGATTTTGAAAAACACAATAAAGTGTTCACCAAGATTTGATCACACCACTTAGCAAAAACCGAGCACATCATATCCAGATTCAAACCTCTTAGTTTCCCACAAAATTAGACATCCACTAAATATTTTTCAACATGGAGATTTTTGAAATTGATTTGCACAGCTGAGTTTAGGACAAAATTTCACCAAGCTGATATCCATACCAACAATGCATGTCCTAAAATTTTATGCCTAAAAACATGATAACTAAAAGCTAGGCAAAAGAAATAAAAAAAATCAATCACACACAAGTGATAAAGACCGATCAAAGGATGTAGTTCCTAATGTTGCTGCATGGGAGATGCATTCGCCAAAATTGTGATTTTTTTAATTTTTTCTTTTTTTTTTCTCAACCAAATTTCTCTCCCAAGATCATAAAATTTTCACAACAAAATCCATAGGTACTTTATTTCCCTAGAATATAGCTCTACTTTATTTCAAGCTATAAAAACATGCCACTTGGAACCTTTCACACTATTTACCAAGGGAAGCAATTTTGCATTTGATCAACCCATGAAACCGAGGATTCATAGTCCCAAAAGAAAGGTGCCACAACCTTGTTCATAGGTAGCTCTTTTTCCGTTAGGTAGCTTTCACACTTTTTCAATTAAGGGAGTCAATTTACTCAAGATCAACCCATGAGAACCTAAGTTCCATAGTACCTTGACAAATTCAAAGATCCCAAAAATTTCAAAAGGTAGCTCTTTCCTTTGTGGACTTTAAACATACTCAAGAACTTGGAGAGAGAGAGAATCATAACAATGAAATCACAACAGATTTTGAATGAAATTCCCAAGCAACCACAAGAGACACATACATGTGAGACAATTGATCTAGAGTGCCCTCTAAAGACAAAATGCAATCATGCCTAATTTTTTTTTAAAATTTTTTTTAATTAATTTTATATTTTTTTGGCTAAGTGTAAAATCATATGGCACACAAAAACACAAGAGATTTCCTAAGATTGAAAATCTCTCAAAAACAAGACACTTGGCAAATATATCAAGAAGATGATTTTCGGTCCCAACATGTTCAATGCAAACAATTTACATTTTCAACCAAGTCTCTAATAAAGCGGTGTCTTAAATTAATGTGTTTAGTTCGAGAATAATGAACTGGATTTTTGTGCTAAGCAAAATGCATAGGTGTTATCAAAAAAACAAGGTTAACACATCAATGTGAACACATAATCTTTGATCATTTGAAGCATCCATAAAAGATTTAAGGCTTCTCTCAAAAATATTTTGATACTCATGCAAATTTTGAGATTCAACCTTACTTCTTCTCCTTGTGTATATGTCATCATGAATATCACCTATCACTTGAGAGATTGATGGTTTTTCTCAATACGGCTAGAATGTCATGGCCGCAACCATTCAAATTGACCGATTTTCTCGAATGTTCAGACTCCGACCAAAGTTCAGACTGTCAATTCGCCAGTTTCGTCCAATGTTCCGCCGATGTCGCAACATTGGGTGACACATTGGTGACACATTGTGAATCACATTGGCCGAACTTTCGTAACATGTGCCTGCTCCTATCATGTGCGATTTGCTGTGTTTCGATGTCGGTTCTCAAGATTTTGAGGAGATTCATCATGGTATTCATCAATGGTTTCATAGAACCGCTTAGCACCGTGACATATATCAAAGGGTTCACAATATTTGGACTTGCCTTTGTCATTACTACCCTTAGGAACCCACATCTGTTTAAAAATTTTGGGTTGGTGATTTTGAGAAATTTTTTTTGATGAGACTTCCAATGTGACTGCCAATGTTGCTGCATTCGTACGATTGGGCTTCATACGATTCTCATCCGAGATTTTCCCAAGAAGGCCTGCCTTATTTCATCCTCATACATAGCCTTTTTCAAAACAAAAGGGTTGTATGTGACCGTGCTTATGGCAAAAGTGACAAACAAAATTTTTCTTTCTTATTCTCGATTTTTCAAAGAAAACAGCTTCATCAAAACTTTCATCACTGCTTTTAGTTCCGTATGTTCCTTCTCCTTCTTTCACAAATACCTTAGGGACAAAACCAATACCTGACTTGGATGTATTACTAGAATTCAGCAAATCATCAACCTTTTGTTTGCTAGAATTCCACTTGGTCATGGTTTCTTTTGCTTGAGTAAGCTTCTCCTTCAACTTCTCAATCTCCACATCCTTTCTGCTTAGCAAACTCTCCAGCCTTACAATGCATTCTTTTTGATCCTCATTTGCCTTTTTAGCTTCATTTGCTTTCCCAAGTAGTGTAACTTGGTGAGCTCTTCTCCCAATCCTTGTACTCCTGTACCCTTCCAACAGTCCGACTCGTGTCTCCATCATCTTCTCGCAATTGTGGAATTAAAACGTAAGAAACCTCGTTCTCGCGCTCAATGTATCTCCCAATGTTGCTCCCGATGTTGCAAAGATCGGGTGACACATTGGCCGAAACTTCGCATTTTCGAATCGAATCATAAACAAAGATTCAAGTCAAACTGAGTGGTGAGCATTCTTAGTTTAGAAGAACGAACACTGGCAGGTCCTTCACATAAAGTCTAAAGGGCCTCCCACACATCTTTGGCAGATTCATAATTTGCTATTACCCTAAAAGTATTTGCATCCAAGGCCTTATAAATAGCGTGCACAAGGCTTTCGAGTTAAAAGAAGCAAAGTTGTTCCTATCATCATTGGTCCACTCAGATTCTTTGGTGATCTTGACATCACCATCCGAATCTACAGTTTTGGGAGGACTCCAACCATTTAACATAGCAAGCCACGCTCTTTCATCAATGGATTTGATGAAGATGCGCATCTTGACTTTCCAAATAGAATAATTAGCATTTGTGAGAGTAGAGGACTAACCACGCTCTCATACCGAGAATCCATCACGATTTTAAAAGTAATCGACTCTTAGTGATATCAAGAGAAGGCTCGATACCAATTGAAAGAACGTGAAACCACGGATTCTCGATATGGGTCATCGTGATTGTCAATGTTGTTGAATGTTGCAACAATGACAATGACAATGAGAACGTAAAGTATATCACAAACAATAGTAGCAAATGAAGTTTATAGAAAATCGCTTTTAGCAGATCTTGGAGACAAGAATTAACTAAAAACAATCTACAAGTATCAAACTTGTAGATCAAGCCTCAAGGCCACACAAATTATATTAAAAACAAACTGTTTTGCATTTAACAAACAATAAAAGATTCTCACAAGATATAGGATCTTGGAGAACCAAAAATCCCACATAAAACCTAAACCAAACGTGGGAAGAAAGAAGGAAGATCTACTTCCAAAAGACGAAAAAAAAAGCAGCAACAGTACAGTTCTTCAAAGGTTTAATGAAGCTGTGAACGGTGTGTTCTCTAAAGCTTCAAACAGCTTCACTTCGAAAGGGTGAATCAGAAGAAAAAAACTCTCCTGCATCGTTCTCGATATAGCTTTCGGTCTCTTTCAAAGCCTCGCCTTACGGCCTTTTATCTTCTCTCGTAAAAGTCTATATCCTTCGAAATCCAGCATTCAACATATATAGGAAGCAAACCTACAAGAACACGTCAAGAGAGATGCACGGCAAGAGAAAGAGATACATTCCTACTAGGAAAGAGATTAGCAATTAAACATGTAAGATTATGTTTCCTAATAAGACTATGATACTAGGAATAACTAAATTATTTGCAGAGATTTAGTTATCAAAAATATATTGATCAAATCTTTTGAAAGATTTGAAAGATCAAATCTTTTGAAAGATTTGAAAGATCAAATCTTTTGAAAGATTTGAAAGATTTTCCTATAAAAAAAAACAAACTAATCTACCAAAAGTATTCTAAACAAAATCTAACACCTAAATAAACATTGACTAATTTAAAATCCTTCTTTGACCAAGAAAGGTGAAAACAAGATAAAATAAGTCATGCCTATTTTACCCTTACACTAGGTAACATATTCTTACTAACTAGTATACAACCAATCCTTATAAGTCAAACCGTATACGGGTCGACAACCGATCCGACCAATCATCATGTGATCACCTACTGGCCCATCACCAAGTTCCAACATATCATGAGGAAATTTCACCTTGATCAAGGTAGTTCCCCAAATACCAACACACAACCATCGGGAAATGGTTCTCAAATTCCCAACACAAGTAATACAAGAACTGGTGATTAAATACTACCATAACTATATACACCTATATAGTAATCTATGAAATACTAATAGGTACCACGGGAGGCTTAACCACTCCGCTCTCGAAACGTATTACAACGAACTTTCGCCATAATGGTTAACACGACGATCACCCTTGGGACCGACAATCTAGCTTCTCCGATTCCAAAAAATGGAACAAGGAACAACAGCTCTACTGAAACGCAGCACCCACTCTTGGTTTAACTGCAACTCATAAGCAATATAGGAGAAATATAATACTCCTAGACACAAACCTTCACTCACGGCAATCTAGACCAAACGAACTTAGTACTCCAAGTCGTATTCATTCACGAAGAATCTGCCAATAAGGCACGAAACAGAACACTCAACGTCAAGATTCACACAAAGAACCAACCCACCTAGGCCATGGAACCTATCCTGGTCGATAGCTAACCAATAAAGCTCTGATACCAACTGTAACGACCCGACCCGGATTCCAACACGAAATCCCAAGGTCGTGCCGCTGGAACTAACTTAAGAAGAGGACAAGCACTTGATAAACAGTAGTGCTAGTCAAACAATCGAGCAAACTCGCTCTAAACATGAACATATTACGCCGCACTAAAATACGGTATTTCAAAAATCAAATCAGCGGAAGTAATATAAGAAAGAAGTCCCAAGCTATGAAGCTCGAAACCAACGACAATGAAACCAAGAGAGACATTATCTCTCAAAGGAGGAAAAACAAAACTCGCGTGCCGTAACATTGCAGACGCTAATCAAACCATCGGCACTCCAAGCCGGTGTTTCAACAAAGAACCAACCTGATATAACAAATACCCAACGGCTAAAGCATACCGGGGTCAACCAACAACTAAAAAAATTAGAATAAGGAAATTCCCCAAAGCTACTGCGTGCCCGGGAGACAACTGAAATATATACTAAAACCACAAACAAGGCACGACACTACATGTCGGCCCAAGAAATAACCAATACAAATACCCAAGTATTCTACCCGACTTTAAAGTCTAAATAACTTTACAAAATGTGGATCTCACAAGAATAGCAAAGTACATGAAATCAATGACAATGCTAAAAAGGAACAAGACTCCACAAGTTGCTACTCGGGAAAGTCGGCTGCTACAAACACGAACCACACGATCTAACCTCGATCTATCGACCAGCTGCGCCCTGCTACAGTCACGATCTACTCGACCTCAGTGCAGCTATCAGTTACTGCAACTAAAAACAAGTACGAGATGAGTCATAATGACCCAGTACGCTACTACAATATATATGCAACATATAATTATGTAACATAAACATAACCAGGGTGTCATTTTATATATGACAAAAAAAACCGTGAAGAAGCGTCGTATCGTTTCGATACTCCACAAGATATCCACTCCTTCTTACTTACTAAACTGTCCAAATGAACCAGGGTGTAATTCTCTGTTCACACACAAATCAAATGAATTAGAAGGTAGTTCCCACAAAACATCATATGCAAGTATACATATCATTATATATACAAATCAAGCTATTCACACTATTACCACGTGTAAGGGTGCATGTTTATATATATACACCTATATCAGTATGTATATCTCTAAATATACATATCAAATCTCCCATAAAATCATCATGCATAAGTGTGCATATCTATATATATACACATCAAGTCTTTCATATATATCTCATATACAAGTATGCATATATCTATATATACATATATCAAATCTCTCATATAACATCAGCCAATACAAACATGGTCAATAAGATCTCATGTTCAACTAACACTTTGTTGTCACATAAGTGCCCATAGGAGGCCACATAAGGGATAGAGAAGATACCAAATCATTGTCGTCGTATTGCTCTTGCAATCACAACTGTTAATCATATCGTGCCAATGATACCCGTGTTCAGGTATCAAAGTACCGAGCTCTCTTTCTCAGTCGAGTTCTCTACTCAGAAAATAGCATTAGCCAATGTGCTCAATTGGTTACGACAAAGTGGGCTACTTCCCACCGTAGCTAGCAAAGGAGGTGTGTGTGAAACCGATCGGTACGGACGATACATTACAATCACGAATCCCATAATTCGTGAAGGCAATGCATCGTCCCACCATCATCAAGAAAACTCAAGTAATGCCAGCTGGACTTATATGTAATGCACAAGTAGATGTTTACTTGCTAATTCTCAAGTAGATATAATGATCTACTAAATTCATACGATTATGCACATTGTTACAATAATCACAAAACCACAACATGAACTCATTTGAGTCTTAAAATCCCAAGTGTCAAGTTGTCCACTCTATCCAAGTCAAGGTCCAAAAGCTAGTAATCTAGTCAATGGATTCTAGGAGTCGTAGGGTCTCGTTCTACGTTTTCATTTAAGGCATTTCTAGGATCACATTCGATTTAGGAACCCTAGTTCACGAGTCACTAAGTCAAGTATGAGTTGGTAGCCTAAGTTGATTTCAAGTTCGCAGTTCCACTTGTTAATGGAATAAAATTTAAATACAAGTTAGGAAATCAACACCAATAAAACCATCAAGTAATCAGAGGAAATATATGCTTCATGAGTCATATTCTCAAATGCATACAAGATACAAATCTCAACAAAGGTAGGAATTATGCATTTTGTCATAATCTAAATCAATCATAGAATTTTATATTGCAACATCCGGAAGCACATTCAAATCTGCACAGAATCTGGAATTTTGAATTCTGGAAATTTGAATTTTCTGCACTCTTTGTGATATGCTTTCCCAGAATTCTGCCCAAACGCCGTGTCCCAGCACCTCCTTATATAGCGATGTGAAGACCTATGCACAAGGAACAATCCATCTTCTACAAGGAAAAGGATTAGTATTTAAGGAAAAAATCAACAACTTACCAATTCAATGAGATTTTATTACCAAATATGAAAGTGGTCAAGAATCATGGTTAGACTGGGATGGGATTTAATTACCAAATATGAAAGTGGTCAAGAATCATGGTTAGACTAGGATTTATGCTAAGATTTTGTTACCAAATATGTGCACTTGAAATCTACATAAAGATTATGCTACCAAAAATAACTATACTAAATCTAATAAAATATACTAAGTCCTAAATTAACACAAACTTATCAAAAATCCTATTTTGACCAAGAAAGGTGAAACAAGACCAAAATAGGTCATGCCTATTTTGCCCTTACAATCTCCCCCTTTGTTGAACCTTTCTGGTCAAAACAAAAGTCAAGTGTTTATTCAACACCAATCAAAACGAAAATCTCATTTCCCCCTGAATTTGTGCAGGGTACACAAATCAGAAATCATCACCATCAATCATCACCATCACAAGAAACACTTGATCTCTCTCCCCCTATTTGACCGGAAAAGGAAGAGGGATAAACAATCTTTTAGGAACTCTCAAAAATCCAAGATTTTTAAAAACACAATCAAGTGTTCACCATGATTTGATCACACCCCTAGCAACAACTGAGCACCTCATATCCAAATTCAAAAACTCTTAGTTCCACACAAAAATTAGACAACCACTACATATTTTTCAACATGGAGATTTTTGGAAATTGATTTGCACAGTTTATATTAGGACAAAATTTCACCAAGCTAATATCATTGCCAACAATGCATGTCCTAAAATTTTATGCCTAAAATCATGATAACAAAAAGCTAGGCAAAAGAAATAAAAAAAAATGCAATCACACACAAGTGATAAAAAAACAGATCAAAGCGATGTAGTTCCTAATGTAGTTGCAATGGGAGATGCATTCGCCAAAATTGTGATTTTATTTTCAATTTTGCATTTTTTTTTGTTTTTCTCAACCAGATTTCTCTCCCAAGATCATAAATTTTTCACAACAAAAATCCATAGGTACTTTATTTCCCTAGAAATATAGCTCTACTTTATTTCAAGCTATAAAAACATACCACTTGGAACCTTTCACACTATTTACCAAGGGAAGCCTCTTAACTTTTTGATCAACCCATGAAATCCGAGGATTCATAGTCCCAAAAGAAAGGTGCCACAACCTTGTTCATAGGTAGCTCTTTTCCGTTAGGTAGCTTTCACACTTTTTCAATTAAGGGGAGTCAATTTTCTCAAGATCAACCCATGAGAACCTAAGTTCCATGAGAACCTAAGTTCCATACCTTGACAACCTTGATTGCAAATTGGCATCCCAAAAATTTCAAAAGGTAGCTCTTTCCTTTGTGGACTTTAAACATACTCAAGAACTGGGAGAGAGAGAGAGAATCATAACAATGAAATCACAACAGATTTTGAATGAAATTCCCAAGCAACCACAAGAGGCACATACATGTGAGTCAATGATCTAGAGTGCCCTTTAAAGACAAAATGCAAGCATGCCTAAATTTTGATTTTTTTTTTGTTTTTTTTAATAATCAACTAAGTGTAAAATCATATGGCACACAAAAACACAAGAGATTTCCAAAGGTTGAAAAATCTCTCAAAAAACAAGACACATGGCAAATATATCAGCAAGATGGTTTTCAGTCCCAACATGTTCAATGCAAACAATTTACATATTCAACCAAGTCTCTAATAAAGTGGTGTCTTATATCAATGTGTTTTTGTTCGAGAATGATGAACTGGATTTTTGTGCTAAGCAAATTGCATAGGTGTTATCAAAAAACAAGGTTAACACATCAATGTGTAGGACATAATATTTGATCATTTGGAGCATCCATAAAAGATTTAAGGCTTCTCTCAAAAATATTTTGATAAGCATGCAAATTTTTGAGAATCAACCTTACCTCTTCTCCTTGTGTATATGCCATGGTGCAATCATTCAAATTGAACTGAATTTCAATGTTCGGGACTGATTTGAATGTTCAGGACTGTTTACGAGCTCCAATGTGTCTCGCCGATGTTGCAACATTGGGTGACACATTGGGTGACACATTGTGAATCACATTGGCTGAACTTTCGAATATGCAGGTTTACGATCATGCTTGATTTTGGTTTTATCGAATCTTTGGTTCTCGAAGATTTTGGAGGAGATTCATCATGGTATTACATCAATGGTTTCATAGAACCGCTTAGCACGGGACATATATCAAAGGGTTCATAATATTTGGACTTGCCTTTGTCATTACTACCCTTAGGAACCCACATTTGTTTAAAAATTTTGGGTTGGTGGTTTTGAGAAAAAATTTTCTGATGAGACTTCCAATGTGACTGCCAATGTTGCTGCATTGGCTATCGCATTGGCGCTTCATACGATTCTCGATCTCGAGATTTTCCCAAGAAGGCCTGTCTTATTTCATCCTCATACATAGCCTTTTCGAAAAACAAAAGGGTTGTATGTGACCGTGCTTATGGCGAAGTGACAAACAAAATTTTTCTTTCTTATTCTCGGTTTTTCAAAGAAGGCGTTTCTTGAAAATTGTGTGTGGGATGTTTTGGTTCAGTAGACATACCTTCACCTTCTTTCACAAACATCTTGGGCCTGAATCCAATACTAGACTTACCAGAATTTTCAGAATTCAACATCTCATCCATTTTTTGTTGGCTTGAGTTCCATTTAGCCATGGTTTCATTGGCTAGGATGAGCTTTTCTTTCAGATCTTCAATCTCCACATCTTTCTTACTCAACAGACTCTCCAACCTTGTAAGACACTCCTTTTGTTCTTCATTAGCCTTTTTCAGCAGTTCGTTTGCCTTTCCAAGCACTATAACTTGATGAGCTCTCTTTTCCCAATCTTTGTACGCCTTTTGTAACCTTCTAGCAGTGTCCGATTCGGGTTCTCCATCGTCTTCTATGACGAGGAGTTAAACAAAGAAAGATCATCACTTTCGTCCATTGCTTGCTTCTTCTGATGTGACTTCCGATGTTGCAACATTGGGAGTCACATTGGCCGAAAATCCTGCAAAATCGGATGGAGAGTTGTGTAAGAAGGAGAGTGATGAGATCACCTAGATCTTCATCATCACTATCACTCAAAGTTGCAGAAAAATTCAAACCCTTATTTCTCAAAGTATTAGCACATTGATTAGCATAATGCCCAAACCCTTGACAAGCCCTACATTGAATAGAATCAATATTTTTACTTCTAGATGTAGGCTGCTTAGCAAAAGGATTGGTAAAAGATTTTTCAGGGGTTTGAAAAGAACTTTCTTTGGGAGGAAATTTGCTAGGCTCAGTTTTGAAAACTGTTTTGGTGATAGAAGATGGAGATCTGTTTTGCCCCTTTGCTTTCAAAATATTTTTAAACTTTGTTGTTAAAAAATCCATTGACTCTTCACCAAAATCAGATTCCTCAATCTCCTTATGCAATTCAAGAAATTCAAGAGATATCAACAATGAAGGAAAAGCAATACTATCATCAGAAGGAGTAGAAGATGATGCACCTTTGCCTTTGTTCTTAATTTGCTCATTGAGGTTTAACTCAAAATTTTGAAGAATACCGCTAGTCTTTCAAAACCAATTTTGTCAATGTCATGAGCTTCCTCAATAGCACAATTTTTCACATTAAACCTTTCAGGCAAAGTTCGCATCATCTTGCTAACAAGACGATCATTGGTGATAGGATCACCCAAAGCAAGAGCAGAGTTAGATATATCAAGTAATCTAGCATAGTAAGACATAATATCTTCATCTTCATTCATCCTTGTGTTTTCAAATTGAGTGGTAAGCAATCTTAACTTAGAAGCACGAACACTAGAAGGTCCTTCACACAAGGTTTGAAGGGCCTCCCATACATCTTTTGCAGACTCATAGTTGGCTATGACCCTAAAGGTGTTAGCATCAAGAGCTTTGTATATGGCAGACAAGGCTTTAGAATTAAAAGAGGCAATGTTTCTATCATTATTAGACCAATCTGCTTTTTTGGTGATTTTTACATCACCATCATCATCGTAGTTTTGGGAGGAGTCCAACCATTTAGAACGAAGCCACGCTCTCATCAATTGATTTGATGAAGATACGCATCTTGACTTTCCAAATAGAATAATTTGCACTAGTCAAAATAGGAGGACGAACGACATTCTCATACTGAGAATCCATCACGGCTACTACCAGAATCAACTCTTAGTGATGTCAAGAGAAGGCTCTGATACCAATTGAAAGAACATGAGTAGCTAGGATTCTCAAAACTTTAATGTAGCTTGTTAAAAAGCTACAATTAAAGTGTCACAATAGACAGAAAAATAACAAAAAAACAGCGGAAGACTTAATACTAAAACACAAAATTAATCACAAAAGTTTACCAAACAATCTACAAGCTTATACTTGTAGATCTAGCCTCATGGCAAAAAAGATTTCACTAAAAAGGATGAATCGTTTTACAAAAAACTAGGTGAAATCACAAAACAAAACACTCTCACAAGACAACAAGCCTTGGAGAGCAAAACACCCACATAAAAACAGGTATAGAAAACGTGGGAAGAAACAAATAGTTTCCTAAAATCAGCTAGGAAGTCAAAACAACATAAACACCCAATGCTGCTTCCAATGTTGCAACATCTGGAAGCACATTCAAATCTGCACAGAATCTGGAATTCTGAATTCTGGAAATCTGAATTTTCTGCACTCTTTGTGATCTGCTCTCCCAGAATTCTGCCCAAACGTCGTGTCCCAGCACCTCCTTATATAGCGATGTGAAGACCTATGCACAAGGAACAATCCATCTTCTACAAGGAAAAGGATTAGTATTTAAGGAAAAAATCAACAACTTACCAATTCAATGAGATTTTATTACCAAATATGAAAGTGGTCAAGAATCATGGTTAGACTAGGATGAGATTTAATTACCAAATATGAAAGTGGTCAAGAATCATGGTTAGACTATGATTTATGCTAAGATTTTGTTACCAAATATGTGCACTTGAAATCTACAAAAAGATTATGCTACCAAAAATAACTAAACTAAATCTAATAAAATATACTAAGTCCTAAATTAACACAAACTTATCAAAAATCCTATTTTGACCAAGAAAGGTGAAACAAGACCAAAATAGGTCATGCCTATTTTGCCCTTACAGTATACAACCAAGCTAAGTTATTTACTTAACCATTAACCCATCATATATTGACTAAGACTACTTTGTTAGTCTAGGGTACTTAATCAACAATGGTATACGCCTTACAATATTTCTAGAATGATAAATCATTTTATAGTCTCAACTCATTAACGTTCATGTTAATTCATAAACTCATCCCATTATATTCACGTGAATAGAATCGTTTATTAGATACAAATTCACTATGCTCTAAGAGCATCTAAAGGGTCTCTACGTCGAAATTGAGGATACACTCTATAATATCCCTGAATGGTAATTCATTCTTCAAACCAAGTCAATCCTTCTCTACTCGATGTTCATGCACCGAAAGATACCCATTCTAACAGTTGGAATTCCAACTTAGTAATAACTCATTCTGCGCAGCCATTTTGTAAAATTGACCAATAACTCATCATAACTCTAAATTTCATGAATCTTACATATTCAGAAACTAGACTCTTCAAACTATAACTTAGCCTTTTAAATCACTTCATTCGGATTTATATTCATCCAAATATAGTCACTTCAATTTCATGATAACAATCAGATTTACTGCTATTACACATTCTGCCCAATCAACTTGTAAATTAAACCATTACTTCATCACAACTCCAAATTTCATGAATTTTATACATTCCGAAATTAGACTCTTTAAAATATAATTTAGAACTTTAAAGTACTCTATTTGGACTTGTATTCATCAAAATACAGCCCCTCCAAGTTCATGTCAGAAATCTGTTTTTCTGTTATGGCCTGTACTGCATGTCTATCATACAAATTTCACCAAAAATTCCTCATTGATCAAAATGACACGTATTTTACATTTCCAGAAACTAGAATCTTTGAGCTATAGTTTAGCCTTTTAAAAAACTCAATTCCGACTTGTATTCGTCAATTTATGATCACATCAAAATCATGTTAACAATCTGACTTCCTGGTAGCAGAGTACTGTCACTGTCACATTTTGTTATTTATTTAAAAATACTTCCCGAACTCGAAAATTAATAAAAATTTACAGAGCATTTCTTCTCTTATACACGTACAACATATAATATTTGTAGACAATTCCCTATAGTAGATTGCTCCCAGTAAATTCCCGAAGTCAGCTCAAAACTGAGACTGAACTTGTAAACTTGTTAAACCAATTCTCCCCAAACAATCTAGCAAACTACCATGGAAGCATGAGAAAATGACATAATAGTTCTTACCACAAGAGAAAGAGGCTTAGTAACGTACCTTCATCCTTTAAACAAGTAAAGAAACGAAATTACAACCGGAAGGAAGTAGACTAGTCGATGAGATCTTCGATTCTACGGTCTCGGCTTGAAGATTGAACAAGTAGAGCTAAGGAAACCAAGCTCAAGCAGCCAAGAACTCTCTTAATCTCCCATGGAAGTTCTCTCCACGTTTTTTGGTGAAGAAGGCAGAAAATGAGAGTCTCCAAGATTGATTTGTGGTGTTGGTGAAGTCAAATAGGTAGTGGGACATGTGTCAAAACATTATGGTAGATAAAAATATGATTTTTGGTGGTTAATTGATCTCATTACTCCCATTTAGACCACACTTAAATTTAATTAATCATGTGAGGACTAATATATTTTTCCTTCAATCAATATTTTAACTATCATACAAATTAACCCTGTAGGGTCAATTAAAATACTAAAACACTTTGGGGTCACAACTCCCAATTATTTATTTGCCTCTTAATGTCAAATAATAATTTCTTATTACTATCTAAATTTATATAAGGGTATAATCATCTCCTAAATAAATTACCAACCTCATAGGAGTTAGTTAAACTACTCCATATAATTTATTTCACTAAATCTGACTCCGTTGAGTCAATTACAAAACAATTAGATCTCAGAAATATAATAATAAAATTACATAATTTTTGGGGTCTTACAAATACCCACTGGAAGCATTATTGAAGACAACAATTTTACACAGAAGTCTAAAGTCAATATACTTTCAAATTTCTCTGTGACTTCGTCTTTCTAAGAAAACATTAGCTAGATACTCTTCTTTGAATATTTCTTTCTAGTTATTGTTTAGGCAAACACTAAGTGATCCATTTCGAAATATTTAGATTTCAGTCAGTTTGTCTCACGAGTTTGATTGTTTCTCAATCATTCTCCACAAACGCCGGTCTTTTGTTATACACTGATCCATTAGAGATCAAATAGATTTTTAATAAAATTAGTGCACTTCAAAAATCCAAGTCTGACCAACTTGGTAGTGGACGTAGCAGTTTATCTGTGAACCACTTCAACTGATCTGTCAGCCGCTTCTTAAACTCTTGTAAACTGACTTAACACTTAAGAAGTTTTTCAACTAACTAAGTGTCAGTCAGTTAACAACAATTGTTTGCTCAATTGTTCAGCTAATTTGTATTTCAGTTTCCTCTCTACTTTCAGTGATCAAACATTAAAAACAACTTCTTTTGAAAACAGTTGTGTCAGCCAGCTGACCAACTTTCATCAGCTTAAGCATTTCCGAAGTATCAGCCAACTGACCAACTCCTCAGCTGACTGATAAAACTAAATTTTCCGCTGCCAATTTTTCAAGTTTTACAAATCAACCCTTGAAGTTTTTAAAGGCTATTCACCCCCCCCTCTAGCCTTAACTGTTGCCATCTAGACTTACAAGTTCACATACAACTCCTCCGGTTACTAAGGAGGAGTTGACCGAAGTAAATCAAATAATCAAAGATCAAATAATCAAAGATCAAAAGTTCAAATATCTATAATACGAAAGTCAAATAGTTAAATTTTAAATATTCAAATTTCAAATATATTTTTAGGATTCCAAGTGAAGGATAAAGATATAACAAACAACTCGAGTAATCCAATTGTCACCAACCGTCCTATACTAGCTGGAAACAACGGATGACTTACAGATGCCAAGATCATATAAGTGATCAAAGACCTGTTCGAACAATGTTCCAAAAGATTCTAAAGACCCATAAGGGTAAAGGTTTTTAAAGGGTATATCCGGATAACTAACCATGTGTCTAGTGGTTAAAGAGTTTCGAAATGTCACATTAACCCGTGACTAGGTAAATCGAAAGGTCACATTAATCCGTGACTAGGTACGTGTATCGAAAGGTCACATTAACCTGTGACTAGGTTGTTTGACTTAGTGATCAAGATATGAACTTTTAAAGAAAATAAATAATTTCTCAAACCCAAGTATAATCAATAATTAATTCATGTATCAAACAAATGGTATCTCACATGAGCCTTTATCAAGTATGTGAGATTTAACGAAGAAGCATAATCATGAGTAAAAATGAACGAAATTCGATGGAGTTCAAAATCAATTACCGACACAAGGTCGGTACATGTTGCGAAAGACTTACATATATCAAGAAAGTAGTGGAAGCTTAACAAGTTGAAACGAAGGAATTCAAAAGACCTAAACGAAGTATAATCTCTTACCTCGAAATACTTAGCAACAATAATCCTCAATACGTACAATCGTCTCAAGCTCGTTCGTCCGCGACTAACCTTTAACGTAACAAAATACAATTAATAAATCTATGTAAACACACCTATAATATTTTTTTAAAAAATTATTATCCTTCTCCTCATCCTCAATTTCGTCTACTGTCGCCATCATAAAAAATATAACTAACGAGACAAACCCACGCCCATATCGTAAATAGTAGTATACCATAATATTATAATTAATATAATATTAGATACATAATTATAACAACCCAACAAACATTGTTTTCTCACACAAAACACACACAAATGAACCGAGCTACTGTTTATAATAGAAATCAAACACAAATATATATGTCTATCTATTTGAATAATAGAAATCAAACACACTCACACACGGTCCCACACTAGCACACATACAAAATATACATTATATTACCCATATGTTATGAGTATCACCCATGCATTAGAACATATACGTCTCCATATCGTCAAAGACATGCTTTCAATGTTTGTTTATTGTCTTATATGATCATGCATGACTGCATATGCTTACCCTTTACATCATATACACTAATTGAAATCTTAATACACCCTCTTCATAGAATAAACAAATTACAATTATTTTCTTACCTTACGACGTTCTCCTTCTGTTGCCGCATTTGTCTTGCTCCACTCTCGAGATGTGTCGCATATCGTTTCACTCTCTCTTTTTCTTCCTAGTTCCTAGCAGGTTTTCCCTTCCTCTCAACTCTATTTATATAAATAAAACCCTACTAGGTTTTTTTTTCCAACCCTACCCGAATCCTAAAGTTAGTTGGGCCGAAATTAATTAAGTAATATTAATATGAAATTAGTATTAAAGTCTTAGTCAGAAATGGGTCAAGCTCGATCTAATTTAATTGTTTACTAAATAGGTTCAAAATAATTACATTGACTCAAAACATTTATAATGTTAATTAAATAGGGCCAAAATATATATAATATTAATTAACACGAATTAATGTTTTTAACTTGAATTATCGGGGTATTACAAAACTATCAATCTCTTGTATGCATATATATGGTCTAAAAGCGAAGATAAGATCATATTACTAAGAATCTGATCCAACGATTGACATAAGGATGAGCTGATCCAACGGATGAGACAAGTGTAGTGTCTTGTCCCATCACCTGATATTTTGAATAATTGTGCTGATCGATAAGATTAGATTACTAAAAATCTAATCCAATGATTGACATAAGGATGAGCTGATCCAATGGATGAGACAAGCGTAATGTCTTGTCCCATCACCTGATATTTTGAATAATTGCGTCGATAATTAGATCAGATAACTAAAAATCTAATCCAACGGTTGGCATAAGGATTCCTGATCCAACGGATGAGACAAGCGTAGTGTCTTGTCCCATCACCTGATATTTTGAATAATTGTGTAGATAAGATCAGATAACTAAAAATCTAATCCAACGGTTGGCATAGGGATTCTTTATCCAACGGATGAGACAAGCGTAGTGTCTTGTCCCATCACCTGATATTTTGAATAATTGTGTCGATAAGATCATATAACTAAAAATCTAATCCAACGGTTCGCATAAGGATTCCTGATCCAACGGATGATACAAGCGTAGTGTCTTGTGTCATCACCTGATATTTTGAATAATCGTGTTAGTAAGATTAGATAACTAAAAATCTAATCTAGCGGTTGGCATAAAGATAGGTTGATCCAAGAGATGAAATGATGTGCATATCTTTATCAGAAACAACTCAATTCATGGTCATCTATTATAAATATGTATATCGTGATTAGAAGCAATTCAATCAACACATCTTTTATCAGAAAATGAATTACAATATTGGAGGTTCATCTAATTTATCATCTGAAAACTCTAATGATAATAATTACGTAGAAGCATTTCGTGCACAAAAAGAGGTGATTGCTTAAGTCATTTTTAGCAACAATCAAATCATCCTCAACAATTAACTCATTTTTTTTCAAGAGTAATCGAAAACAAAGATGAGATAGGATTGTTGACAAAAGAGAACTATCAATCTCTTGTATGCATATATATAAGGGAAAAGCGAAGATAAGATCAGATTACTAAGAATCTGATCCAACGATTGGCATAAGGATGAGTTGATCCAACGGATGAGACAAACGTAGTGTCTTGTTCCATCACCTGATATTTTGAATAATTGTTCTGATAAGGTTAGATAACTAAAAATCTAATCCAATGATTGGCATAAAGATGAGCTCATCCAACAGATGAGACAAGCGTAGTGTTATCCTTATTTGTGAGATTAAAAAAAAGAACAATTATATTGATTTGACACCACTTGTAATAAATTGAGTGTTGCTACTTACTAAAAGAAAATTACCGAAAGTCGAACTTTCTTTTTAAATAAGTGTATGTTTAATAGGGGCATTATTATTATGACGAAGAGAAAATAGCTTTTTGTATTAATTCATGAATTATTTTCAAAAACATTTTCTACGTGTTTGTCAAACATCAAAAAATGTCTTACATCATATTTTCAAAAGGTTTACCAAAAACCTGAAAATAAAATCTTTCCATTTTCATGAAGTTATTTTCTATTTATGAGAATATTTCCATTTTCATGAGAATATTTATGAATTAAGTTATGATTGATGGTGACGTGACAAAATGATGGGACCGCGGTGTCGGTACCGAGTTTGGGGGCGTTAAACAAATGGGTTTATGACCAAAAATATACAAACATGGTCTCCGTATCGTCATATATACTTCACGGGATGGATAGTACTTGATGAGATGAGAGCATGATATGACACTACTGCATAAGTAAAGGAGCTAGTTCTAGTCGAACGATAGTTGAATCGCTCGAATCGGTATCCTAGTTAGATAAACATGAACTCTAATTTCATATGACCATATCTGACATGAGACGCAAAAGAACAACGATGGTCCTATTGGTCAGTCAACGGGTAAGGGCCAGGTCAGCATTCTTTACGGGCCGCTTAGAAGAAAATTAATTTACTTTTACTATTCCCTCCATCCTAGATAAATATTCCTAATAGATAAAACACAATGATTAAGAAATGTTATTAATGATAGATTGTAAAATATAATGTGACAATCATACCCATCACACACTCTCTCTCTCTCTCTTATTAATTATGTACTCATTACACTCATTCTCTCTAGAATGTGCAATAATGATAGTATTAAATGAAGGGATATATTAGGAAGAATGGTAGAAAATTTGCGCACCAAAAGTATTTAGAACATTAGTTGGGACATCCCAAAATGGAAAGTAGGAATATTTATCCGAGACGGAAGGAGTACCATTAGTTTTTAATTAATGGTTTTATTTGATCGATTGTATTTTTGAAATATTAAAAAATAATAATGGCCTGTTATATTACTTGATCGAATGTTTTAAGCAATTTAAATATTCACCTAAAGTTGATAAAATAAGTTTCATTTTTTAATTTATTTGTAAAAAAATAAATCTTAGAAACACTAGTAATTAATTGATGAAAAAAAATCAGTTTGTAATATTGATACCTATATTTTTTTTTAAAGGAAATACAAAGCAATCAGTCAAACCCCTCTTTCTCAAAACCCATCTTTCTTAAGACTCTGATCGTCTCTCCCTCCCCCGCATACAACGGTGCCGACGGCAATCTGTCAGGTAACTCTCTCTTTCTCTCTCTCTCTTTCTCTCTCTCATCTCTCGTGCACACTCTTAATTTCAAAATTCTTGATTGTTGATTTGAATCATACTAGAGAAATAGGAAGGATTAATTTCCCTAAGTTTCCTTTGTAAGGTTTGTGAACTGGTATCAAAGCAGATTAACATCCTGTGAGGTGGCGGCTAACGATGACAAAAACGACACCAACACTGCAATTGTTACCCTTCTTGCACAAATGCAGCAAACCTTGAATGCTGTCGCAGAAGCGGTACAGAACCTACATATTGGTGCAAACCCTAGGCAATGGGTAGGGGCTTGTGCAGCAGAACCTGTAGGACGCGGTGTGGACCCTCCTCGTGATCCACTGGCAAAGGAAGATGTGGATTCTGATTTAGAAGTAGAGGATGCGCCGATAGTAAGGAACAACGTAGAACAGTACCCAAAAATCAAAGTTGATCTACCGTTTTCCACAGGCGACCTGGATGGAAGATTTAAATTTACTTGAGCTTGCGTTTGGAAACATGCATGATGATGTTGAACAATTATTTTTTGAGCGAGATAGTTATGAAAAACATAATTTTGGGGATATAGGAGACTTTGGAGTTGCAAATTTATTTGATGAAGATGATATGGGACTGTCTATGACTATTAAGGCGTGCCCACGACCAGCGTTATGTCAAACGAGTTTCTGGTTAATTCTCCTAGTTTCTTTCGAGTTTTTGAGGTCTTTTCAATTTCAGATTTGTTTAAGGATTTCGAAGAATCAGGGTTGCGAGAAAAACTATACTACTCAAAATTTCTTTTTGTTTGGCATGGACAACTTCAAGTTTCGGGTATGAACTCGATGATGAGTTCTTTTCAAGAGTGAGTGACTGATGTAGGACAAGATTTGATTAGTTTTAATTTTAAGTTTGAGTATTTTTATTTTATTGTAATTTTCGTATTTAATTTTAATAGAGTAATATTTTTATGTTTAGAAGTAGATTTAGGCATCTAAGTGATGAATTTAAGTCATATTAGGTTAGACTTCTTTTTAAAAGGTTTTAACTTGTTTTCCAAGCATTACTAGTCCTATAAAAATATGTTTTATTGTAATTCCAAATTAATTCATTTTTTAAAATAAAATTAGAGTTTTTTTTTATCTGGTGGATTCTAGTTATCTCTTCCTAGTGTATTCCTTCAAAATAAGGTTAAAACACGTCAAACCTTAACCAACCTAGAATCAACTAGGAAGAGATAATTGGAACCCACCAGATAAAAGAAAAAACTCTAATTTTATTTTTAAAAAATGAATTAATTCGGAATTACAATGAAACATATTTTTATAGGAATAGTAATGCTTGGAAAACAAATTAAAATCTTCTAAAAAGTAGTCTAACTTATATAGTAACCTAGTAGCATTTAAATTTATCACTTAGATGTCTAAATCTACTTCTAAACATAAAAATATTACCCTATTAAAATTAAATACGAAAATTACAATAAAATAAAAATACTCAAACTTAAAATTAAAACTAATTCAATCTTGTCCTTCATCAGTACACACTCTGTACTCCTTAAAAGAACTCGTCCTCGAGTTCATACCCGAAACTTGAAATTGTCCATGCCAAACAAAAAGATATTTTGAGTAGTATAGCTTTTCTTGCAACCCTGATTCTTCGAAATCCTTAAACAAATCTGAAATTGAAAAGAACTCAAAAACTCAAAAGAAACTAGGAGAACTAAACATAAACTCGTTTGACATAACGTGTGGTCATGTGGACGCCTTAATAGTCATAGACAATCCCATATCATCCTCATCAAATAAATTTGCAACTCCAAAGTCTCATATATCCCCAAAAATATGTTTCTCATAAGTATCTCACTCGAAAAATAATTGTTCAACATCATTATGCATGCTTCCAAACGCAAGCTCAAGCAAATTTAAATCTTCCATATCCAAGTCGCCCGTGAAAAACGGTAGATCAACTTTGATTTTTGGGTACTGTTCTACGTTGTTCCATACTATTAGCATATCCTCTACTTCTGAATCAGAATCCACATTTTCCTTGGCCGGCGGATCACGAGGAGGGTCCACCTTGCGTCCTACTATACAGGTTCTGCTGCACGAGCCCCTTCTCGTTGCTTAGGGTTTTCACCAATCTGCAGGTTCTGTACCGCTTCTGCGACTTCGTTCAAGGTTTGCTACATCTGTGCAAGAAGAGTAACATTTGCAGTGTTGATGTTGTTGTTGTCATCGTTAGCCGTCATCTCACATGATGTTAATCTGCTCTGATACCAACTAACACAGCGAAACAATCTAAAGGAACTCTTATCACGAGAAATTTTTTCAAAATAAGGTTGAAACACATAAATCCTTAACCAAGCTAGAATCCAATAGGAAGAGATAACTGGAATCCACCAAATAAAAGAGAAAACTCTAATTTTATTAAAAAAATGAATTAATTCGGAATTAGAATGAAACCTATTTTAGGACTAGTAATGCCTGGAAAACAAGTTAAAACTTTTGTAAAAAAAAAAATAGATTTTTGATTGTTAAACCTATGTCTGACTTAGATTTATTTTTTTATAAAATAAATTGTTCGTAAGTTTTGTAATTAAGTTTTGTAATTTTATATATTTGTATTTTAATTTTTTTTATTGTTATCGTAATTAACTGAATCAGTTTAATTTTTGTCCAAAAAAAATTGTTTCTACGTTTTGTAATAAACTTTTGTAATTTTGAATATTTGTATTTTAATTTCTTTTTTTCTTAAAAGGTGTGTTTAGTTTCTCTTATTGGTCTGAAATCTTTGTGATTTCGATTTCAAAATAGTATTTTGTTAGTTCACTATGTCTTATTCAATTTATTTTGTGGTTTTTGTTTGCGGAGATTTTCATTTTAAGTTTATTTCACTTAACAGGTGTTGGGTCGGTGCGTGTGTGTGTGTGAGAGAGAGAGAGAGAGAATGCTTTTTGATGCGTATTTATACTCTTTTAAGATAAGTTACAACTTTTCTTTTAAGATGAGTTATAAACTTTTACGATTAATAAAATATGTTATTTCTTTCATTTTCGGGATGTTTTTGTGTAATTTATATTAATACGACCCCTACAAAATCTTAAGGATATATTAATTTATTTGCATCATGCTCGGTTAATACATTGATCACACTCATACTGGCATCGTGCCATCGACACGGACACAAGTTTATTTTTATAGAATACTGCACATCTTCTCATTGTTGTGGTTTCGTTTGTTGGGACATGTGTATTGGTTTCCATTGATTTAATTGCCATTTTTTTTTAGCTTTTAGGGTTGATTAATTTTGATAAAAAAATGCATCTTCGTTCGTCTGTTAGATTTTATCTATACATATATAAAAGGAGAGGTGTGATTTTTGGAAAGTTCTCGCCAAAATGTATTTTCTAAAAATGACAACACTTATACATTGTATATGTGTCATAATGCATTGGCAAATAAAACAAATTTGTAATCAAAATTAATTAGATAAATAAATCTAAAAACTTTTGACATTCTTTATTTGACTTGAGACAATTGACAACCATATATTCCAAACTATTTCAACCTCATTCACACCTGGCAATATAAAAAATAGTTATGATTTTTTTAACTATATTTGAAATTTCAATGAGCTGATAAATATTTATTTATTTCAATTGTTGAATTTAATAATCGCTTATCAATTGAATGATAAATAAATAAATTATCAAAACAATTATATGAATTATCATTGAAGATTAATTTTTTCGGCTGTAATTGGACGCCTAAGGGGGTTAGACAGTTCCTTAGCTTTTCTCTTCTCAAGCAGTTTTTAAAGATAAAACCACTATAAATTTGTTATAATTTTGTTTGTTGAATATCATTGCTAAAAACAACTGAGAATAACATGCCAATTTAGAAGAAATCTATATAAAATGCCTCCCTCTCTCATTTTGCTTAGAGACATCAGCCAGACCAAGGGTAATTCCTAGATAACTCAACTGTTTTTTTGTGCAAAATGTATATTTTACAACGTAAATGTATCTTTCCAACTTGTAATACTTACTTATTCTTTTTATTTCGATTGATTAAAATCTCATGTACTTGGTCATTTCTTTTTTTTTTCTAGAGACCATGAAGCTACGATATATAAACTGAAAACAATTATATATGCGAAATTATTAAATTCTCATGGTACCTTTGTAATCAATAAATAGCTTAAACATAAGCAATGCCTAGAATTAAAGATGTAGGGAATAAATTACGATAATTTAATAAACTTCATGTTCAAGTGTATGTGCTAATTTTAATATAATTTAATGATCTTCAAGTTGATACAGATTTATTGGTAACCAATATATATTTGTATTTATTTATTAATATGCATTGTGACTACAAATTTCTCAATTTTGATTTTATCAAATCAGAATAATGAACATTTATAAATAAAATCTAATTAAATCAAAGAAATTTGAAATGTAGAGACGAAAAACAAATAAATTAGTGACTATAAATAGACCAATTTTGAAGTGAACAACTACATTAGATACAAGTGATTTAAAATAATTATATTTTAATTATAAAAATGTTAAAAAAAATAGATCTTCAAAATACAAATCTAAAAATTCAAAATCTATATTTTTTATATACTCAAAATATAAAAAAGTCGGGTATAACGTTAAATACTGAAAATATAAAAAAGTCTCGACTTATTTAAATCGTATTTAAATAATTAGGTAAAGAGGCATAAATTATTGGATCTTATTATAAGTCATTTTTTTCCAGTTCACTAAGTAAAATTAAGCTCTAAGATTTTAAAAAATCGAAATACAAAGTTGAATACTTGATAAAAAAAAATCTAACGCACCTTGCTACGAAATGGTTTGATCTGATTCTATTTTGGTTGGGAAAAGTCGGCGGATGAATTTTTGAAACGAAAGGTTTGAAAAGATGAAGAGTCATTGTCTCATGTTTCCCGGAGGAATTTCCTATGTTTAATGCTATAAAAATAAGAAATGTGACATTTTAGATAACTTAATTGAATAAGAGTGAGAGTGAGGCAATGTGTATATAAGTTACAGTGAGTGGAGGTGGGATTTTTAGGTTAGAGAGTGAGAAGCTCTTTATCTATAAGACAAGTGCTTGAGATTATTTTTGGGCTAGATTAGTTATAATTTGAGTAATATTTGTTGTTCATTAAAGTAATAATAATTTGGATTGAATAAATTGAAAATTTTGGGTAACGTAAAATTTTGAGTATTTTTAGTCCTTTTTGTTGTTGTTTGTTTTAGGGTGAAATTTGGGTCTGTCTACTATGTAAAATTTTCAACCGCTACAGTCTTTTTTTTTTGTTTTTTTAATTAAAAATGATACTTTTAGAGCGAAAAGACTGCGATTCTTAATGAACCGAAGACACGCTACGGATCACTTAATCAATTCATCAATTTAAATCACATAATCTAATTTATGCATCGCGCCTTAAATCATAATGTACCAAACCTTCATATCTCTTCTTTCATGTACACAATCAACATATAATTAAAAATTAATGCATCTTACCTACATCCCACATCTAAGTCGATGCATCACAATTTACAAATGATACATTGTGATTCAAAATTGATGCATCGAGTTTCAAAAAGAGTATTTAAAAACAAACAAATTTCTATTTAGATATTTCATCAAACAGTATATACACAGTAGCACAAACACAAAAGTAAATTTATTTTGAATCATACACACAAACATAAAATGAAGAAGACGAAGAACGAGGTATGAAGAAGGAAGAGAATGTGAGGATATAAAGTGTATTTTTATATGTTTATATTTTCAATAACCAACGTTTTTTTATAGCTACTATATTAGCACGAAATATCAAAAACTATTATCTCTATCAAATTTTGTCATTTAGAGACACATGTCTATTATCAATTTTTAACTTAACGAATGACAGAGATTGTTGAATTCCATCAAATCCTCCATTTCAAATTCAATAAATTTATATCTTTAATTTTACTTTTTATTATTTTTATTTTTTTCATATTAAAATTTTTAATTGTATATTCTTTAACTTCAATTGAGTATATAATTTTATAACAGTGTACAAACCGTGCAATGCACAGGAGCATCACTAGTATGATAATATGTGGGAAGATTCGACTTTTGTAGATGAAGCAGAAAATTTGGTTAAATGAATGTGTTTGAATTTTCTTTGTGTCATGTGTAGGTGGAAATAATGGACAAAGTTATTGCATCTCATGTTTCCAAACCAACCATTTTTGTTAAGCAAGAACCCCGTGAAAAAAGACCGAAGCTATTGAGAAAACAATAAAATTTTATCTTTAAATATTTTAACAGGTGAATTCTGATTAAAATAATTTTTATAGTTATCTTATGTAATAAATATCGAAATAAAATGTTTTATTTTGTTAGGTATCGAAGTAAAATGTTTTATTTTGTTAGGTAAAATGTTTCATTTCCATAGTATGTGCTTCATTTATTGATAAATTTCCAACTGACACCGTACCATCGGCACAGGTAAGAGTACTAGTAATATATAAATAATACCTCCAGTTTAATTAAATTGTACAATATTAAAAAAAAAACATAATATTTGCATCACGTTTTTGTGAACAAAATTTAAAAAATGTAAATGAAGCATGCTATCTTAAGTGGTTACTTTGAGCTCATATTTAAATATCAACACCAAACATCTTAGGTTGATCAGCTCACATCTTTCCGACCCTTTTGACGTTAATATATACTCCAATAATCTGCTTATGTGAAACTTTCATGCGGCTCTACCATTAAAATCGTTATTTCATGTCGAGAAATAAAAATGTTTGCTAATTGTCTCTTAAATGCAAAAGCAAACCTAAAAGCAGGGCCGGCCCAATACTTATGAAGGCCTAAAGCAAATTCTAAAGTGAGGCCTTTTAAAATCAAATAATATATTTTTAATTATTACATTTTTTATTTAAAGAACACCTTTTGTGCTTTTTAGGATGCAAAATCATTTTAAATTATTGTAATCAATTTCATTTAATAATTATTTTTCAATCGAATAAAGCTAGTTCACTTAATCTTTGTTGAGACATTGTTGGTCTTAGATGAAATTTTATTAATTTTAGTTTTAAAAAACTTCTTTTTGCCGATCAGGATTCAAATGCTTAGTTATAAACATTATACTATAAGCGTTTATATACGCATTTGGAAAAGAATCATTCTTATTATATAATTAAGTATGTCAATTTGTGTATCATTTTTCATTTGTATAATTTCTTTTACAAATAGTTTTGTAAATAGATCTAATTCATCAATATCAGAGTTGTCATTATGTTTTAAAGAATGTTCAAAGTTAAAACAATTGGTTTTTAAATTTTTATTATCCAATGACCTTAATTTCTCATTAAGTAACCTAATGTCTTTTAAATTTTTATTATCCAATGACATTAATTTCTCGTTAAGTAACCTAATGAGAAAAACTATGAGTCACTTAATATATATATTTTTTAAAAAAGGTAGTAATTTTATTTTTTTTTAAAGGCCAAAAAGCAAAGAACTGGCTTGCTTTGGTTTTAACCCTTAAATCGCCAGGCCGGCCTTTTAAAAGCAAGCAACTTCCCAATCGGTGTAACGTAGATCAACCTTTCATTTATTATAAGAGAGTAGGTGCGGACTTCTTACGAATCTTAATTCAATGGAGTATTTTTTTCACAACTCAATCCACAAACACATGATGAGTCAGATAAATAAGATTTGTTTTACAAAAAAAGTCCGTAAGACACTAAAACCGTCTTCCTTAAGTTTTTACCTTAGTTACAAATGCAAAATACCTAGGAAAGAAAAATTATGATACATATTGATATCCATGTAAATTGGAAAAGAGACACAAGGGCAACAATTTAACATTTACTAACACACATTTACCAAGCCTGACATATATTATTGAAAAAGACATGCAAAACCAGAATGAGAAATATTGCATATATATATATATATATATACCTGATGGATTAGTAGCTTAGCTGATAGGTTTCATCCTATAATAAGGGTATGAACGTGTCGGATTTTGTCAAAGTCTTCTCCTTGTATACCATTTACCACTCCAACCCTGTTTTGGAACTCGAGGCATCTGCAAAATCTTCAATTTTTTGAGGGATGTAAGGTATTTGAGTTGGTCGGAAGCATCTTCAAGTTTCTACAGTGACGTATTTCTAGCTCGGATAGGTTGGGCATACCCCCTTTATTCATTGTCCACACCTCAAAGTTGCTCAAATACTTGAGGCATAGGACTCTTAGTTGCAAGAAACCTGTGGCAGAACATACCATTTCCTTCCCTGGAAAATTGATAACAGACAAAGTTAGAAATTGTAAATTTGGAAGCTTATCCAATATTTGGAAAGGGTCTTCCTCGAATTCCGATGTCTGTAACATTATCCGAGTAAGGTTGTTCAGATGGTACGTAACATGGTTGTCATCAAAATTGGGTTTTGGTAACTTGCTATTATATACCAGCAAGGTAAGACGAACCGAACATTGAAACACTTTCCGCAAAATTGATCGACCTTTTTCCGGATAAAGATCACAATCATTAAACGTAAGACTAACACCATTGATGTGGTGTGAGGCGTCCATGTTCACGTAGTTTATGAACCAAGCAGCATGCTCAAAACTACTATTCCCATTTATTAGTAGTTCAATATATCGAAGGTTGGCTAGTTTAGCAACATCATTCACATTAAACTGACATATATCAATTCCTTGCAGCAACTCAAGTTTGCTTAAGCCATCCAATCGTAACTTTTGATCTTTCTTTACACGCGTGTAAAATGGTAGGTTGAGATTCATCAACTGCCTCAGTTTCCAAAACACATTCGGTATGATTAACTGACAAGGATACCTGAAACATATATTAAGGACCTGTAAGTAACGTAGGTTACCAATGGATGCCGGCAATTCCTTCAAGATGCAATATCGAAACGTGAGGCATTTCAAATGGACAAGTCTTGTTATCCTTCCAGGTAACTTACCATTTGGAAACTTGATACATACAAGCTCTAAATATCTTAGCATACTGCAATTTCCAATACTTAATGGATATTCTATATGAAATTCAGGAGTGAAAAACTCAATCACATTCTCTTTTTCTCCTTCATATATATTATTATATATTAACGCAAGTGAACGAATCCGTTTCCAGTTAATAGATCTCAACATCGATTCAAGATCAAGGGGAACACTTTTCTCATTACCTTCATAATCAGTATAGTATATGGCAAGCCTACGTGTATTAAAATCACCTGGCACACTGGTGGAAGTCGATGATACCAGCTCATTTCCACCTGATTTGATGGCTATAACACTCGAGAACTCCTCTTCTTTTGCTTTTTTTAAGCATAGGTCACGCATGAGATCATGAAGACCACAAGACTTGAACTTCCTATTGCATAACCATATTGACATACCATTGTCTAATTCTACTTGAACCATGCTCCGCTGTGCCAAGTCTCCCAAATATCTTTCTGCTACCTCAAGCATTGTTTCCCCTTCTCGTTGGTCGTCTGTAGATACAACACCTCCAACGACCCATTTTACATAAAGTTCATATGCCCATATCACCTCATCCTCATGATATTCTCCCAAATAAAGAAAACATGTCTTTAAATGACTAGGTAAGTTGTTGTAACTAAGCAACAATACTTGTTCTACTGCTACATATCTTTTTTCAATACCTTCACCCTTACTAAGATATGAAACAATAGCTCTATCAACATCCTTCCAGTCATTTATTGTGTATTTTGTTTTTAGAATCCCTCCAAGCAAAACAATTGCCAACGGCAATCTTCCACATTTCTGAACCATATCCCTCCCCACCTTTTCCATTCCAGCATCAATTTCAATGTCTACAAACAAGAAGAAATAAATTCATAATCAAAATTCAAATAACTACTATGTTCAAATAAAAAGCACAATTGATACAAATAAATAGAAATAATTATGTGGAATTGAGTCTATGAAATTAATTGATAGCGTTTGGTGTTAGAATTTTATTTGGATATAAAATAGATTACTGAAATCTTGAAATAGAATATTCATAAAATTTAAAGAATCACAATCATAATGGTGAGATTTAGATTCATAATAGTTGAAATCCATGTAAAAAAGACAATTATATCCTTCTATTAGGTCGGATATCTGTTTTATATTTATAAACTCACTTGATCTTAACTACTTTACAACCGTTCCTTTTTTACTCTTTCCCTTGTCATTGTTCTTCGGCTCTTTATAAGGTTTTTCTAACTCTTCTCATCTTATTCAATTTTTTTTAATAACGATTGTTTAAACTCTCATGTTAGTAAGGAAAATGTTTAAGCTATTTTTATTTGAACAAATTTCATTATAACATTAATTTTTTCTATTAATTTTCATTTAATAATTTTTTCTTGCTTTATTGATGTTGGATAATTTAAAACTTTTACATAAATTGAAAAAGAATAAACAACTTGATATTTTGTGAAACAGCAATTAATAATCCCTAATTTTTATAAGGCAAAACACACAAAGGGGCCACCCAACTTTACCCCTTTTTACAATTCGGCCACCGAAACTTTGGTTCATCTATTTTGGCCACCCTACTTTAGTCTAGTTACAAGCGTGCCCATTTTTTGGATGACCGTTAGATTTAGCCGTTAAGTCATGTCAAATATCTATTTTACCCCTGTAAATATCAATGGAGGAACAATTATGTTTTAAAAAGGGTTAAATTGTAAATAATAGAATTTGAGGGGTGTTACAAATCATCTCATCTTCATCTCTCTCACACAAACACATAGATCTCGCAGGAAGGAACCCATTGCCCAACCTCCTATTTTCTCCAGCCGCTCGCTCCATCGTGTTCTTACACCGCCTGCACTGCTTGCCCCATCGCCTTCCACAACCGGCCTGAGTCCCCATTCTCTTTGAATCCGGCCATCTTCTCCGCCAAACCAACCCCGCCATCTCCTCTCCCTCTCGCCATCGCCAATTTGCTCCACAGCCAAAGCTCCATCGAAGTCAACGACCATTTTCCTGCCCTGGTCAAAGCAGCCGGCCTCGTATGTCTTCCTTTTCTCCGGTTCAAGAACTACCATAGTTGATCTGCCGGAGTTCTCCCATTCCGTCTTGCAAATCGCGGCATTGTAGCCAAGATTTCAAAGAAAAGCCATCACGTTCCGAAGGAGGAGCGATTTGTTAGGTTTCACGAAGGAAAACACTTCCAACGCTTTGCAAACATGAGCCGAAAGTACATTCCGAAATTTATCCGAGTTCTGAATCACTAGAAGTCGATTTAGAACACCAATGATCGCGCCCATCGCCGTCATGGCTTGAAGGTTTTCGAATCGGGAGTGAAGGGTTTTGACCAATTCGAAAAAAGACTAATGAATTTGGGATTTCTTTCGTGTCCAAGCCTCGGTTCTTTGCCCATGATTGTTTTGCTCGATTGGAGGTATTAATCACGATTTTTCAAATTTTCAAATTTATTAATCTTCATCATCATCATCATCATCATCAGATGTGGGTTTTTTTAGATCTCTTTGATTGTGAGGAGATTTTGACTTTGACCGGATGAGAAGAGAGGAGAAGGAGGTGGGTTTGGGTTTTGTGGGGAAGAGGAAGTCCGACAATTCTTCTACAATTTTCGCTTCGGATCTGAATCTATCGTCGGATCTGAAACGAAGGGATGCAATGAGCTGGTTGCAGATTCAACAGATTCGAGACTGAAAAGGTCGGATCTTCAACGAAGGTGGAAGGGATATTGCCGAAGGATTTAAAGGTAGGGAGCTCGGTTAAGGATATGATGAGCCTTTTGGGTTTGCTTAATGTCAAAATTTGAAATCCATATCTGGGTCGAATAGCCGGACTCAGTTCACCTTTGATCCTAACCCTCACAAGCAGAGTGCCTAGGTAGGTTGACTTGCTCGTTGTGGTTGCCCTTTAGATCCGATAAACATGAACAGATCCGATGAAGATGAATAGATCTGTAACACCCCTCAAATTCTATTATTTACGCTTTAACCCTTTTTTAAATATAATTGTTCTTCCATTGATATTTACAGGGGTAAAATAGGTATTTGACATGACTTAACAGCCAAATCTAACGGTCATCCAAAAAATGGGCACGCTTGCAACTAGACTAAAGGAGGGTGGCCAAAATAGATGAACCAAAGTTTCGGTGGCCGAATTGCAAAAAAGGAGTAAAGTTGGGTGGCCCATTTGTGTGTTTTGCCTTTTTATAATGAAAGTCATTAAAAAGTACTTGTCTACTTTTTGGTATGTTGTCAAATGTCTTAATTTTATCATTGTATTCTAGATTGTTTTGTTCTAACCAAACAATATAATAGGAAATTTGTATTATATTATTAATCACATTGTTTATGTTATCAAACACTTTTTATGAATTATTTTCTCATTTATTTCCGTGGACTGTCATTATTGGTAATCGATTGTGAAAAATTGATTTCATTTCCGTAGACTAACCGAGGCCTAAAAGAAATGCAATTGCATAATTTCCGACAAATGTAGAGTAGCTAGAAATGCTAGGGAGTAAAGAGAAAAAATCTAAAGAGTTGGAAATTAAACCTACCTGAATCATCTCTGTCTAGGATTGCTTTCTTCTGGAGTAGCTCCCAACCATCGTCTTCGTTTAAACATTGAAGTTCATGGACATGACCGATTTCAGCCATTTCTTTTATCCGTGTTGTTAGCAACAATTTGCTGCTACCTGCAACACCTTTCTTCTCATCAATTGGAAAAGCAGGTTTCAAGCATTCCCAATCATCCCTCTTCCATATGTCATCAAGCACAACGAGACACTTTTTCTCTTGTTGGACCTTGTAAAGTCGAGTAACCAACTCATGATCTCGCATGCTCATGATCTCCTCCCTTCTATCTCCTGGAAGGAGTTGCTTTAGTAGATCTTGTAATAAGCGTCTTGTTTCACATTCATGAGTTACACATATCCAAGCAAATCCTTCAAATTTGTGCTGAACACGATTATCATTGTAGACTTGCCTCGCAACCGTGGTCTTGCCAAGACCACCCATCCCCCAAATGGAGACCCGCCGAGGATGGTCATCATTAATAAGAAGTGAAACCAGTTTCTCCACAGAATCATCCATTCCAACAAGATCCTCCTCAACCAAATGAGGATAAGACATCCTCTGCCAACGTTCTCGTTCCGCGTCATTGGCACGTGAGCTTTCTCCTTCGTTGATAGATGTTATGCCATAAGCTTGTAGGCTTGTAGCGAGGTTCAAGATCTTAGTTCTAACACGAGCGATCTCGGACCCAGTCTTATGCAGGGCTACACACTTGGAGAAACTGCAAGCAAGTCTTTTCAAGAAGACTTGTTTTACACCATGCCCTTTCTCTGATGCAACTTTGAGAGCATAAATCTCAACGATATCCTCTATCCTTTCAGCAAGGATTTTAACCTCCCTAATCCAGTTGCGCACCCTTTCATCTTTGACTTGTTTTTCGTAAGCATCTTTCAGGAAACATTTCATTCGTCGTAGCTCCGCTTGTATCTCCTCAACTTGGTCCCTGACATCTGATAGAAACTGTGCTTCTTTCAACAAATCACCAATTCTTTCCACGGCAATAGTGACCGCTGCATCTGCCATAATTTCTTCAAATGCAGCAGAAATTAATTTGGGAAAAGCTTCAAGAGAGAGATGAATGACTTTCGCCAATTAATGACCACTCAAATGAAGCCTAGCTGCAGATGTACGTGTACCCTTGCCATATAGGAGTGCATAGAAATGAAATGATGCTGGCCCACGCGGTCCATTCCATCCAACCACCCGGGATATGAAGGTAGGAAAAAATTGAGTACAATCAAGAAAGAGGAAGTAAGGAAAGGAGACGCAAGGAATTGACTGTTCTTCGGTTGGTTGTCCTGTCCACTCCAGCTATGTACAACTTGGTGTCATTACGGCAAGTCTACTATAACTAGAAAACTCTTAGAGCAAGAACACGAAAATTATTGGAATCTTAGCCATTTTTTCAAACCAATTTTTTATAAATATATGGGATAATTGCATAAAAAACCCTGGCCTATTTTAGGTATTGCAAATTGAACCCTGACAATTATTTATAGGCATATTGAACCCCAGATTATTATTTTCAGTTCAATTAAAACCCTCCGTCTATTTCATACGTTAACTTCTAACGGGAAGGTGAATAGGATGCCAACGTGGCATCCTACGTGGCCAATTTTATTTCTTATAAACCTTATACAGATTTTGTAATTTCATAAAAAACCCTAAAATTTATTTTCACCGAATAAAGCCTTAAAATTTAAAATAAACAGTTATTTATATACCAATTTCATTTTTAAAAAAATAAAGTTATTTTTTTAGAAAATAGGGCTCAAAATATGATGCAAGTTTCAATGAGTATTTAATATTTAATTCACATCCGATCCTAAATAATCATCATGTTTGATTTCGTACACAAATTAAGAAAAACAAATTAATTATCTCTATTATAATATTGGTATAATTTGTATAAAGTATTTATTTAATATGTAATATTTTAATAAAAATTAAAAATTAATATATATTTTTTAAAATTTATTTGTAACATTTAATATTATGTTTAAAACTATAATTTTAAATTATAAATTTTCTTAAAGAAGTTAAAAACTAATTAAAGTAAAATTTGTTACCCATTTGAAATTTTAGAAAATTTTAAATTATAGTTGTTTAAAAAAGGATTAAATAATTATTTGGTTGACCGGGCGCACCGTTTAAGAAAACCTATTTGACTGGGTTTTACCCGATCAGGTCGGGTTTATTCGGTTATCGGATTACCCGAACCCGATCCGATGAAAAGCGGGTCGGTTAGCGGATTTTGATGCGTACCCGAAATACCCGATCGGGTACCCGATTTTAAAATACCTTTTTTTATTGTTATTTCTACTTTTTTAATTACATAATTACATTAAACCAACTAATCAACCAACATTTACACAAATACACAATTAATACATAATCTATAATCTAATACTCAAAAGTCAAACCAATTGATACTTCAATTCAAGATCAAGAGTTCAAGTCTTCAACACAGTATCAATTGCCCCTTGTTCAATGGAGGCCGAGCATCAAGGGTTCTCAAAATTGGTTGCCTTCATTAATCCAGAAAACGAAAGCTATTACAAAATTGTGTCACTATACAATGGAATTACACTACTCCCTTTCTATAATGAAAGCGCATATCATCGAGCATTTAACAGTCTATAAGATAAGTGCTTCTGTTCATTGCTTAGTAAAGAAAACAACTTCCTTATACAACCGGCAGGGATTGATAACGAAGATCTAAAGTCGCCGTCACCGTGAGAGAGACTGAGACAGTGAGGCGGACCAAAGTGACAGACTGAGAGAGTCACCGGCTGTGGCTGTGGACCAGAGGCTGTAGTGGTGTTGTCGTGTTGTGCTACGGCGGCTAGTATCGTGACTCGTGAGTCGGCAGGCGTGACGGCGTCGGCGTGGCATTGCTTGTTGCCGACTTGCCCTTGGCGTCGCGTCTTGGCGAATGGCGAAGCTTATGGCCTTCAAGCTTAGTAAGAGAGACATAGAGATGAGAGATCGATTGAGAATTTGAGATATCTGAAATGCTTGTAGGGGTTTTGGGGGGAGAGGAAAGTGGAGAAGAGAGAGACTAATTAGGGATTTAGGGAAGACCGATTGCCCGAGCAAGGAATTAGGGATTTAGCAAATTAGGGGGCGGCTGGTGCTAAGGCAGTAAGGCCCAAACCAACCAATTAGGGATTTAGGGATTTTTTTCAATTAAAAAATAGATGGTTTTAAACAAAACGGGTAATCCGAACCTGATATAGCGGTTACCCGATTAATTCGGGTACCCGAAGTACGATTACCCGATTATTTTGAGCGGGTTCGGGTAATGAAATATCCTACCCATTTTTTCGGGTAATCGACCCAAAAACCCGAAAAACCCGAAACCCGACCCGATGCTCACCCATAATGGTGGGCATGGGAGGTATCGGCACTTGGAGAAGGAGCCGGCCGGGTGAAGCTTCGCCGGAGAGGAAGAAGGAGTTCGCCGAAGAAGAAGAGATGAAGGGGCGGCTAGATTTGAGGGAGGGAGATGGAGGGATTCCGATGGAGATGAAATCGGGATGGAGAGGGCTAGAATGATGGTATGAACTGGCTAGAGAGAGAAAGATGGAGCAGAGATGGAAGGACGTCGGCTGCTCTGATGGCTAAAGAAAGGGAGAGAAAAAAGAGGGAGAAATGGGGAGAGAAAGGCATAGCTGTTATACACTTAAGGGTAAAATGGTAAAAAAACACTTCCCAAAAAGGAAAGTTTCCAACTGGACAATTTTTTTGGACGGACGAAAAAGGAAAGGAAGACGATAATTTAGGGACGGAGGAAGTATAATTTAAAAATATCTAAAATATCAAATGGGTAACAAATTTTACTTTAATTAGTTTTTAACTTCTTTAAGAAAATTTATAATTTAAAATTATAATTTTAAACATAATATTAAATGTTACAAATAAATTTTAAAAGAAATATATTAATTTTTAATTTTTATTAAAATATTACATATTAAATAAATACTTTATACAAATTATACCAATATTATAATAGAGATAATTTGTTTTTCTTAATTTGTGTACGAAATCAAACATGATGATTATTTAGGATCGGATGTGTATTAAATATTAAATACTCATTGAAACTTGCATCATATTTTGAGCCCTATTTTCTAAAAAAAATAACTTTATTTAAAAAAAATGAAATTGGTATATAAATAACTATTTATTTTAAATTTTAAGACTTTATTTAGTGAAAATAAATTTTAGGGTTTTTTATGAAATTACAAAATGTGTACAAGGTTTATAAGAAATAAAATTGGCCACGTAGGATGCCACGTTGGCATCCTACTCACCTTCCCGTTAGAAGTTAACGTATGAAATAGACGGAGGGTTTTAATTGAACTGAAAATAATAGTCTGGGGTTCAATATACCTATAAACAATTGTCAGGGTTCAATTTGCAATAACTAAAATAGGCCAGGTTTTTTATACAATTATCCCTAAATATATCTATAAGCTATTCTAGTCATAAATTTTAAAAGGTTTTTTCACGAACTTTTTGTAACGCCCCAAAATTTAGGCCAGACTACATAGACCTACATAATGGCCACGTCACCAATAACTCCAAAATTGTACGAAACCCAAAGCATAATTAATAAGCAACAAATATCCAAAACACAAATCCTTAATAATTTACTTACAAATTTCAAAATACATGTCTAAAATAAAACTCCCAAATTCTAATTAACGATTACAAAATAGTAGTTCATAGCATAACTAAATTTTATTCTCTTCAATATGACCCACATGAATCGAACCAATTTCTCATTCTTTACTTATGTCCTAAAAGAAAAAGAGTAAGAAAAAGGGTGAGCGAACAAAGCCCAGTAAGTTCATATACAACCCCTCCGGTTTCTAAGGAGGAGTTGATCAGGAAGGAGGTTAAACAATATATAGTGTCAAAAAAAATGGAAATAAAAAAAATTATTTTCCTGAAATCCACAAGATTAAATACTCATTTATCGAATAACAATTATTGAGGTCACCAAAATAACTCATATCAATATCCAATACAACAGATGATGTTATGATCACATAAGCAGTCATTTTAGACCAAACAAAAAGCGGCTCCAAGGAACCTAAAATATCAAAGTACCCTAAAGGGTAAAAAGCAAAATGATATATCCGGATTGCCCCACCATGGTTCCTATGGTGTAGTGTCGCCGTAACAGGCCAAATAGTCATTCTAGTTGTCTTCGTGATCATAACGGAGTTTTTCGAAGATAATTACATTTAAACAAAATCAAATACAAATAATGACCGAATAAAATATCACATATCGAGCTTAACAATTTTATGAGATTCATAATGCAATTCACAATTAAAAATAACGAAAGAACGGATACGACGAGATTTCAAATTCAAATACCAACCCAAGGTCGGCACACGTTTTCAAAGAAAGGTAAATGTCAAAGAAATAGCGGAAGCCTAACATTTTGGAATTAAGAATTCAAAATAACCTAAACGATGCATAATCCCTTACCTTAGCGATGCTGTGAAAATTAGCTTGAGCACAACGTATCGCTACCCGCGCTTAGCCAAATCTAAATCACAATAATACAAAATAAAATTCTAAATTTAGGGACCTTCTAGTAACTTTTAAAATTCAGTACATAATTATAAATCCTTAAATATAGCGTTATCAAAATTATATAAGGTCTATTTCTAAATGTTGTAGCTTAAGGGTAAGTTTCTGAAAGTATAAATGCTTATTAATTAAATCTTCAAAGTTGGGGGATGAATCTGTAAAAACAGATTCATCACCCACCTGCCACGAAAATTTACCCAAAATTCCTATTTTTTAGTGGTTTGGGAAGGTTGACTTTCAAACCTATATATAGTATTAATTCATTACTTTCCTCCTACCTCCCTACACCATTCCCTTTTCTTTCCCCCTTTTTTTCTTTCCTTCCAGCCATTCTGATTTCCTTCTCTCTGTTTCTTCTTCTTTCAAAATTTTTTTTGTTCTTTACTTCCTTACCTATTTCCCCCACAACCAGCAATGAAACCTACTTCTCCGCCCTCTTCTTTTCCCATTTCTTTTCTCTTTGTTTTTTTCTTCTCTTTTTCCTTTTCCTTCTGCCGATATTCCCTTCATTCTCTGTTCTTTTTTATATATATAACTATTTGGTCCAAACCATTATGAATCAGTTTCTCCCATCAAAACTCATTTTAAGAATTTAGTTACCCAATCGATTGTTCAGACTTTTCCTACAAAACCCAATTATATATATATATATATATATATATATATATATATATATATATATATATATATATATATATATATACATTCATTGCCCTTCCCTCTCTACTCCGTGAAATTCATACAGGGAGTTCAATATATCAACAAAACAAAAAAGAGGACGAAGCGATGTACTATGATTTCGGAAGGAGCGTTGCTTACCTCGATTTCGTTTTGCGTCATAACCGGCGAGCTCTCCTTCCTCTTCCGTCATCCTTCTCCCGATCGTCTTCTCGGCAACTTTCCTCCCGACTTTCGGCTCTCCCTTTCTATGCCTAGCTTGGAAAGTGATTTCCTTCATTTCTTTCCCTTTTTATTTCCAAGGAGGGACGGTTCTTTTGCCACCGGTTCACCTCCATCGCTTCTTCTTCTACCGATACAACTCCCATCCCAACTGTGTCTCTTCATTTTCATTTTCTTTTTTTTATTTTCTTTTTTTTTGTAACCAAACTTAATCAACTTTAAAAGAGTTTATTGGGTCAGCCCAATTCCAAATGACTCATACTAACCGGTAGAAGCCCAAACAATTTAAAGTACTAATGGCCCAATTTTGGGGATTTACTGCCCAACAAAATAGGCCCAACATATATAAAGGTCGGCCCAACATAATTTACAAAATTAATAATATAGTAAATATTTTTATTCAAAAATTTGTGTATATTACACTCTTACCCCTTTCAAAAAAGTTTAGTCCTCTAAACTTTACGTCAAAGTAGCCAAAAGACTTGGAAAACAAATTTCATTCACAAAATTTAGGGAACTTCTCTCGCATATCTTCTTCCAGCTCTCACGTGGCTTCTCTCTCAGTATGATTACTCCACTGGATCTTGACATATGGAATAGTTCGTCTCCTCAACACCTGATCTTTCCGGTCAACAATTCGAATTGGCTTCTCATCATAACTTAGGTCTTCCCGAAATTTTAACGGTTCGAACTCAATCACGTGATTTGGATCCGAGACATACTTCCTTAGCATAGACACATGAAGTGTAACGCCCCATAATCTTGCATGTGCATTCTATGCTTGTCTTTATACTTTCTTGGTTGATTGTGAACTTGTTTACTTGATATATAAACGTCTTAGAATCATTCATAGATCATTTTAGAAGTCCATAACATGCTTAGAATCATATAAACTTGTTTATTGAATCGCCGGTTTAATCCCGTTGAAGTTGGCCTTGGCGATTCCTCTCGTTGCTCGTATTTGCTTCTATTTCGACGTACGAAGTGTTCGTTGAGTTCTTGGCTTTATATTCAGGTCTTAATCATGTTGAAACAAGTCTCTTTCATGTACAAGTTATCCTAGTTTGAATGGTGTTTGATTGTAGTTTGATTCGTTGTTCATTCGTCGCGTGGTTCGCGCCTTGTTCTACCTTGTTCCGGTTGTTGTTCGGGTGTGTTTCCGACTCGTTTTGAGTAGGGTTAGACCTTAGAATGGTTGCCCAAAAGTTTGGGACCATTTAGATCAAGTTTAGATCAAGTTTTAGAGGTTCTGGAGCCGAGGCGGCCGCATGGGAGCTGGTGAGGCGCCCGCCTCAAATGCAGGGAGCAATTGAAAAGTGGACTGAACTTGGGAGTGGTCTCAGTGGTTGAGGCGGCCGCATGGCCTTGGGTGAGGCGCCCGCCTCACCTGCAGATCTGTTACGGGATTTTTCTTCCCCTGTTTTGAGTTAGGTCGTGAAATGCCTATCCTACCCCCATTAAACCCCCTCTAAACCCTTCCTAAATACCCACACTTAGTCCTAATCAAGTCCTAACATTAATTAGAGGTTAATTTAGTTTGGTTAAGTGTTTGTTAACTTCCTAATTCTCACTAATTGCACTTGAGAAATTCCCCTTGTACCCTTCTCTTGTTGGAGGTATAAATACCAAGCCTTGGCCAAATTTTCAGTAAATCCTTCATTTGTTCATCCTATTCTTACAAGTTAGAGAGAGAGTGAGTTGGGGGCTTGAGTTTTGAGCCCTAGCTTCATCTTCTTCCTCCGATCCCCAAGGATTCCACCGTTCGATCGCCGCCAAACTTCGGATTCTCGACGGGTGAGACGAAAGGAACGACTTCACCGTTTAGATTTGGATTCTCTTGAGTTTTCACTCAAGCTAGGTAAGTTACTCTTCTTCATTTTAGTTCTCATTGACCCTAAGGAAACAAAGTTTATGATGTGTGAGGTCAATGAGGACACATAATTGCTTCCTATGCTTTCCATTTGAATTTTAAATGTATGAATTTGCTAGGAGCATGTCTAGGTGAATTTCTTGCCTTTGGGAGTTTAAATTACTCTTTCATTATGTTAATTGAGGTCTTGAACATGTTATAAATATGTAGTATGTTTGTTGTTGAAAGTGATATTATTTGGGAATGCCCTAAATTATGCCTATGTGGTAGGTGTGAAAATTGTTATGTATTGTATCTTCAATATTGGACTACAAGAAGAACATGAATTACATTGAAATTGTTTGGGTGAAATTATATCCTTGTTGAACTTAGAAGTGACCTAGGTTGGGTTGTGAAGCATATAGCTTCATTTTCCCCAAAATTGGGAATTTAGAGAAAAGACTCAACGGAGTCGACTCTAGGGAAGAATTGAACATGTTAAGCTCTAATTTCAATCCCTACGAAGTTTGAACACCGTTTGACTTGGTTTACTCAAGTATGAGTTTGGTTTAATTGATTATAACAAGTTGTTATGAAAGGTTGGTATTTGTGCAATCTATTGCCTTGATATGTTTACGGTAGAGATTAACCCCTACTTGGTTGGTCGAATTCGCTCTTGTCGAATTCGGTCCTTAATTGGTTTAAAGTCAAGTAAATATCTACTTGTGCATTGCATTGAGTCCAGCTGGCATAATTTGGTTTGTTTATTGAGTCAAGGTGGGACGATGCATCGCCTTCACGAATTATGGGATTCGTGCTTGCTATGGATCGCCGCACCTGGGACTTCACACACCCCTCCACTGTGGGCCGCAGTGGGGAAGTAGCCCCTTTGCCGTATCAGTTAAGTGCCGCATTGGCTTGCTAATGAGATCGAGTAGGTTCTCGGTATGAGTCGATGAATTCACATAACATCGATGGCACGAACTAGTAACAGAATTGTATTGCAGGAGCTACGAAGCGGCCGTGACTATCATATCCTACTTGTATGATTTACTTTATGCACTTACGTGAATAAGGTGCTAAGTGTTAAATGATGATAATATGCCATAATTGTGATAAATGTCATGCTATAACATGAACATGCATATTTTGGTAACTTACTAAGTCTTTCGACTTACCCTATTTGTTTGCTTTGTTTTCCTTAGATCAAAGCCGAGGAGACGTCCCACGCTAGATTCACGTACTCGCTTGGACGTTGTGAGCGAGGTTGCTCTTTTGGACTTTAACTGGTTAATCTTTTATTTTGGAAAGGACGTTGGGAAGCAAGTCATGTAGACTTGGCTTGGGAATTTGTTGTTGTAGTAACTTAATATTTGTTACTTGTAATCTTTTGGTATGCCGACTTATATGTCGAGCTTGTTTATATGTTGTTGGTTCATCACAGTTTCTTCCGCTAAAGCTTGTTTAAAGTGTTATTATTGTTGTTGTCTCCGGCATGTTGTGGCCGTTGAGGTTTTATAAGCATGTGTTAATCGTAGGAGTAGTTGTTGGGTTCCGGCTGTAACGTCGCCGATGACTTGTTTAAATTAGGTTGTTTTTCCGGCCAAGTGTAGCCGAGTTGTTATTCGTATGCAATGTTGCGCCACATGAATTTCGTGAACCTACTTGTGCATGCTTGTGTTTATCTTGATTATTTGGACGGCACGATTCGGGATCTCGCATTGGGGTCCGGGTCGGGCTGTCACATGAAATACGTTGTGCACTCCAGATAGTGTAGGCGGCAAGGCTAGTCGGTAAGCGACCTCACCAACCCGCTCGAGTATTTCAAATGGTTCCACAAATCTTGGACTAAGCTTTCCCCGAATACCAATCCTTACGACCCTTTTTGTGGGTGAGATTTTAAGGAATACATGGTCCCCCACTTCAAATTCGAGTCTGCGTCGACGGTTGTCTGCATAAGACTTCTGCCGGCTCTGAGCTATAAGAAGTCGATTTTGGATCAACTGCACTTTCTCCGCAGTAACTTACACCAACTCCGGTCCTATTAGTTTCCTTTCGCCCACTTCTTCCCAACATATGGGCGATCTGCACCTCTGTCCATACAGGGCTTCATAAGGTGCCATACCAATACTTGCATGGAAACTGCTATTGTAGGTAAACTCCACCAAACGCAAGTGATCGTCCCAATTACCTTGCAAATCCAACACACATGCCCGAAGCATATCTTCCAAAGTTTGTATAGTCCGTTCTGACTTACTGTCTGTCTGTGGGTGAAAAGTTGTACTCATACTCAAGTTTGTACCCAATGCTTTCTGTAGGCTACCCCAAAACTTCGAGGTGAATCTAGCATCACGATCTGACACTATCGAGATCGGCACGCCATGTAGACGAGCAATCTCATCGATGTACAACTTCGCCAACCTTTCCATCGAGTCAGTAATTTTAAACGCCAGGAAATGTGCAGACTTGGTCAACCTATCCACAATGACCCAAATTGAATTATACCCCTTTAACGTTCTGGGTAACCCTACCACGAAGTCCATAGTGATATGCTCCCACTTCCACTCAGGTATCAGCAACGACTGCAACAATCCAATAAGTTTCTGATGTTCTATCTTCACTTACTGACATACAAAACACTTACTCACAAACTCGGCTATCTCCTTTTTCATATTCTCCCACCAAAAGGTGTTACGCACGTCCCGATACATCTTTGTACTACCCGGGTGTATAGCAAACCTTGAGTTGTGCGCATCTTCTAAAATCTGTCTTTTCAATTCTGGATCTGATGGAACACAAATTCTTGACCCAAAACGAAGGAAACCATCATTATTCTTGCCGGAAATCTTTCTGATCACCATCTTCCAACCCCAAGGAAATCTTTACCAACTCCGGATCCACGACCTGTGTCGCTTTAATCTTTTCTAACAAGGATGACTGTACACTCAAGTGTGCCAAGAAACCATCGCCACTGCAAGCCCTAACTTCAATTCCCGTCAAATCGAGATCGTCCAAGATCCTCTTTTCCTTAGTTAACAAAGCTGCCAAACTTCCCCTATTCTTTCGACTCAAGGCGCCAGCCACTACATTTGCCTTTCCAGGGTGATACAATATCGTGCAATCATAATCTTTCAACAACTCCAACCATCTCCGTTGCCGCATGTTCAACTCCTTCTGAGTGAATATGTACTTCAAACTCTTATGATCCGTGTAAATTTCACACGTCTCGCCATACAAATAATGCCTCCAAATTTTTAATATGAAGACCATCGCTGCAAGTTCTAAGTCGTGTGTTGGGTAGTTCCGTTCATAGTTCTTCAACTGTCGAGAAGCGTAAGCAGTTACCTTCCCATTCTGCATTAGCACACAGCCCAGACCTTTTTGTGATGCATCACTATAAACTACAAATCCTCTCGTCCCTGATGGTAAAGCAAAGATTGGGGCTAACACTAGACGATTCTTCAACTCTTGAAAGTTGGTCTCACACTCGACTGTCCATACAAACTTCGTATTTTTTTGCGTAAGTCGAGACAATGGCCCTGCTATTTTTGCAAAGCCCTCAACAAACCGACGATAATACCCTGCTAAACCTAAGAAACTTCGAACTTCAGTAACAGTTGTGGGTCTCTCCCAATTCACCACAGCTTCATTTTTGGCTGGGTCCACTAAAATACCCTTATTCGAGACCACATGTCCTAAGAAAGCTACCTTCTCCAATCAGAATTCATATTTTTTGAACTTAGCATACAACTTCTCTTTCCTTAAAATTTGCAGTACTGTTCTCAAATGTTGCTCATGCTCCTCCCGAGTCTTCGAGTAGATCAAGATGTCATCAATGAATACTATTACATGTCGATCTAGAAACTGCTTGAACACCTTATTCATCAAATCCATAAATGCAGCTGGGGCATTCGTCAACCCGAATGGCATAACCAAAAACTCGTAGTACGTGCCCATACCTTGTCCTAAAGGCTGTTTTTGAAATATCTTCTTTTCTGACCCATAGTTGATGATAGTCTGAATGAAGGTCTATCTTGGAGAAATAACGAGCACCTTGTAGCTGATCAAACAGATCGCCAATGCAAGGCAACGGGACGGGTACTTATTTTTCACCGTGACCCAATTCAACTCGTGGTAATCAATACACAGCCTAATAGATCCGTCATTCTTCTTCACGAACAACACTGGAGCACCCCAAGGCGATACGCTTGGCCTGATTAGTTCTTTTTCCAATAGTTCTTGTAACTGCCCCTTCAATTCCTTTAATTCTGTTGGTGCCATCCTATATGGTGCCTTGGAGATAGGCGCCGTCCCGGACACCAAATCAATCCCAAACTCTACTTCTCGGTCTGGTGGAAGGCCAGGTAGGTCTTCTGGGAAAACATCCGAAAATTCTCTAACCACTGAAAGTGATTCTAAGGTGACCCCTTCTTTACTGGTATTGATGATGGGCGCTAACCCTGACATCCTTTTCTCAAGAGTCGCCCCGCCTTTAACGACGAAATGAGGCCCGAAAAAACCACTGGTTTAGACCCCTTAAACTGGAACTCTGATTCACCCGGAATACAAAACACGACTTCTTTTTCAAAACAGTTTACTCTAGCGTGATAAGAGGCTAACTAATCCATCCCTAAAACCAAATCAAAATGTTGCATGTCTAACAAAATCAAATCAATAGGCATTTCTCTATGCTCTATTTTCAAATAACAGGATCTAAATACTGAAGTGATAGGGATGGATTCTTTCATCGGGGTGTCAATAATCAAATTCTCATCTAAGTTCTGGGGTACCAATTTTATTCGACATGCAAGCGAGATAGATATAAAAGAGTGGGTGGCACCGAGATCAATCAAAATATAAACATTACTAGAATGTAATTGCATGGTACCTGTCACCACATCATTTGTTGCATGAGCGTCCTTAGCAGTCATAGCATACATACGCCCATGCCCCTTTGGTTTCTCCTTTTCTCCACTTGTGGCTCCTTTGACGAAGGTGTTCTTGTTTGGCTCAGGGAAATCTTTAACCAAGTGCCCCATCTTCCCACAATTGAAGCACGCCCCAGAGTTCCAATAACAAGAATGTGTCTGGTGCTTACCCCCACAAGTATGATATAAGGGGTTCACGTCTCGGTTCCGATTTTGGCCCTAATTATGTTGATTCTGGTTATGCTGATTTTGATTTTGTGGCTGATTCCTAAATGACTGAGCTCTACTCCTGAAATGGTTATCTTCAGTAGCCCTTCGTTTATTCACATTGCTCACATTCCCTTGACCACTTGGTTGACCACGGAACTTGCCCGAGTTGTCATCAATTCCCCTCTTGTGTTCATCTCTCTTCCTCTGGTAAGCTTCCGACTCACGTTCAATCACCTTGGCACAGTCTACCATTTCTGCATAAGTTGCTAACTGTAGTTGTATCAACTGATAACCAATTTTGCCATTAAGACCCCTTTTGAACTTCCTTGCCTTCTGATAGCTCAGTGAACAAGGTTCTAAATATCGTTAGGAGGCCGCTAGGCGGCACACTAGCGCCTAGCGCCTAGGGGACTAGTCGGGGCATAATCGGGGCCTAGGCAGGGCCTAGAATTAAGGCATAATTACCAATTTTTTTGATAATTTATATCAAAGATCAAACACATTGAATGCAAATTTAATTTTTTTTTATGTTTGTCATTTTATTAAACACTTGTCTATATTTGTAAAATGAACAAAAATATACAAACCTACCATTAATCCTAATTCTCAACAACCCCAAAGCAATAAACCAACCAAGTTTAGAGCTAAAAACAAAAAAAAGATATTACTCCAGTTCTCCCCCCATTACCTCCCTCTTTGCATCACCATTACCACTCCCCCTTCCTTCTCCGGTCATCGTATGCCACAAAATCAAAGCTACAAAATAAATTAAGGTCGGCGAGGTATGGCATAAACGCTGACTTGGTCGATTAGGCGGCGACTAAGAAAGTCGCGGCGGTAGAGAGGGGCCTAGGCGGAGCTAGGCGGGGAGTTTTAGAACACTGTCAGTGAACTTTGCAGCATATTCGTCCAAAGTCATCTTTCCCTGCTCCAAGCTCATAAACTCAACTATTTTCCTATCCCTCACACTTGGCGGAAAATACTTCATGTTGAAAGCTTCCAAGAACATCTCCCAAGTATAATCTCATGTCCCATCTGCCTCAGCAGTTCTCATCACCGACTGCCACCACTGATCGGTCTCCCCTACGAACTTAAACGTGGCAAGGTTAACCTTTTGCTCACTAGTGAGAGTCATCGTCCTGAAGATCTTCTGTATGCCTTCAATCCAATCCTCGGGCTTCTCAGTACCTGGAGCACCTGAGAAAGGATTATGATCTCTCTTCTGGAAGATATCTAGTGGGTCTTTAGCCACTGGTTCAGGCTGAGGTGCTGGCTGCGGTTGGGGTGGTGGTTACGGTTGGGGGTTCACTTGTCCAATCCCCGCAGCAAGGATGTGGCTAAGTCCTTGAAGAAGAACTATGAGATTGGGGTCTATTGCATTAGGAACATTAGGGATGGGGTTAGTTTGAGGTCCATTCATGTTCTCACCAATCTCTGAGGCAGAATCCTCAGTAACGGTACTACCTCAACCCATCCTACCGCGTCCACGTCCACGGCCGCACGCGCGAGCCTCCTCCTCGTGCACCTCGTGCCATGTCGTTCTGATACAAAAATATTGAGGTGTCAAATGATAACCAATGTTCATACTACACTATATGTCATATGTTATTAGTGTAGCTTGTTAAGGGCAAGGTATACATTTTACATCCAGTTTCAATTTTTATTAAGGCATTATTATTCTTATGTATACACATCATAACAAGATACTAATATCAAATCAGGTCAAACCACATCAAACAATCAAACAAAAGCTAAAATACTTTCTCAAAACTTTATCCATTGTTCAAATTTCCTTAGTTCGAACTAATTGTTCCATGCCTTTCCAAAGAAAACAAATATAGCCATCTAAAACAAAAGTAACTATTATGATGACTATAAAAAACTAACATGTCAACTAGTCTCCTCACTCATTTGAACCCTCATTCTCACTTGGGTCGTCAACCTCACTTGGATCTTCATCCTCACTTGGGTCTTCATCCTCATTATCAACGTCACCTGCTTGTGTTGGTACATTGGCGATTGCTTCATCAACTGATTCCACATTAGCCTCAACTACAAGCTCGGGGTCAACATCTATAGGGTTTAGGGCTGCCCCTGGCTCCTCTTCCAGAGCATCATCTTCCGCCATCATCAATCTATCCCAAGCTCGTTTGCACAGGCGAACCCGTGCATTCTGAAGCTTGACATACACTTCTTTGAGTGGCGTGGCGCCATAGCCTGACCTCGCCCAGCTGATCGACAATGGTTTTAGTCTCCCTAACGGCTTGCATATGTGCCCATGAATCGCCCTCCTTTGCTCCTCTTCTAGTCTCAGCCGCCTCGAACTCGAGCCATCCTACTATTTACCCCTCTACCATTCTCCTCGCAATCACCAAAGGAGATGCTATCGACTTTCTAGCCGTGGTCATTGTACGCCATACCTACAAATAAGCAAGATCGTATTAGTCCCAAGAAAATAATATTCTTCTTACTTATATAAAATCATAACTTAAAACTATTATCACAACTTAATGCTACTAGGTAACAATGACATAAAAGAATCGTTATTCCATACTACCATCAATTTCTAATTTAAACTATCTTTCAAATTATAAATACCTATCGAATCTGAAGCCTAAGCTCTGATACCAACCGTAACGCCCAAAATTTAGGCTAGACTACATAGGCCCACATAATGGCCACAAATAACAACTCAAAATAAAATGAAACCCAAAGCGTAATTAATATACCTTCCATGTAAGCAACAAATATCCAAAACACAAATCCTTAATAATTTGCTTAACAAA
>CM028382.1:21976538-22075429 GCA_013146195.2 Codonopsis lanceolata | reverse complement strand
GCGAAAATTCCCAATGACCCCATGCATTTAATGCATTGATGAAAAACATTGAAGTATTCGTCTTCTCCAGCGGATCTTTTGAAGTGCTATAAATCTTTGCCCGAAGGCTGGAACTAATAGCTGAGGAGATCAATCGAACACTTAAAGGATTGCTTTGAAACTTCATAACTCCAAGTCTTTCAACTCGGTGCAATCAAGAGATCCTCTAGATCTAGAAGTCCCGTCAACAACAAGAAGGCGCTCACAAACACTTATCTTTATCTTCTTGTTGTTTACTTCCATTAACTATATTGCGCAATTAAATATCATGTATTTGAGATATTTAATTCCCTAGACAAACACAAGTCAATATTTTGTACACGATCCATTAGGGATATTCTTTGAAATTGATCTAGTGGAAAACATAGTAGCACAATTTAAATCAAAGGTTGACGCCTTGGTGGTGGGCGTAGCACTCATTATAGTGTGAACCATCTTAAAATAATTGTGTTATTCCTTCTTGTTTGTCCGATATTTGAACTGCATAATTACTTTGATTATCTTTATCCATTTACAATGAGAACTTAAGTAACTTGTAAAGGTCTAGGTAGTCCTTATCGGCGGACACAGGCAACTTTTGAAGGTCTTCCGCTACTTGAATCTTTTCAATAGATTGCAAGTATCTTTCAAAGTATTTACCAAAAAGTTTTAAGTGTTTAATAAGCTATTCAACCTCCCTTTCTAGCTTATTATTGTGCCCATTGGGACCACACATAGGTTTAAGCGGCAATTTGAAGAAGCTTCACGCCAGAACTTCTCAGCGGCCTCAGCCAGACCTTGTCTGCTTTCGAACAACATGGCGTGTCCGTCCCCTTCCTAACATCAAGCTTAGATGGATTATTTAATTCAGCTTTGTTTAGTTTGACTTTGAATTAATCCATCTTCAAATCGGCGCTTGACTTCTTAGACACGTCCCTTGACTTTTCAGAAAAAGCATGAAGACTTTCGCCTCTGAATGTGGCAAAGCGGTGCGATCGACACAACCAGGTGTACCAACTCTACAAGTGCAGCTTCTGTTTGTCTCCCTCACGCCGGTTCTTTGCACTACTCTCTCCATACCGATCGGTCTCAGATTGAAGATGAAGTCAACAAAGGCGACTCCTAGCATTTAAAGCATTTAACCTAATAGAAGCTGTTTCTCACTTCGTCTTCTCCAACGGTCTCGAGATATCCGGCTATAAATACGCCATTAGGCTGATTAAATAATGCTGCAATCCATCCAACAACATCAAGCTTTATACTCAATGCATTCAAGAGATCATTAGCGATGATCTAAGTCTTCAATAACAACAAAAAGATCTGCATCAACTATTACTCATTTACTTCTTATTGTTGTAATCTTTACTATTCTTACGCACATTGAATATTACGTTTCTCGGATATTCAAATTCCCATCTAAACACAAGTCAAATATTTTGTACACGATCCATTTGATATTTCGTAAAAGAACTAGTGGAAAATATAGTGCACATTTAAATCAAGGTTGATCGCTTTGGTGGTGGGCGTAACACTCTTTATAGTGCGAACCATCTCAAAATATATGTGTTCCTTACTTACTTGTTTATACTATCTTCATTGTATTTACTTATTCCATTGAGCGACAAACTTAAATGTCGGCTAAGTCTACTAGGTAGTGCGTAACCAACAGACTTAGTCTGCTTTCTTACAAGTTTTTCGCTACTTCAATCTTCTTAATAGATTGCAAGTGCTTGTTCTAGGAATTATTACGAAAAGTTTTAAGTGTTAATAAGCTATTCAACCTCCCTTCTAACTTATTATTGTGCCCTTTGGGACTAACACCACCATTCCTCCTTTATGACGATATGGATTGGCGGTGACGGATTTGGAAGTTGATTTGTTGTAGGCCCAAGTTGAATGATTGGGAGTCTCGATCGGACGGGATTAATATATGATTTTTCAAAGTCAAAAGTTACGTACCGCTAAAATTGATTGATGAAAATAAATACTAATGTAGCTGATCGCTCCAACAAGTTAAAAGATTTTGTGCCATTTCCCATGATTGGTCATCCGTTGATCGTTTTGTGACAGGGTTGAATTTTTATCCCCCCCCCCCACACTCAACTTGCTTATTAGGTTGTTAATGCACTATGATTTTCTATTAATTGTAGCATTCGTTACTTCTGTGTTCGTAGATCCCAAGAGAGATGACAAGACGTTAAGACAAAGATCTTGAGATCCTTCGTTCGAATCCCTAGGGTTAAGCTTACCTGTAAAAAAATAAATTGTTCATGATTGTGAGGCTGATTATTGGCACTTATTTTCACAAGAACCAAGGAAAGGGGCTATCACATTAAGATTCTTCATCCATATTGACAGGATAGCTTCTTTTATTGACTTGCTTGCATGCGTGCAAGGCAACGTCGAAGACAATGTAGAATCCAGCTGGTCAACTACTCAACCCCAACTTAAGCTCCTCTTCAGTGTTGGTTAGTCAAAGAAACACACTGCCACTTACTACAATTAAATTATACCTGTTTTTAGAAGAAATTTCCCACATATCTTTAGCTAATATATACCCCATTCTCTGTCTTATGAATTCATTAACATTTTCTGGCCTCAGTTGCCGACATGCAAGCTATTTTCTTCTTGCTTCTTTCCTTAATAATAATCATATGTCCTTACAAAGGCAATACTGCAAATTTGGGAAATGTGACGGACAGGGATGCACTAGTTGCATTCAGGGCCGAAATAAGTGATGATCCCTTTGGGTTCATGAAGTCATGGAATGAATCCATCCACTTCTGTCAATGGAGTGGCGTGACATGCAATCGTCGGCGGCAAAGAGTCATTGTCTTGTCCATTTCCCATCAGAGATTGATGGGGCCGATTTCCCCTTACATTGGAAATATGAGCTTTCTGAGGAATCTATCTCTGCAAAACAACAGCTTCACCAATAAAATCCCTCCTCAACTTGGCCGTTTGCCAAGGCTAGAAATCTTGCATCTCAACAACAACTCATTTTCGGGCGAGATACCTGCCAATCTATCAGCTTGCACTAACCTTCAGCACATTGTTGTTGCTTATAACCACTTACGAGGGAAAATCCCTGCAGAACTCGGCTCCCTGTCGAAACTCAAGCTACTAGGAATTGGCTTCAACCATTTGACAGGTGGTATTCCTCTATCTTTTGGAAACTTATCGTCCCTTGTTGTACTTCAAGCAACCAACAATACTCTTTCTGGGAGCATTCCCAGTGTGCTAGGACAAATGAAGAACCTAGAATCTATGTTATTGAGTGCAAACAACTTTTCAGGTGTCATCCCTTCTTCAATCTACAATCTTTCTTCTCTCATAAATTTCTCCATGGCATTTAACCGAATCCGTGGTAGTCTTCCGCTGGACTTGGGCATCACACTTCCTAATCTCGCAGTCCTTAACATTGACCGAAACCATTTTATTGGACCCATTCCACCCTCCATTTCCAATATGTCAAATCTAGGATATCTTTCGCTCACTGGTAACCAGCTTACCGGGAAAATGCCCACATTTTACAATCTTCCGAATCTTTATCAGTTAACCATTGATCTTAATCGCCTAGGAATTGGACAGGCAGATGATATGAGCTTCATCTCCTCTTTGAGCAATGCCACAAACTTATCAATATTGAGCCTGAGCTACAACAATTTCGGAGGCACCTTGCCTGAATCACTAGGGAACCTCTCAACAACACTTTCAGCTTTAAACCTCGGAGCCAATCATATATCAGGTAGCCTTCCTAGCGGGATAGGAAATTTAGTCAACTTGCAGTGGCTATTACTCTCAGAAAACCATTTCACAGGTAACATTCCACATGGTATCTGGAAGCTTCAGAACCTAATTTTTTTGGATTTAGGCAGAAACACATTCTCAGGGAAACTTTCACCCTTTGTAGCAAATTTAAGTCTTTTATTACAACTTCGTATGGATAGCAATGAGCTTCAGGGTGTCATTCCTTCGACTGTGGGTAATTGCAAAGAACTAATGGGATTGGATCTTTCTGAAAACAACTTTAATGGAACAATACCAAAAGAAGTTTTTGATCTCTCACTTTTATCAGTTTGGTTAGACCTGTCTGACAACCGATTGACCGGTTCCCTTCCAATAGAAATAGGGAATCTTAAAAATCTAGGAGCACTAGATATTTCAACCAATATGTTGTCCGGTGAAATTCCTACTTCTCTTGGTAGCTGTTCGAGTATGGAATACTTATATATGGGCGGAAACTTCTTCCAAGGGAACATTCCTTCATCCTTTGAGTTCTTTAAGAGGTATTCAGGTTTTAGATCTGTCTCCCAACAATTTGTCGGGCCAAATACCAAACTTCTTGGGGGGCCTTGCTTTGAGATTTTTGAATTTGTCTTTTAATGACTTTGAGGGTGCACTACCAAGTGAAGGCATTTTCAAGAACTCTAGTGCATTTTCTGTGATGGGAAATGGTAGGCTTTGTGGAGGTGTACCTGAAGCAAAGCTTCCTTTATGCCCTAAAAGACCCAAGAAGAAGGGACTAACTCATGCCTTGAGGTTCATAATTCCAACGGCTCTTGCGCTTCTTGGATTAACTTCAGCATTGGTAATTTCACTTTGTTGTTGGCTTCGAAGAAGAGGAAAGTGGCTCTATCAAGTTCACCTGGGTACTCTAGTCTTATGAGAATTTCGTTTCAAAGCCTGGTGAATGCCACGAATGGGTTTGCTTTTGTCAATTTGATAGGCAGGGGTAGTTTTGGATCTGTATACAGAGGAAATCTAGAAGATGGGAAAGCCATTGCTGTGAAAGTACTCAATCTTGACCGACATGGAGCTTTGAAGAGTTTCATGGCTGAATGTGAGGCTTTGAGGAACATTAGACACCGGAATCTTGTTAGGGTACTGAGTGCTTGTTCGGGTATCGATTATCAAGGAAATGATTTCAAGGCTGTGGTGTATGAGTTGATGGTCAATGGGAGCCTGGAGGAGTGGTTGCATTCAGTTCCAGCACGCGTAGATGCATCACCAAGGCAGTTCTTGAATCTTCTTCAGAGATTGAATATTGCAATAGACGTTGCGAGTGCACTCGACTACCTTCACCATCATTGTCATAGTCCAATTGTGCATTGTGACATCAAGCCTAGCAATGTTCTTCTGGACAATGACATGATTGCTCATGTTGGTGACTTTGGGTTAGCAAGATTAATTCTAGAAGAGACCAGCATCTTTACTTCAGATCAATCAAGCTCCATTGCAGTTAAAGGAACTGTCGGTTATGCTCCACCGGGTATGTATAAGATTTTCACAACTATGTACGTATTTCTTCATCTTACCTAATTATGGTTTCCAATTTATGTTTATGAAAAGAGAGGTAACATCAGGCACAATTTTTCTCCCCAAACAATCCAAAGAAGCAACTTGTGCAAGTGCTTTGTACTTGTTTTCATTTATTTCTTACTCCGTCTGTCCCAATATAAGTGTATATATATATTTTTCAATAAATTAAAGAAGTTGACTTTCAAGGTGTTTTAGTAGCACATATAAATATAATACTATCAAATACGCTTGTTGTCCGCCTTATACTATAGCAAGTGCATATTGGCACATGCTAGTTGGCAAAGGAACTTCTACACAGAATTGACACTCATTTTGGAACAAAAGTACTTGGACGCGGAATAATATATATTTTCTTGTGTGGATTGCAGAATATGGAATGGGGAGTGAGGTGTCAGTTTATGGTGACTTATATAGCTATGGCATCCTTATTTTGGAGATGTTTACCGGGAAGAGGCCAACTGATGACATCTTTCATGGCAGTTTGAACCTTCATAAATTTGCAAAGTTGGCTATTTCTGAAGGACTTGTTGGAACCGTTGATCCAATGCTTCTTCAACTAGGAGAGGATGGAGAGGCAAGCCAGAATTCTAATAGCAGATGTGAAAATGTTGATGAGTGCTTGATTTCCATACTCAAAATTGGAATTGCTTGCTCGATGGAGCCACCCGGAGAGCGAATGGATATATATAGTGCTGCTGCAGAACTACGAGTGATTCGCAACATTTTCCAGAGGACTGTTGGGGCACATGGAAACTGAAGAACCAGAACATGTGCGGAGTGCTTTTCAATATTGTATTATATATGATGGTGGCAGATAAATTGTGAGCCGGCCTTAGTGCATGAGCACACTTCTTTAGTAGTTTGTAACTGTATGCTAGACTGTAATTTCAAATTATGTTTCATTGTTCATTGATTTTGTAAGAAAATAAGAAAACAGAAAAATAATCAGCTTTTCATGTTAGTTTCTGTTGAGTTAAATGTGGATGGACCCAATAGTACAGTTTGTTGGCCTCTTTCCACTAAACATCTTCAACAAGAAAGAGGAAATTACGGCCGGTCCCTTTTTCCAAATTATCAATCGCATAAATATCTCGTTTTTCTTTTTCAACTAGTGAAATCCATTTCTTAAAACTATTTCTAAAATTTCCGCATAAGAGAAAGAACCGGAACCAAATTGTAGAGAGGGTGAGTTAGTGTGGTAAAGAACAACATTCATGTGTTTCACCACCCTAACTTCCCACTCTCTTTCCTCTTCATCTATCGATCTTCAGTTTTACTTGTGTCTTTTTCTTCTTCATTATGTTTGTGCGTTTGATTCAAAATAAATTCACTTTGTGTATTTTGTTGCTATGGATGTAAACTGTTTGATGAAATATCCGAATATAAATTTCTTTGTTATTGAACACCCTTTTCAATCTAGATGCATTAATTTTGAATCACGTTACATCATTTGTGAATAATGATACATCGATTCGGATTTGAGATGTATGAAAGATACATCAATTTAAAATAATTTTTTGATTGTGTTTAGGAAAGAAAGGACATGAAAGTCTGATTCATTATCGTTTGCAGCACAATGCATAATTGGTTGTTTGACTTGTTGCAACGCAATACATAAATTCAATTAGTTAATTTAAATTGATGAATGACGGTAAATAAATTGATACAATGCGATGAATAAATTGGATTAGGTCATTTAATGCAACGCGATATACTGTGAAAGTGATCCGTAGCGCGCCCTACGTTTATTAAGGGTATCATAATTTTTTTTCCCCGCAAAAAGTGTTTTTTTCATATTTAAAAAAAAAAGGTTGAAAATTTCACCCAACAAGAAAATGCCATAGGTGATAGGCCCATAACTGATACTCTAAGTGATAACTATAAACTGGTAGTCTGGTACCTTGCTTCCCGTCCGTACTATTACTGTACAGTATATGATATGAACACAGAAATGGCTGTCAATATACATAAAGGTGACATGTTAAAGAATTGTTGTGCAATTATTTGAAAAAATAGTATTCTCTTCATCCCAAAACAGTGTTTTTTTGCCAACTATTATATTCTAGTGTGCAAAATGCATAGACTAAGGTTTGGGCATACCAGTGACCAGAGTAATTATCTTGTGATTAGTTTCATATAAAAGAGTTATTACGCTACCAATGGATTTGCTTCTATCAATTTGATAGGTCTGGGTAGTAGTTTCTGATGCGTATATTGAGGAGATCCCAAAAAACATGGATCGGCTGAGATTTGCTTGATTCTTCATTGTAATGGAGAAGAAACTTGGGGAGAAATATTACAGTAATAGTGAATGCTAGTCAACAGTCGTAACATGACAGTTGTAAATAGACAGTCCACCTTCTCTAATTTATCCCAGTCTTTGGTTACAATCGTACGTTTTGCAAATCCGCTCCAACCGGCAACCCCCCTATGGTTTGGGGCCTTTGGGCATATACCCCAGACTCTATCTCTATCCTATGGTTTCGTTAGGGTCTGTTAGTGTTTCTCTTTGTTTGACCCATTCAACTTTACTTGTATTATCACTATGCCCTTGGGTGAAAGGTAAAGACTATACTGCTAGCATTGAACTTTGGAATATCTCAAATTTCCCCTTATATCATGAAGTTTAAAACATTACAAAGAAATTGTCCTACTCTCTCTCTCTCTCACACACACACTCCAAGTCTCCAAGTGAGTATGCTATGCATTCAAACAAAAAACAAAACCATTTTTTTTAGAACAGTCAGAACACATAACCATAAGGGTAGGAAATGGGATATGGCCTAACCATAGTGGGGTTGGCAGTGGGTTTTATCCTCTCTTGTTTATTATACAGAGAATGGTCTCTCTCTTTCCATAGCTTGCGCCCACAGTTGCTGACTTCTTACCGGATTAAGTAACATGATTGTCTCCACTCTCCAGTTTTTTTCTCTGTTAAGTTTCCCAATAACCAACTGCATGCAAGCAAGTCAACGTAGCTTCCAACTGGTGAAGCTCAAGTCAAGGTCCAGCTCATGATAGAGTGCCACTTGCTCAATTAAATCATACATATACCCCTTCAATTCTCCGTACCAGTTCTCCTTGTGAATTCCATCATCAACATTTTTCTGGTCATGATTTACCAACATGAAATCCGCTTCCTTTTTCCTTCTTTCCCTAATAATAATAATAATCTGTTCTTACAAAAGCAATGCTGCTAGTTTGGGGAATGAGACGGACCAGGAAGCACTAGTTGCATTCAGAAACAAAATTATTAATGATCCCTCTGGGTTCCTCAATTCATGGAACGAGTCCATCCACTTTTGCCAATGGAGTGGTGTGACATGTAATCGCCAATTAAGGGTCATTAGCTTGTCCATTTCCCATCAGAAATTGACGGGGTCGATATCCCCTTACATCGGAAACATGAGCTTTCTAAGGAACTTATCTCTGATAAACAACGGTTTCACTCATGGCATCCCTCCTCAACTCGGGCGTCTGCAAAGGCTACAAATCTTGTATCTCCAAAACAACTCATTTTCAGGCGAGATACCTGCCAACCTATCAGCTTGCACTAACCTTCAGCACATTTTTGTAGCTAATAACCACTTGCGAGGGAAAATTCCTGCAGAACTTGGCTCTCTGTCGAAACTCAAGCAACTAGGAATCGGTGTCAACCAACTGACAGGAGGTATTCCTCTATCTTTTGGAAACTTATCGTCTCTTGTTGTACTTAAAGCAGGCGGCAATAATCTTGTTGGGAGCATCCCCAGTGTGCTAGGGCAACTGAAGAACCTAGAAAGTCTGTCATTGCCCTTAAACAACATTTCAGGCGTCATCCCTTCTGCAATCTACAATCTTTCTTCTCTCATATTTTTCTCTGTGGCCCTAAACCAAATTCATGGGAGTCTTCCAATGGACATGGGCATCACACTACCTAATCTCGAATTCTTTAATATTAATCAAAACCACTTTATTGGATCCATTCCCATCTCCATCTCTAACCTGTCAAATCTAAGGACTCTTGAGGTTGCTGATAACCAACTTACTGGTAAAATGCCTACATTTTACAAGTTACAGAAACTTAACCAGTTAACCATTGATCTTAATCAGCTTGGAAGTGGTCAGACCAATGACCTGAGCTTCATCTCCTCCTTGACCAATGCCACAGACTTAGCAGTATTGGGTCTGAGCGTCAACAACTTTGGAGGCACCTTGCCTGAATCACTAGGCAACCTCTCAACCAAGCTTTTTTTTTTAAATCTTGGAGCCAATCGTATATCAGGTAACCTTCCAATAGGGATAGGGAATTTAGTCAACTTGGAACAAATTCATCTCTCGGAAAACCTTTTCACCGGTAACATCCCACCTGGCATCTGGAAGCTTCAAAACCTACAAATTTTGGATTTAGGCATAAACAAATTCTCAGGGAAAGTTTCACCCTTCGTAGGAAATCTAACTCTTTTGCTACAACTTCGTACAGATAATAATGATCTTCATGGCACCATTCCTTCAAGTATTGGTAATTGCAAACAACTATTAGTTTTGGATCTTTCTGAAAACAACTTTAATGGCACTATACCTGAACAAGTTTTTGAACTCTCATCGTTATCTGCGTGGCTAGGCCTATCTGGAAACCAGTTGACTGGATCTCTTCCATTGGAAATTGGAAATTTGAAAAATCTAGCAAATCTAAATATTGCTAACAATTGGTTATCCGGTGAAATTCCTAGTTCTATTGGAAGTTGTGCGAGCATGGAAAACTTATATATGGGTGGAAACTCCTTCCTGGGGAACATTCCTTCTTCTTTGAGTTCTTTAAGAGGTATTCAGGATTTAGATCTCTCTCTCAACAATTTTTCGGGTCAGATTCCAAACTTTTTGGGGAATCTTAAGTTGAGGTTCTTGAATTTATCTTTTAACAACTTTGAGGGTGCGGTACCAAGGGAAGGCGTTTTTAAGAACTCTAGTGCATTCTCTGTGAAGGGGAACAATAGGCTTTGTGGCGGTATACCTGAATTGAAGCTTCCTTCATGCATTGTCAAAAGGCCTAGTAAGCGGAGATTAACTCTTACCTTAAGATTCATTATTCCCATGACTCTAGGCCTTCTTGGATTAACTTTGGCAGTGGGAATCCTAATTTGTTGTTGGCTTAGGAAGAAGAGAAAAGAGCCTCCATCAAGTTCACCCGGATACTCTAGCCTTATGAGGATTTCATTTCAAAGTCTTGTGAATGCCACAGGTGGGTTTACTTCCACCAATTTAATAGGCATGGGTAGTTTTGGATCTGTATACAAAGGAATTCTTGATGATGGGAAAGCTATTGCTGTGAAGGTACTCAATCTTCAGCGGCACGGAGCTCTGAAAAGTTTCATGGCTGAATGTGAGGCTCTAAGGAACATTAGACATCGAAATCTTGTTCGGGTACTAAGTGCTTGTTCGGGTATCGATTATGAGGGAAATGATTTCAAGGCTGTGGTGTATGAACTGATGGTCAATGGGAGCCTAGAGGAGTGGTTGTATTCAATACCACAGGCAGATGCAGAGCCAAGGAAATACTTGAATCTTCTACAGAGATTGAACATTGCTCTTGATGTTGCTAGTGCTCTTGACTATCTTCACCATCAATGCCAAAGTCCAATTGTGCATTGTGACATCAAGCCTAGCAATGTTCTTCTGGACAGTGAAATGGTAGCTCATGTTGGTGACTTCGGGTTAGCAAGATTAATTCTAGAAGAGACCAGCAGCTTAAAAACAAATCAATCGAGCTCCATTGCAATTAAAGGAACTGTTGGTTATGCTCCACCGGGTATGTACAACATTTTCACAACCACGTATTTTTTCAACCTAACTAATTGTGATTTTCAATGTATTTCATTGTATGGTATAGTTTTTATCGAACTTTCTTAATCATTTTTTTCTTCATGTGGATTGCAGAATACGGAATGGGAAGTGAAGTGTCAGTTCATGGTGACATATACAGCTATGGCATCCTTTTATTGGAGCTGTTTACCGGAAAGAGGCCAACTGATGAAATCTTTCACGGCACTTTAAACCTTCATAACTTTTCAAAGTTGGCTTTTTCCGAGGGACTTGTTGGAATTATTGATCCAATGGTTCTCCAAGTAGGAGAGGATGGAGAGAGTAGCACTACATGTACCGATAGGAGCAATGGGAAAGTGCAGGAGTGCTTGATTTCCATACTCAAAATAGGAATTTCTTGCTCGATGGAATCACAGGTAGAGCGAATGAATATAAGTATTGTTGCAAGTCAACTACGAGTAATTCGCAACAGTTTCCTGGAAACAACTGGGGAGCATGGAAATGATAGAAATAGAACTGCCAATCAGTCTTGAATTCTTAGGTACAAGTAGTGTTGGGATCTTTGTTTAATATTTCAATGTGCTAGTCTTTATGAGTTTCTTGATTAAAACTCAGGTTCTTTCTTGTAACTCTCCAAGAAAAGAGGCAAAGATCATAATTTGTCAAATCAAAGTAGAAATTTTCTAGCAAAACTAACAATACTATTAAGACTGCTGCAGCTACCAATGATACTCGGAATTTCTCAACACAAATAATTCTCTCTCAGAGACGATCAATCTTAATCGAGTTTTGCAACAGAGATATGATGATCTATTTTCGCCGAAATTGTTCATTGTCACCAAAATGCTTTCTAATTCAGTGGCATTAGAAAGTCAACGAGGAAGATGACCAGTAAATCGGAGAAGGGGGGCAATCCAGTCCTCCTAATCTGGTTAACTGGCATATTGTAATCGAGGAAATTGTTAGCAGCGGAAAATAGTAGGAGAGATGTTTCATTTTTTATTTAAAAATCTCATATTACTCTTTTCTTTTCGATCAATTCATAATCACATGGTCGTTCGAAGTACTCCCCGAGAGAGCGTGAAGGAGAGGGCGATCACGCCACAATCATGGGGTGACTATGCTGGTGATCCATATAATGGATCGGAGTTGATGTGTTTTGTGTTGATGCTCATGTCGGTGTATGTGGGTATTCCTTGTTGATAGGACATCTGTGCATAAAATATTTTTTAAATTTTTTAAAGTGACCAAAAGTAATCCTTTATTCCTTTTAGACATTTTAAACTTTGTAAAATAACAAAAGTATTTTGTAAAACAAAGCATGTGACTATGCTGGTGATCCATGTAATAGATCGGAGCTGACGTGTCCTGTGTTGATGCGTAAAATATTTTTAAAATTTTTTAAAGTGACCAAAAGTAATCCTTTATTCCTTTTAAACATTTTAAACTTTGTAAAATAACAAAAGTATTTTGTAAAACAAAGCAGACGATACCTTGACTAATTTTATTTATTTTTAATTTCTAATCATTATTGGTTCCCCCCACTTACCCCCCCCGGGCGTCTCGAACCCACGACTTATTAGGTATGGGTGAAGCGTTTTACCACTAAACTGCACTTACTTGTCTTGACTAATTTTATTAATATAGTCAAAAATGACAAAAATTTGAGTAAGATTGTTTTACGAATATTTTTTGTAAAAGAGATTCTCTTTATCCGACTCACTGTGTATTGGTGGGTTGAGCTGTGGGAGAGTGAAACTTTGTTTACGAATAAAGATTCGTAAAACGGTCTTACATGAGATTTACCCATCAAAATTACAATGGTGGAGATAATCAATGTACTACAACCAAATGAGCCTTAGACTCTAAATTACAATTTTTTCAATAAATAAAAATTATAATCTAAAAATTATAACTTACAATCTATAAACAAAAAATTATAATCTAAAAATTACAATTAACTTGCCGAAACGAGCGACGTAATTCAATCACTTCCGGTCGATGTATCTTCATCAAAGCCCTCCTTCTCGTCGGAAGTAACTACCTTTTCTTGTGTTCGATTGGTTGCTTTAACTCGATCGCCTACCAAAAGTTGATGTTCTAAATTTTTTGGGCTCAACGTTGATCTTCTTTCATCCAAAACTTAGCTGAACACACTAAATATTTGTTCAACGATGACAGTTGATGCATGAGCAGTTAGGACCTCATTTGCAATTAATGATAAAGTGAGATAATTTTGAGTTATTCTCACTCATCACTTTAAAAGATCAAAATGTTCTAGCACACTTACTAAATAATTTGACGGTAGTAGCACATTTGAGAGATGAAGAGTTTTAGAATTTAGGGATAATACGAATTTAGAGAATTAGACAGAAGAGAAGTAGGAAAAAAATGAAGAAAGAGAGTGAATTGCCAAAAAAAAAAAAAAAAAGTCCTATTTCACGTATTGCAAAATAAACCTTATGTTTCTAATTTTGCCAATTAAAATCTCCACATATTTTTTTATTTTTAATTTAAACCTTCCGTTTGTTAGGCGTTAGAAGAGAGGACGAAAAGCTGAGTCAGCTGCTTGCGTGGCGTTTGCGTGGTGCTGACGTAGCTATAACGGGAGAAATCGTTCCATAACAAACCCTGTACAAATAATTTTTTTGCAAATTAAACTTTTTTCTTGTTTATAAAATCAACAAAATTTCAATTTAATTCAACACTTTCAATTTTCAACATTTTCATTTTACTCATCATAAATACATCAACAGATGAAAATTTATGGATAAGATTCTTAGGTTGTCAACGATTTAGAGTACATCAATGTATAAATAAATTTAAATTTTTTATCAGTCTTTATTTTTATTTTTGTGATTATTTTTTAGTAAATATAATTTTATATGTAAAAAATAAAAATAAAAATAAATTAAAATTATTTATACTGATAGTTTATTTTTAATTTTTTGATTATATGTCAGCATCAATATTTATTAAATAAATATAAAATCAACAAAATTACTATTAAATTCAACACTTTCATTTTACTCATAATGAATATATTAGTTTATTATCATTGTGAGAGAATATGTGTTCTGAAAAAATAAGGACATATCAAAATTTAGGAAGAAGGTTCTTAGGCTGTCAACAATTTTGGGGTACGTCAATGTATGAATAATTATAACTTTTTTTAATCAATCTTTAGTTTTAGGGTTAAGTTTAAGTATACCATTAGTCCCTGAATTTTGGTCAAATTTATCATCAGTCCTCCAACTTCAAAAAGTTTCACCACTGACCAAAGTAGACTTTTTTGGCTCATCGGAGATCCCTAGCTCTAACGCCGATTTTGTATTTCTGTTAAGTAAGCATGTACCACTCACATGCACAAAATAAGGGGATCATGTATAACATTATCAAAATAAGGGGGCAATGAGAAAATTTTACTATCAAACCTTTTCCCCTCACTGCATTCCCTCTCATCACTCCCATCCCTTCAATTCAAGTTTGACACCTCTCATAATAAAAGGGGAAAGCTTTCCCTTTCTGGATCCCCGGGACGATTTTCAAGTCCAAGAAGACGATCTTCCTGCTCTCCATCGATCGATGTAGCAATCTCTCAATGGTTATCGATGTTTGTCACAAAACACCAACTATTAAATTGATTGGTCCGAAATACAAAGGTAGCTCTCGCGAATCTTAGGCATTTCTAAAATCATGTATTTAATGGTCAATTAATTTAAAAACATTAAGTTCACAAAATAATAACCTAACATGAATGTGTACTAAATAAAGAGAGATATTAAATTTAAATCACTACATTTAACATAGAAAAATAATTTGCATTCCATAAATAAATTAAGCATAAACCAATTCAATAATATACAAGATTAATCAACCCAAGAAATTACAACAAATATCTAAAAATATGAGTTGAAAGAATTAAACAAAAAAATCGCGAATCCGGTGTTGAAATCTTTTGTAGATGCATCATTGACTCTTGATTTGAAGCTTCAAACCTTCAATGGTGATCAATCAATGGAGGCATGGAGGAATTTTGAAAGAAATGGGGTTAATGCCCCATTTTGGGAGCAATGTCTCGAAATGGGAACTTAGGAAAAAAATGGAGCTGCCGGAAAGATAAAAGGAAGGCAACAAAGGAGGCAAGGGCATTTTTGGGAGAACAAGGGAGTATTAGGGGCAGAAAGGAAAGGAAAAGAGGATTGAGTCACGCTGGGTCAAGGAGGAAACCAGGGAAGACGTCGTAGGTTACCCGGGGGCTAAATGGGCTAGAATGAGTGAAGGAAATGAGATGGAATGCGGGTGGATAGAGCAGGTGGGCGCAGACTGACTTGATCTGGAAATGGAGGACGCGAGCCACGCTTTGGCTAGGTGGAACATGCGTGCGACACGTGGCTTCAGCAACTGGGCGATAACGCACTAAGAAGTTTCAGGAAATTGCACCGGCCTCCCCTGGCATTCTGGAAGTTACTCCGGTGCCCCTATCTTCTTTAGAAAGGCTGCTGAAGGTCCTTCCCCTCCCAACTCTCTCAATTTAGTCCTCCGTTAGCCCAGTTAGCCTCCATTAGCTTTGATTTGCCTTGGAATTCTTAACGGACTTAACGGACGTTGACCGAATAACATGCAATTCAAATTTAAATCCCGGAATTGCCTCGAACTTCGTGCTAAACACCATATAAATGTTCGATTATGCATGGAAACATACATTAAGCACAAATAATACTCCCTCCGTCCCTAAATTATCGTCCTCCTTTCATTTTTTGTATGTCCCAAAATAATTGTCCACTTTGAAACTTACCTTTTTAGAATATCATTTTTACCACTTTACCCTTACTTTTTCACTCTACTTTAATTCTGGGCCACATACACATGGGCTTTAAAGGAAACTGCACATTAAACCAATATAAATAATCAAGTCAATTGTTTTTTCTTAAACTGTGCGCCGGGTCAAGCAGGACGATTATTAAGGGACGGAGGGAGTAATATTTTCAAGGTATAATTAACTCAAAAATAACACAAAATATAAGAAAATTCACGGGAAAATTTGTGAAAATTTTGGGTTCATCATCAATATAAATAATTTTAATGTATAAAAATAAATTAAAATTATTTATACTAACATCTTATTTTTTTATTATAAATATTGATACCGAAAAATAATCACAAAAAGTAAATCGTCAGTATAAATTATTTTAATTTTTAATTATTTTATTTTAATACATTAAAATTAATTATACTATCAAATAAGCACAAAAATAAATATAAATATTTATAAAAAATGTTAAAATCATTTATACATTGATGTATCCCAAATCGTTGACAACCTAAGAACCTTCTCCTTAAATTTTGATCTGTTTTTGTTGTCCTTGGAACAAATATTCTTCCACAATAAAAATAAAATGATGTATTCATGATGAGTAAAATGAAATTGTTGAATTTAATTGAAATTTTGTTGGTTTTATAAATGAGAAAAAATGTTTAATTTACAAAAAAAAAATGTTTGAACATGGTTTGTTATGGAACGAATTCTCCCGCCACAGCTATACCAGCGCCATGCAAACAGCTGACTCAACTTTCCGTCCTCTCTTCTAACGCCAAACAGACGGAAGGTTTAAATTGAAAAATAAAAAATCGGTGGAAGTTTTAATTGTTGAAATTGAAAACACAGGGTTTAATTTGTAATACGTAAAATATGACCTTTTTTTTTTGCAATTCACTCTTATTTATAGGTTAGTAAAATAAAAAGAAAAAAAAAGCATCAAAAACACCAAAATACGGTCACAAGACCGTTCTGCTGTTTTGAAATGATCTGGGCCGTCCATTTTCCTCCAATCTAGGCCATTGATCTCGTTATTGTTTTTTTTTTATTCTGACCGTTGGAATCGTCGGTTCACTTGGAAGGCTTTTGGAGGAAATAGAAACGGACCGGTGAACCGCCGCTTCCGATTCACAAACGGTTTGGTTTACAGTTGGAACCGTGAACCTTTTGGGCATGTATACTACTACTTAATAGACAAAGACAATGGACCACCTTCTAATTGAATGGGATGGAGACTATTTCTGAACAAGAAAGTCGTAATTGGATGGATGGTGATGAGTCTGATGACTGATGAACAATTATTGAACATTTAGTCATAGTCTGAAATACTTGACATTTATCTTTTTGCACTAAAGGGTTTCACACTCCATGCATTTCTCAGTCCTATTCACTTTGGTGCTCGTTTTTTCTTCCGTCTTTGTTTTACTTTTTTTCCTTTCTGTCTATCCTTAAAGAATAGTAATACTGAAGGTGAACTGATATCACAAAAAATTGGAAGAATTGGGTTCAGTCCCTTTCCATACAGTCTTAGCTAGGGCCACTAATTTAATTTACTCTTGGCTTAATAGAAAAAAAGAAGAAGAACGAGTGTCTTGAAGGTATTATATGCATTTATTTCGACAAGAATTTGTTATGAAATACTCTCTCCACATCCCCTCCCCCCCCACCCAAAAAGTTTATTTTTTGTAATGAAAAGTCAACCTAAGAATATATAAAATGTTATCAAAGTCAAAGGAGCTAGCTAGCTACATGTAGCTAGGTAGTTATATCCGTAACATTGGAAAAACTTATCACCAATACTGTACTCACAACTATTTCACGTCCCTCATTCGGCTATAAATATCGAGAAGTTGAATGCTATTCATACATCTTCTTTACCTTCTTAAAAGCAACCTCCCTTTTTCTTCTGGTTATTTTATAACATAAAATAAATTGTTTATAGTACATTTATTATGTTATAGATTATAAAATTTCAATCACACATGGAGACAAAAATGGATAGATTCTCTTTATCTCTATCTCTATGTCTTGATCTATGTCTATAAAAATGTGTTATTTTTACAAATCAATGTATGGACAAAAATCTATAACTAATACGAAAACATAAGCTGTTGCTGCCATGTAGCGTCCGATAATTTTCTTGTATTTATTATGATATTTATTAGTTAATCATAAGTTGATTAGTGTTAAACTTGCAATGCTAGCATGTTAGTCAAATAATATTTTGACTTGAGTTTTGAGTTTTAATAATAACTTGGTTATATCGTGAGTTGGACTTGTGCAATAGCACGTTTGAAATTTGGTTGTGTTATTTATGTGTTTTGCATTATTAATATGTTTTAGGTTATGGATTTGAGTAATTACCTTATAAAAATCTATTTTAGCTTAAGATATGTTGGACTTGATGTGTATCATGTTTAAAGTTTATATTGGACTTTAGTTATGCTAGTTATAATTCATAACACTGGAATATAAAATGACATGTTGGAGCTAGAAAATATATATTTTCAACTAGATTGACCCGAAATGTATCGTATGTTACGTGTATCTTTTATATTGTTAAAATATATTTTTATTTTAAGCTAAACTAATTAATAATGATTAATTAATGTTTAATTAGATTAAATTGATGATTAATTGGTTTTGATAAAGTGGATTTTTGACCCACCAATAAAAGTAACATTTTAAAATAACAAACTATATATAAATATGTTATTTTGTGATTAGTCAACTTGACCATTTTTGCCTAGGCTGCATGACATCACCAATCAAGTTTGATTTGTTTTGTTTGATTTGTTTGGTCTGACTATTTTGGGCAGTTGGTGGCCCTCCCTCCGTCTTTTTAATTTGATTTGAATGAATGAGAGTTTCTCTCATTTTCGATCTCTCATTCGTTCTCTCTACTCTCTAGGGGGTGGAATCGGAGCCCGGGGCCCACGCTTTTTGATAAATTTGGAATTAATTTAATTCGATCCTCGTTAAGATAAGCTGTCGGGCTGATGTCGAGAGATAAAAATCTCGTAATCCCGACAAAATAAAATTTGATAAACATCATTAACAAAATAAAATTTAACAAACATCATTAACAAAATAAAATTTAACAAACATTGTTTGAAAGATAAAATCATTAAATAAAGTTAACAAACATCATTATCAAAATAAAAATTGTTTGAAAGAAAGTTTCTTGGCTTGGCAAAATAGCAAATCATATCCACCAACAATCTTCTTGAATCGTGGAATTTTCACTTGATCCACTTAAAGACGCATTGCTATGTTGAGTGAATGATGGTACCGATACCTACAATATAAACAAAAAAATAATAATCATATAAACATTATATATAATAAACAAAAAACATATGGTTAACAATAACAAATAACTAAAATGACAACCATTACATAACCACTCATCACAATTATCAAGTACGAAACACCAACGCATCTCGGCTTAAACAATATTGAGCCAACTTCTCCATAAATGTAGTCAATGACTATAACGTGGTCCACATATGTAAACATTAATGTCTCTTTCGATGCAAAAAAAAAAAAAACAATCACAATATCAATAAAAGCTAAACAATGTGATAATGACTTACTTGATGTTAATTCTTCACAATCTTTATAAAAGTCGATTTCAGAACACAGTCGAACTCCATGTACATAAGAAATTCTTCACCTCTAAGCCAATCACTAGTACACACAAGTGCTTCCACCATTTTTGGATGCAATGATGCTCTAAATGGATCCACAACCCTTCTCCCAAGGCTAAAAGCATTCTCACTAGCAACGGTCGATGAAGGAATTACAAGAACATCCTTTGCAATCTTCGAAAGGATAGGAAATGTTGTTGTATTCCCTTTCCACCATTTCAAAATATTGAAGTTTGGGCTCCATTTCACAAAAGGATCTAAAATGTACTTCTCCACTTCATTAGCTATTTCCGCTTGATTTTGAGTTTTTCTTACTTGAGCCATTTGTAAATGAAAATCCAATTTAAAAGGATCATCCTTAAAACTCTCCATCAACTCTCTCTCTACACCATCATCATTGACTCCGTATGAAGACTCTAAAGAACAATTTCCTTTATAAGCATAATACAACTCCAAGAGACAATTTTTTAGATCCTCCACGAATGAATGTGCATTATCAACATTAAAACTCTTATCTTCCAAATGGATCCCAACCAATTGAAACTTGTAACGAGGATCAAGAACTTGACAAAGGAAAATAAGCTTGTTCACCTTATTAAGATCACCCCAATACTTTTTGAACTTAATCTCCATTTGCTTAGCAACTTCTTGCAACATAGGATTTGTAACTTCAAGCATTGTTTTGCTAATAACCTTCCTCATTGACACTATTTCCTCCCAAATCAAGGTTGATGTCGTTGTCTTGGTAGCACTAAGATGCAATGTTGAATCATTAAACCTTTGAGAAAACACATAAAGACCTCTCGCTTTCTTCCAATCATCATCGTTATGAGGACCCACTCTTTTTTCCCCGTCTCAACCTCTTGAAAGTATTCAAGAAAGCGAACATTTTATGTCATCCTACCAAAAACTTTCTTAAACTTGATTGCAACAAGAAAGCATGGTATATGTAGAATTTCACCTTGTCGGCATCCATAGGACTGTTGACATTTTATCCATCTTCAACAAAATAGCAGATTCTCTAAATTGATCCAACCTTGCCCTAGAAGAGTGAATGTATTTCACACAATTTCTAATGGACTCAATTGACTGATTAAGAAATTTCAAACCACTTTTCACAATTAAGTTTATAATGTAACAACAACATCTCAAATGCAAGTATTTACCATCTAACAATAAGGTACCCATGTCTTTTAGCCTTTTCCCCATGTACTCCACCGCTTTATCATTTGTGCTCGCATTATCAACTGTTATTGTGAAAACTTTTTCTATTCCCCAATCACTTAAACATGTTTCCAAAACTTTTCCAATGTCATCACCTTTGTGAGAAGTGATCTTAGTGAAATTTATTATTCTTTTATGCAACTTCCAATCATCATCTGAAATGAGGTGTTATCACCATGTAGTTGATATTACGAACCGATGTCCAAGTATCGGTTGTGATACTTACCCTTTGATCATATAACACTCTTTATCTTCTTTTTTCTGTTGCACAAATAAATCCCATACAAGTGATGCCACTTTTTTCGGTTAGGAATCTTAACTCGAGGTTGAGCCTCTTTCATCATATCTATAAACCCTCCCTTCCACAACCCTAAATGGCATCTCATCTCTAATAACAAATGCTATAACCTTCTCTTCAAGCCTTTTATGGTTAAAAACATGGGGTGTCAATGCATTACTCAAAGCAGAGGCTGTCAAAGTTGGTTGAGAAGATTGTGTTGCATTTTTGGGATTTAATTTGCAACGGTTCACATGATTAGTAATACCATTATTCCCTTGCAGTTTGCTATGAGCTGGAACTCTAGTTTTACAATAATTGCAATAATTGCGATAACGTTAATTACCTCATTTTTTTTTTCGTTTCTCTCTACTACTTTTTCAGCATGTGACCAAACAGCTGCCGTTGTTTTTCGCTTTTTGGTTCCAACATTTATTGCTTCCTCCGGGATTGTTGGAGTTGTGGAGTGAGTCGATGCATCAGGTTGTGCGGTCGACAAAGGGCTATCAATTCCAGAAGAATCATCCATCGTCACCAAACCTAAATCAAAATAGAAGAAAGAAACATTTGATTAGTAAAAGATTTCACACAAAAATATTCAGTTTTAAATGCAAGAGTTAGGTGACTAAATCAAGTCATTACTTGTTCCATTTCATAGTTATAGACTTACAACAATATCCAATATCTTTTCTTTCCTAAGCATATCATTAATCAGATCATCAAAGTATAAAAATTAAAAAGGAAATAATAGAAATGATATATCCATTTCATGTTTGCTGCCCAATTCAATTGGATGTTTGCTGCCCATTATTTCTAAAATATGTGTTTGAAACAAAAAGAGAGAATCAACATAAGGGAAGGACTTTAAATAAAACCCTTACATCAAAAAGTAACTTCAAGTTGAAATTTAATTATTCTAGGTTAAATTTATAGTGTCTAAGTAGTTTTGGTGGACCAACTTTGGTGATACATTTGGTATGGCTCCTACTGCTTTATTATTAAGGCCATCCTTTCAATTCTATATTTCTTGATACACTAGTTTTGGCCAAGCCATTAAAAAATGGACATAAATAGTTTTGAAATTGATGGACTATTTTGGGTTAATTGTTGTTATCAGTAGGTCATATTAAAGAAATTTTGGAACTAGTATTACTTATCAAAAAAAATGAATACTTATAAAAAAAATGAAACTAGTATTTCTGATATTATTTGTAAACACATCAATTCCAAGAGAAACCCCAAAGCAATAAATCTCCTTATTACCTTATTTTGGTATATTTAGGAAATGAAAACTTCTTAACCTTCTTTTGTACCACCCTATTAGTATCTTTATAAGCTTTGAAAGTTTTATTCTTTGTGCAATTTAAGCAGGTCAGGACCAACCTAACCCATATCTAGTAATCAGCTAAGTGGTTTTGTCTGCATTTGACCAGCATCAGGCAACCATCTATGACCTCTGTTTCAGTTGGACAAATGTTTGCTTGACTTAAACAGAGTTGTCTAAGAGAAGGAAACAAGGAGCTGGCTCACAGGAATAACACCAATCTTATGAACTCGTTAGGAAACCCGAACAGGGATAGCTCTCTGTTGACTAGTAATCTTGAAGATCAGTCTAGTGTCCCTAGATATCGTCTGAGAGGAATTTCTTGGCGAGATAAAAGTGGACGAGCTGCCTGCTCATATGAGTCATATCAATACATCTCTAGATGGGGATAAAATAGTCACTTCAAATCCATCCTTGAATAAAGACGAAAATAATCTTCCCATCAACATGAAAGCTTTGGAAGAAGTCAAGAATGATCGACATTTCAAGATGCAGGGGATGGCATCAGGGAACCCAATATTAATGTCTGATGCTATGCATTCTTTTCTTAATCTACCAGCTGACGAAGGGGTTGAAGAAGGAGAAATCTCAGGGGAAGACCAAGCAAATCAGGAAACCAACTTCCCAACAGCCACAAGAAGCTACTAATTCTAGAGGGCATCAACAAAATTTCATCATGGATATCCACAATAGCCATGGCTATGAAATTTGCACAAGAATTATTTCATCAACAGAAGTGATTCAAAAGATACTGAACTTACGAGTTACAAAGGAAAAGACGGTATCACATCAGAAAATTAAGAGGCAGGAGACTGATAGGACACAACAAATTGCATAAAACTGGCATATATAATAATTTATCCAAACATCATCCTACCAGGTAACAAAATTGAAATTCCAACCGAATCTCTCATAGACAGTCATAGTACCACACCTAATGGTTCACTCCACACTAACCAGCTAGGCTGACAGACATAATAAACTATTACGAGAGATAGACTGAATCGACTATCGAGTAATCGACTGATAGACACAACTCGCAAGAGCGAGAGATGGAGAGAGAGAGAAAGATCAAGAGATTGAGAGAAACTTACAGTGAGAGAGAGAGAGAAACGGCAGTCGGAGTAGATAAGGGTCAATTCGCGACGAGGTTGAGAGAGAAACGGCGGCCGGATCCCGGAGGAGACGATGGCCGATTTGCGACGAGGTTGAGAGAGAAGAGGCGGGGAGAGGATTTGGGATTTCTAGGGTTCTTTTGTGAGAGAGAGTGAAATGAATGACGCACAGGCAGGCAAGTAGCAGCATATTGTAAACATTAAGTGCATTGTTGGGACGGGAATCTCGACGGGATTGGAAATTTTTCCAAACCCCGTCCCGAAATATGTCGTGACGGGAAAAATCCCGACAAAGTCGGGATCGGGATTTTGTCGGGTCGGGAAATGTCGGGTCATGAGTCGGGTCGGGTCGGGAAAAAACGGGAAACTTGCCAGCCCTAGACGTAGCACTCTTTATAGTGTGAACCATTTTAAATACTAGTATTCTTTTGTATCTGTTGCTTATTACTTTCATCTTATTCTTATTTCCTTTACTTTATCTTTTAACAACAGACTTGAGTATTCTGTCAAGTCTACCGATAGTCATTAATCGGCAGACTTGAACTAAATTCCTCACGAGACTTCCGCTACTTCAATCTCTTTGATAGATTGCAAGTGCTTGCTTTAGGAACATACTTGAGAAAATTTTAAGTGTCTAATAAGCTATTCAACCCCCCCCTTCTAGCTTATTATTGTGCTCTTTGGGATCAACAGGGATCCTTTTTGAAGGAGTCGAATTAATGAATGAAAGTGTATTTTCTGTTGTCTCTTGTGTCTTGGTCTCCTTCCAAGTATTTGACAATAGCTTCCCATAATTCTTTGGCAAAGGTACACCGGATCACTTGTTGGTAAGTACTGGTGTCTAGTGAGCTTGTAATGATGTTAATGGCTTTGCTGTCCAGCTCTACTAGTTTTCTTTCGTCCTCATTCCATTCTTTTTCTTCTTTTGGAACTTCTGGAGGATTTCAACCAACGGATGCTAGAAGGTTTGGCTTCATTGGTACATGACATCCTTCTAGTACGCACTTCCATAACCTATTGTCAATAAAATTCATAAAACACATTATCTTATCCTTCCAAACATCAAAATGACCTTCGTCCAATATTGGGATGTGGTTCGCATTTGACGTAGGTAGCATGTAATGTGTTTGTGCTATTGGATCTTGTCTCTCAAGAGATTAATCTTGGAAAAACTATTTTTCGAAGAGTATAGCTCTAATACCAATTGTTAGTCCCAATGGGCACAATAATAAGCTAGAAGGGGGGGATTGAAGAGCTTATTAACATTCAAAACTTTTCGTAATAATTCCTAGAACAAACACTTGCAATCTATTAAGAAGATTGAAGTAGCAGAAGACTTATAACGAAGACAGATCAAGGCTGCCGGTGAAGCACTACCGGAAGACTTAGCTGATTACTTGAGTTTGCTACTAAAGGAATAAGTTATGGAAATGAATGACAGTATAAAAACAGTAATCAATAGAAGAAGATTAACACATGTGTTTTGAGATGGTTCGCACTATAATGAGTGATACATCCACCACCAAGGCAGTCAACCTTGGATTTAAATGTGCACTATATTTTCCACTCGTTCTATTACAGAAATATCCCATGGGTAGTGTACAAAATATTTGACTTGTGTTTGGGGGTGGGGAAATTGAATATCCGGTAAAGCAGAATATTCAATGTGCAATAGAATAGTAAGAATACAACAATAAGAAGTAAATGATTAAGAGTTGATGCATATCTTCTTGTTGTTGTTGAGGACTTCGATGATCAGTTAATGATCTCTTGAATGCATTGAGTATAAAGCTTGATGTTGTTGGATAGATTCAGAACATTTTTTTCTTCAGTCTTTAATGGCAGTATTTATAACTAGGCATCCTTGAGACCGTTTGGAGAAGACGAAGTGAGTAACATCTCTATTACGTTAAATGCTTTAAATGCTTGGAGCTTCCTTGTTGACTTCATCTTCAATCTGAGACTGATTAGGGTATGGAGAGGAGTAGGTGCAGCAACTAGTAGGAGGGAGACAAACTGAGTTGCAGACCTCCAGTAGTTGGTACAGTCTGGTTGTGTCAGACTTTGCACCTGCTCTGTCACATTCAGGAGGCGAAAGTCTTCATCCTTTTTCGAAAAAGCTGGAGGGACGAGTCTAAGAAGTCAAGTGCTGATTTGAAGATGGATTTAATTCAAATTCAAACTAACTGAAGCTGAATTAAATAATCCATCTAAGCTTGATTCAAGTAAGGGCTGGACACGTCATGCTTTCCGGGTGCAGATAAGGTCTGCCACTGGAGGCTGCTTGAAGTCTGCTAGTGAAGCCTTCAACCGAAGTCTTCCGCTGAAACCTGTGAAGTCTAGAAAACTATTCTAAGGTAAAGTTCTATACACAATTGTCACGCTAACTAGTACGCAGCCCATTTAGCCACTAAGTATAGAACCTGATGTAATGAATGAACAAATGCAAATCAAGATACAATTTAAAACAACAAAATCCTCCATTGCTCAAGCGTGTTTTTCTTGGTGGTTCCACTCTTATAACTCCATTCTTCACATTATCACTCCCATCATTATTCTTTGGGAGCTTGGCACTATCGTAACCGTGGCCTTCATGATGGTATTCGTTGCCCTTTATGAGTGCTCACAGCCCGCATCAAATTGACTATTTCTAATGTATTGGCTGGGGCTGGTCTCTCTCTATCATGGTCCTCCCTCAACCCTCGCGTGGGTCGCTCTCTCTCTCCAAATCTGTGCGAATCCTTGCTTGGCAAAAACCCTCTCCAGGCTATCTCAAACTCAACTCTGACGGTGTTAGTCGTGGTAATCTCGGTCTTAGCTCAAGTGGGGGAATAATTCGCAATAATAATGGTGATATTATTTTTGGTTATGGTTATCCCTACATTGAACTCCTCAGGCTTCATAGCTGAATGTAAAGCTCTTCTTCATGGTATGAAATGGCTGAAAGATCATGGAGCGTTGAATTCACTCATTGAAACTGATTTCAAGATGTTAATTGAGTGTATTTTGGGAACTCAACACCCTCCGTGGCAGAGCTTATACTTAATTCAGGATATTATTTCTATCATTGGATTAATGAACTTCTCCTTGACCCACTGTTTCCGTGAATCCAATGTTGTGGCTGACGCTCTCGCTAATTTCGGCTGTGATCAAGGTCACGATTGCACTTTCACCTCCTCTTCCACTCTTCCCAGTCGAATATGTGGCCTTATCCTTCTTGATAAACTTGCTACTCCTTATGTTCGTATTTCTTAATTTGATCTCTTATTTTAGTTTACTTTTTTTCTTCGTGTATTTCATGTTCGAGGTCAGGCTCCTCTGTCCTCCCATTTATAAGGGCAAGGATGGTAGTCCCCCTCAAGTTTGTACTTTTCTTTTAATCTAATAAAATCTCGCAGGGTGCCGCCCCTGTTTCTTAAAAAAAAAACAAAAAACAAAAACTGATGGTTGCTATAGTAAGTTGGAGCAGCAGATGCTTACTTTAGTAGGCTGAAGGTGCTCATAAGCTTTGGTCAGTTGGAGTCACTTAAGTTTTCTTAAGGAACCAACTGATGCCACGACACTTACTTTTAAAGAAAGTGAAAAAGTGACAACAAGTCTTGAATTCAAATATCAACTTTACAAGTGTCACTTTAAATAAGTTTTCTCTTTTCATGTTTCTTTCTTTATAATAAAGCAAATTTAAATTTTCATATATAGTCTGACATTACCTTTTGTAGCTCATACTTTTATTGGTTGCACAAGTAACCAAAAATCAAAGCAAGTGATTTTGAAGCCTTCTTCACGCATATTCAAAATAAAGGCTCATAACCGCTCTATGCATTTGATGCACTGTTGCCTCCAGTTGTATCCACAAAGACTCCATCCAACGACTATAATTTGAAGACTTAATATATGAAGCCTTGGAGACTTCAAGAGAACTGTGGACAGGACTGATTGAAAAAATACCACATACAGAGAGAGAGAGAGAGAGAGAGAGAGAGATTCCATTGAAGAGCCAAAGCACCATTTTACTCAAGAATTACCAAGCTTACACTATATTGTATTATTTTTTCTGAGTTTGATCACATTCACATACAACTATAGTAAGTAATCGATGAGTGACTTTCCAAACTTATATTATTTGAAAGCCTTGTTGATTGCATCCACTCATGATAAGAAAATTGTTCTTATTTACAATTCCCTCTTCTCTCATAAACACTTTGTCAAAATAGTTTTTGTACACGATTCATTAGTGTTCAAGTTTGTTTTCGCACTAAAGTTTTCATCTATGAAAACTTGACAGTAGTATAGGTTGTATACTTGTAACTTATGGAGAAAACAGTGCACAGTTTGAAATCCAAGGTTGACCACCTTGGTAGTGATTGTAACACTATTTATATTGGGAACCACTTCAAATACTTTACTGTTTGTGGTATTATTTTTATTAAGTTATTGTGTTTTTTTAATCTAAGTTTGCAAAATCAATATAAAATTTTGTTGGGTTTAAACTTTACACAATAACATGTGAAAAACTTACTGGTGTTTTATACTCCCTCCATTCCTAAATAATTGTCCTCTTTGACACGATACATCATTTAAAAAAAAATTGAATATCTTATAAATATTGATGTAATGTGTGATTTACTTTAATACCCTTATGCATGTGGCAATAACTAAAGTAAGTCAAAAATGTATGTGTAAAGTGGTAAAAGTGTACGTAAAAAGGAAAGTTTTGAAAAATAACAATTATTTTGGAATGGGCAAAAATAGAAAGTAAACAATTATTTAGGAACGGAGGGAGTATATATTATATCTTTAATAGAATTTAAGTACTTTACAATTTTATTAAATAACTTGCTTACCTAGTTGATGTGTCAGTTACCAAACTCTATCGATTGAGTAGTAGACTTTGTTGAACGCCTGAACCTAACATATTTGCATGAGCCATCTGAAGCTTGTTCACTCTTTTAGTTATGTATCTTTCGGCAACGTTTGTTAAAGCCACAAATTGCATCTACTTACAAAATCTTCTGATACAACCTTACTTATTGTTATAAGCAGCTTTGTGATAGACACTTTCAAACTATTTCGCTGTCCCAACAAATTTAATAATTGGTTACTTTGTTTGCATATGGAAATATGAACCAATTTAGTTTAAATTTGAAACAATTTATTTGACTTGGTAAATAAGTTATTCACCCCGCCCCTTCTAGTCTTTCTTAGCCACTGTGGGACTAACAATTATTAAACTAAACCCAACAAGCCTGATCCAAAACTAATCATATCCCACTCATAAACGTAACTTAGATACAAAAGAGTAGAATGTAGGCAAAACCTTTGCCATGTATAGATTCACTTAATTACCTGACTCCAACATCGATACAAAACAACATCAAAATGACAAAACTATCTCAACATCTTTCCACCATCGCCACATTAACCAACTCGCTCACAGTATTACCACCATGAACAACCTAGTTTCCTTTAGGAAGTATTATAACTTCTTAAAATCTATTATTATTCATAAGCCTACACTTAAGAAGATTGAATAGATAATACTTCTAACAAATTAATTAACTAATTGTGTGGTCACTAATGAATCATGCACAAATAATTTTAATTCGCCAATGTTTTTGAATAACGATGTTCTAAAATTTGAGAAATTTCACTCGTGGGTGTGTGTAATGAGTGAATTTGTCAATGAACTAAGAGTGTGGAAAGCCTTCAATGATTTGTGATCGTTAAGGCTTATTGTTTGAGAATGATTTAGACTTTGAGTGTTTAGATAAATTTGATTGCTCAAATATGAATACAAATAATCTTGGTCAATCTTCTTCAATACTCAATGAATAAGACTTTAATATTGTCGCCGTTTGAGTTTTATACTAAAAGCAGGTGCATTATTTGTCCTTTGTGCTTGAACTACGAGTATTTAGGGAGCATTAAATGCTATGGACACGTGTCTAGATGTGAGTAAATTTGGTAGTTCGAGAAACCTAAAAACAATGATTAGCTATAAAGAGAATTGTGGTGGTCTGGTAGGTAAAGTATTTCGAGAAATGCATGCGAACATGCATCATCCTTGTTCAAGTTCGATACATTTCTACATGAATAGAGTTCAAGTGGAGCTTTCGACGAGCCGAGTCAAAGCTTGCTCATGAACCACATGAAGAAGCCTCAGCTCAGCTCCTTGAAAGCTTGACTTAGAACTTTGTTCGAATGGAAATGAACCAAGATCGAGCAAAAATTTCTAGGCCTGTTTGCTAAAAGAGTCGAACTTCCATATTAAAATTATACTCGTTAACGACTAGTTTAATAATTTCTCATAATACATTATTGTATATGGATAGATTACAATTATTTGCTAAACGTTGTTTTATTTAGACGTGTGTGTGTGTGTGTGTATATATATATATATATATATATATATATACATAAAAATTATGGCACATGTTTATTTTGTAAATGGGTATTATACTTTTTCAATCACGAATCACGATGGTTCATATTTCAACATTAATAATCTCATATTCATGTCGAATAATTGAAACATGAGTACAATCTTTGATAATTGAAGAAAGTTGAAAATTATTTCTTTACATTTACAATTGTAGTCAGGTTAACGACAACAAGGAAAAATACCATAAATTCTAACTAAACTTTTTTCATATGTAGAAAGTTTAAAAAATAATCCCTTGAAGTAACAAGTCTCAAAGGTTAAATATATAACATCAAATAATCCAAAAGTTAACGTTTATACAAACACTCTCACATGAGAGCTCTCATATTAATTCAATATATATTAATAATAATAATAATAATAATAATAATAATAATAATAATAATAATAATAATAATAATAATAATAACAATAATAATAATAATAATAATAATAATAACGTGCTACATATATAAAGGGGAAGTTTTACCTCTCTAGACACTTTACCGCCAATATTTTTTTGAAACCGAAAAAAGACACGCCATGCATGGCGGTCCATAAAATAAGGCAGTTTTATGCATCATGATGCACGATTTTGTGCATTGCCATGCATGACATGCATTTTTCCGGTTTTGAAAAAAATATGGGGATGTAAAATGGTTAATTTTTTTTTAAAAAAGTGGACTACCAACATTTTTAAAAAAAGTGGACTACCAACATTTTTAAAAAAGTTTTTTTTAAAAAAATCGTCGTTACTTAAAATAAAGGGTGCGATTCGGGCTAGTCCACTTTGGACAATTTTCAACCGCTACAGTACCCCCATGTTTTTTTTAATCGAAAAATATATTTTTGAGGGCGAAAAAACTATGATATTCTTAATGAACTATATACGTGCGAATCACCTACTCAGTGCATCGCGTTGCATCAATTTGTGCATCGCGATACACGAAATTCAATTGCGATGCACGAGTTTGAAGAAAGTTTATATGCATCGTGATGCACACAATTATGCATCAAAGTCATAACGATGCATCAGGATTACAAATCAATGCATCGAGGTTCTAAATCTATGCATCGCGATTGAAATTCAATACATCATGATGTAAACTGGTTTCCAATGCATCTTCGGATCGATGTTTCCCCGTTGCGTTGGCGCAACAATCATGATTCTTGAATTCCAAATTGTTGGTCAGAGCTATGGAAGGAGACGATTTGGGCATTTAAGAAATAATATTTTGAAAATTGACTTTAGCGGTTGAAAAAAAGATAAAATTACGGGTCGATACTTTTTTTAACATTTGAAGCCGCATAAGTTCCCCCTTCTTCTTTTTTCCACCGGAAAAGTCTATTTTCATTCGATTGTTCCAATAATGCCCAAATCACAGAATCATTGTAAATTTTTTCTTCTCCCTCGTTGTCGAGTTTGTCAACCCGAAGACATAAAAAAAAGTATGGTGGTTATGGATTAAGAGGAAAGAGAGTGGGGAGTTGAGTGGTGAAAAAGAACGGTGGTTATTACATATATAACTACGTCAGCACCACCCTAACTTTTCACTCTCTTACTTATTCATCTCATATTGTTGTTGTTGTTGTTCTTCTTCTTCTTCATTGGATTTGTGTATGTGATTCAAAATATATTACTCGTGTGTTTTGTGTTTCCATTCATGTAAACTGTTTGATAAAAGGCTTTAATAGAATTTTGTTCGTGTTGAACACCATTTTGAATTTGGATGCATCAATTTTGAATCACAATGTATCATTTGTGAATCGTGATGCATCGATTTGGATTTGGGACACATGAACGATGCATTACTTTTGAAACATTTGTTGATAGTGTACTAGAAGAAAAGTACATGAAGGTCTGATTTCGTTATGATTTGCAGCGCGATTCATCAATATTTGCAGCCTGATTCATCAATTGAGGGCTTGACTTGTTGCATCGCATTACACTAATTGGATTGAGTTGTTTAAATTGATGCACTGCGGTACATTAATTGATGCATTGCGATGCACACTAAGTAAGTGATCCATAGCGCGCCTCAAGCTCATTAAGGGTATTGTAGTCTTTTAGCCCCCAAAAGTGATTTTTTCGGTTAAAAAAAGAGTGTATTATAGCGATTGAGAACTTATCAAAGTGGACCCTTATGAATTTACAAAAAAGAAACAGGGGATGGGGGGTTATAAATTTGGGAAAAGACATCGACCCACAATTTTGACTAAAAATAAATGATTAATTGCGGGCGGATCCCCTTTCCTGAAATTATAATCGCTCCGTTACCCTTTTTTTTCCTCAACCACATATGTCCACTTTTATATTTTTTTTCCCAATAATTCCCATCTTCCCCCACTCCGTCTCCTTCTTCGTCTTCCTTCAATTCCTCAAATAGAATCCGAGCTATTCTTACTATAAGTACCGCAGTTGAAGCCCGTACTTTCGAGAGCCTACAAAGATTGTTAAACAATACAGTAAATGTCTTGGGTAATATTTGGCTTCCAAAATAGTCACAGCAGAAGATGAAATCATTAATCAGAATCTTGAAAAGCTGGAGTGATCTTATTAGTGTTAGTCGGTTTGAAGGACCCATGTCAGCCAGGTGTCAGAGATGCAGTGGAGTCGTGCCGAGATGCTGGAGTCAACGTGAAAATGATCACCGGGGACAATGTTTTTACTGCCAGAGCCATAGCAGTCGAATATGGGATTCTCCGACTTCACGAGGACTTGAATAGCGAATTTGTGGTGGAAGGAATACAATTCAGAAATTACACAGACCAAGAGAGGATGGACAAAATCGATATGATCCGGGTGATGGCAAGGTCTTCCCCCTTTGACAAGCATCTGATGGTACAATGCTTGAAACGAAAAGGTCATGTGGTAGCAGCCACAGGTGATGGGACAAATGATGCACTAGCACTTAAGGAAGCTGATATCGGTCTCTCCATGGGAATCCAAGGAACTGAAGTGGCAAAGGAGTGCTCGGACATAGTCAACATGGATGACAACTTCGTATATGCTGTGATAGTCTTGAAGTGGGGAAGGTGTGTATACAACAATATTCAAAAGTTTATCCAATCCAGCTCACAGTCAACGTTGCAGCATTGGCTATCAACTTTGTTGCTATAGGTTCTTCAGGTAATGTCCCATTAACTGCAGTTTAGCTATTGCGGGTGAACTTGATAATGGATACATTGGGAGCATTGGCATTGGCAACTGAACGACCCACAGATGATCTCATGACAAAGCTACTTATAGGTCGTTCGGAGCCGCTTATAACCAGAGTCATGTGGAGGAACCATAATTTATAGGTCTTATTGACTCTACAGTTTAAGGGAAGATCTATCTTTGGTGTGACTGATAGGATAGGGTTAAGGGCACCATAATTTTTAATGCTTTTGTCTTCTGTCAAGTCTTTAACGAGTTTAACGCAAGGAATCTAGAGAAGAATAATATATTCAAAAGGATACTTAATATATTTTGAACAGATGAAATAAGAGAATGCAATGAAGATTAACTGTTCTCCATTGTTGAATTCATTCATCACGATTTCTCTCTTACAAATTGCTTTACAAGAGAGAGTGTATAAATACATGTTTAGATCTAACAACTTAACTGCCTATGACATCATCATGACATCACTGACTAACATGCAATCTATCATCTAAGTTTCATTAGATGTACACCCGACACCCTTCTCTTTTTCAATTGTATTTTTGCTGTTAGACGTATGGTCTGTGGATACATCTATATTAATACTGAAGAACAAGATTTTTCTGGGCATAGTTGGGATAACAATATGTCACAAAGGCACAAAGTCAAAGAAATGACGTGGCACTCCTCGTTTAAATGTATTTCTGGAAAAGTGGTTGGAAGAATATCGTCCGTGTCCGTCCAAAACCCAAGTTTCACCATGCAACTCCATGCGCCAACTCTTTGAAGCACGTCACTCTGACACCCTTTTGTCCGTCGTCTCTCCTTCATTCCTAAGAGCATGGGTAACAATGGATCTAATTAGATCCTCATATACTACATAATTCATCAAAAATAAATATAAAAATCAATTTGATACTCATAAGCTACCTAAACAAAAAAACTCATATAACAGCTTGGCACAAACCCCACTAATCTATCATACCCCACTATCTTTATCTATAACAACTTTAAAATTTGAAAAAAATTATTTGGTGTCCAAATGAATTAAACCAAGTCTCTATTTATAGATAAAAATATATATTTCTTAAAAATATTTTTTTTGACTTATAAAAAAGCTAAAAATCAAAGAAAAAAAAAAGTGTCCACACATTTGGAGAGGGAGAGAGGAGCGGCTGGAAGAGAAAAGGGCCTTTTGCCTGTTGTTTTTCCGAAAAAACTGGGGTCTCATGCCCCGCTACCAAAGATGATCAAATCATATATGATTCACTCATAATACTCTGTTGTATAGCTAAATCCTTATATAATACTTAATAAATCCACCGTTAAACCCCCTCTAAGTGGAAAGATCAAAATTAATTAGTAGACCAAGTAGTTGTCAAGTCATGAAAGTCTATAATATTTTATGATCATATAATATTTTATGAAATGCTACCTTTTGGTTCAAAGATATATTTTTTTTGGTCAAAGGTTCATACATATATATATATATATATATATATATATATATATATATATATATATATATATATATATATATATATATATATATATATATATATATATATATATATATATATATATATATATATAACATCAATAAATCTTAACGGATTACAATGAAGGCAATATTGTACTCCCTCCGTCCCTAAATTATCGTCCTTCTTTCCTTTTTAGTCCGTCTCAAAATAATTGTCCACTTTGAAACTTACCTTTTTAGAACATCACTTTTACCACTTTACCCCTACTTTTTCACTATACTTTAATTATGAGCCACATATACATGGGCATTAAAAGAAACTACACATTAAACCAATATAAATAATCAAGTCAATTACTTTTTCTTAAACTGTGCGCCGGGTCAAGCAGGACGATTATTTAGGGACGGAGGGAGTAATATTTAAAATAATACATAAGTGTTTTAACAAAAGTATCATTTTTCTTTAATGAAAAAAATCATGTAGAGAAGATGGAAGCTTACTAACAATAGATGAATCTAATCAATTAGATTAAAAATATGTAAATGATATATATTGTCTTTTTCAAATGAATTAGAGAATATTAAATACATTTGATCCGGATTAATTTGAGTCATTTATGATATGTCCGGCCCAAACAGGGTCACGAGTGAAGCACGAGCTAGCTTCACGTGCCGGTCACGAGCATAATTAATATGGGGTCCGCCGGCCTAGTGGGCAAAGTAAAGGAAGCATTAAGCAGCGAGCAGTGCAGCTCCCATCCAAACCTGGCCGGGCACAGACCTCGCCTGTCCGACCAGGGGCCATGCCCGGGAACCATACTCACACCGGGTAAAGAATCAGATTCATCCCGTCAAAACCTGGTTGAGCACTGGCCTGGCCTGTCCGACCAGGGGCCACCTCTTGGATCTACGCTGACTTTAGAGCAGTGCACATCAAGTAGCTGGGGCAGAGCCTTGCTCGTCCGGGCACATATCGTGCAGGAAGCACCGGAGGCTTGCTGTCCAAGACAAGTCAAAGGTTTCCATATTTAAGCAGGGCACTTACCTTATCTGCTCCTACATCCACGCGGCCAACCGCCTATCATACCTAAAATCAAGGGATTCTCTCCTTGATTGACTAGGTAACTATAGAAACTGAATTCTAGACGGATTCAATCACATTAGGGGCCTATAAATACTCCTCCATAACCACAAATAAGGTACACACACTTTCTTGAGCCTAGAAACTCTATCGAATTCTCTTTTGACATTCACACTCAATACTTACTCTCAAACCGGAGGGGTTTCGCGAGGCCCTGTCTTGCACTTCCACTCAGGTTTTTTGTGTTCTTGGACAGGCTCAAGGAAGAAGATTCAAACTCAGATATCCTACCCAACATACGGACGACCCAAACTGTTATTTTGCCACATCAATTTAACACTACTTTTAAAATATAAGACAAACATGTGTTGTATAGTCTATTAGTAGGAGAATTTTTTTGCTGCATTCTTGGAGAATTTTTCATTAAGAATTTAATCTCACTTATTCTTATAAGAATGGAGCCATAATGGGGGGTGTTTTTGCTTTATAAGAATTGGCATAAGAACACCCACAATGTGGATGCCCTTATACTTAATTAATATGTTAGGGAGGGAGAGAGAGAGAGAGAGAGAGAGTAATTTAGCCTTTAGGGATGGATGCTACAAACAAGAAATGTGGACAAGGTCCATATACATCCAGTGAGTGTACAAAATGCCAAAAGAATCCCCTATGTTGGAACAATTTTACTTTACGAAGGTTTGGAAGGGAATAATGTTAAAATGTGCGTATTCCGTTAAGTTAGATCGGAGAGAAAGGAAAGGTCAGAGAGGTTAGGTTTGTAGTATAATTCTTTGTTTATATATGCTTATGTTTCTTAAGTTTACTCTCACCATCCCCATTCCCCAGCCCACCATTCAACCTCGCTCACGTCATTCTATGATCTATCTCCCTTCTCTCTCTCTCTCTCTCTCTCTTTCATTCCTATTTCCTAAGTTTACTCCACCAAAAACAAGAAAAAAGCCTCCACCAAAAACAAGAAAAAAGCCTCTCTCTTAACAGAAGGAGTACAAGAGTTTCATTCATCTTCAAAAAATAGAGACTTCATCAACCTCGCAAAATATTCTAAACGTAAAATTTTTTGAACGTAAAATTTTAAAATAAAATATCACAAAATTGTGTAGTGAACGTTTTTGTTCAGAACGGAGGGATTAATCCCTCAGTTCGGGGTAAAGAGTTTTCGTATGAAAATCAATTTTTTTAAAAAAAGACACTTTTAGTAGCATATTAATAATAAAATGATACTTTCATCCATTAATTTTTAAAAGTTGATTTTTTAAGTAAAACATTTAAAAATAGAATAGTTGACTCTTTACCAGGAAATGAAGGAGTAATTTTCTCTCTATTTAGAAAGTTAATTTTACCACTGTCTTATTTTTATGGGTAATACTTGGGTCACTCTTATTTTGCACCAAAATATGAGTACTCTGTGATGTGGCACACTCTCATTGACTGGAGTGTTGTAACCCACAAAATGTCTAACTAACGAGAGTATGTCACATCATAGAGTACCCATATTTTGGTTCAAAATGAGAGTAACCCTAGCATTGACATATTTTTATTTTTTTTATTTAGAAAGTTAATATTACCACTGGATAATTTCTTACTTTGTGCGTGTGTATCTTCCTCACTTTCCTCTGTTTCGTTTAGTCTGATGGATCTTCTTCTATTATTTAGAAAGTTTCGTTTAGTCTGTTGGATCTTCTATCTCTTCTCTAGCTGTCGGAGTTTATTTATTTATTTTTTTAATAATAGAGGAAAGCAAAAAATCTAAGGTGGAGAAAACTGGAGATCCAAAGGTGTGTCGCCGTGTCGGCTATATACGAGGCTATCGCATTGATTAAAGAAAAATGGTTAAGCATTGACTTCTTTTGTCCTTTCATAATTTCACTGGTATATTCTAACTGCTATGGCACTAATGGCAGCGAGCAGAAGTATATAAAACTTAAAATAATATAAAATAAAAAATTCCATTTCTTTCCAAAAAAGTGGAATTGCTAAAGAACCCCATTTTCAATCCATCTTTGCTGAAATAGAATGAGGTTCTTCCACTTTTTTATGTCAGGGCCTTTCTGTTATCTATCGGACTATCTGATTTTTTTTTTCCTTATTTGATTGTCTTATTATTTTTGGTGAGGTGAGCATCGGTATGTGAATGCCTTGCTAAATCGTTGGTAGTTTGGAAAGCCTTAAATGGAGTATTATTTTAAATTTTATATACTTCTGCTCGCTGCCATTAGTGCCATAGCAGTTAGAATATACCAATGAAATTATAAAGGACAAAAGAAGTCCATGTTTAACCATTTTTTTTTATCAATGCGATAGCCTCATAGCCCACACACAGTATTCTCCAAGTTAGATTTCTTTTAAATCGCACTTTTTATTTGTTGGGTCCTAAACCAAGTCTAATTAGAGGATTGAGTCCAATTTGATAAATGATTATAGGAATAATTACAAGCCGGTACATTTTATAAAATGTGTTTTCAAATCAATCCAGTCATTTTTGAAACATATCTTTTAGATACAATTTTGAGGTAAAAATACATTACTACCCCATTTGTATCGTACTGGAAGAAAAAGACGTGGATAGGACTCAATTTTCTCCGTTTGCAGTCCCGATGTCATCGATTATGTGTACATTAACAGTGGCAGACTGACCGGTCACTTCGATTAACAGTACACTGCTCGGAAGCATTTGATTAACCGGAAGCGATTAACTGCAAAAATAAAACGAAAAAAGAGGAAATTTTCCCAACGCAACACGGTTTGTCGTTGAGGAAGTCTTCTTCTCAACCATCATCGTCATCTCCTTTTTCTTCATTCTTCGATTGACTAAGGTCGGAAAAACTGGGAGGTTGGAACTGGCCTTCCTCTTCAAAAAGGAAGAGAGAAAGGTGCTCTATCTCTTACGGTACTAGCAGAGCGGAGAAGAATGTTCATGGTACCGCTTGCTCGAGGTGGTTGATCGGGAGCTCCTCTTTCTCCTTGCTGCTAAAAGAGTGGAAATCGTTTTCATTCTACGATGGGACTTTGGTTGGTCGATCCTGGCGCTTCAGATCTATATCGGTGGATTCCATTTCCGTCTCCTTACTTACGCTCTTACGAGTGACCCGCCTAAGAGTTTGCTTCTGACGGCAAGACAGGTATATGGTGAAAATCAATAAGCGAAGAGTCAGAGACAAATAGGTTCTAGCTAGAATAGCCTTGCTCCTTGGGGTAGCATCAATCCTCGACTTGGTAGAGTTCTGGCCATTTCTTTTATTGAACTATCACTAGACAAATTCTCTAATAAAAAGAATTCTGGCCATTTCTTTTATTGTGGAAAGTTACCTTGAATTGTGCAGTGACTTTGAATGGCTTCTCTTTTTCATCAAAATGCCACCAATTTGCCGACCATGAAAGTAAAGAGTGATTTAGATCAATTGTTTGAGCTTTTGAATTTGATTTGTGAATTAATGGGTTTTTGATGCCGATTGATTTTCTGATGCCTGTGGTTTTCTGATGCCTAGCGATTGATTTTCTGATGCCTGCGATTGATTTCTGATGCCTGGCATCAGCAATAATGGTGGGCATCAGCAATAATGGTGGGCATCAGCATTTTGGCATCAGCAATCTGATGCCAAAACTTGGCATCGAGTTTTTGGCATCAACAATAACGGTGGGCATCGGCAATAATGGTGGCATCCATTTTGGCATCGCAATCGATGCCAAACTTCATCGAGTTTTTGGCATCGGCAATAACGGTGGGCATCGGAATAATGGTGGGCATCAGCATTTTGGCATCAGCAATCTGATGCCAAATGTTGGCATCAAGTGCAATGCTGATGCCTACAATTTTTGGCATCAGAAATATTTTTGGCATCAGAATTAATCATCCTGATGCCAAGGCTTGGCATCAGAGTTTTCATTAATGGCATTTTTGTCATTTGGCAAGCAATTTGTAGTTATATGAAATGTCCAAAAAATTGATGGTTTTAGATGAAAAGATGTTTTCAAAATTGTACCCACTTGAAATTCCCCCATTTATTTATGTATTAGTTTTTTAACCTAGCCCAAATCCGAACTAATAAAGGATTGATTTAAGATACTATAAATATGTGTGTTATTGAGATTTTCTAATAAGAGAGTGATATAATTTTATGCCCTGAAAAAACGTGTGCCGGCCCCGTTTCTTCTCTTCTTCATTAGCTTAGACATCACAAAAGTATTGTCAATTGTTTTTTTTTTCTCTTCTTGGGTTGATAACTTGATATGCATATGTGTTGATCACTTATTGGACCCACCGAATTGCTTCACAAATTGACTCTTCATCTTCCGTTTTTCTTGTGGTTGGTTTCCTTCATTATAATACTAGTTAATATATTAGTATTATTATCAAAGCTTACATTATTTATACATTGTCATTTCAATTAACGAAATCGAATATAATAGCATCGTGCCATAGGCACGGACATACAGATCTAGTATATATATATAGTCCAAACGATTTTTTACGTTGTTTCATTGTGTAATGATGTGTTGTGAAACGCTTGTGTAAAGGAAAATATACCAAAAAGTCTCTTTAAGAAAGATTTTTTTGTGGACGAAAAGACTACGATAGCATTAATGAGCATGAGGCACATTAGAGATCATTTACTCAAATGCACCGCGCAATATCAATTTTTGCATCGCGATGCATCGATATTAATCTCCATCCAATTTTTTCACCACGATGCAAAAATTATAATGAATCAGATCATGTCTTTCTCTTTCTTCTTCCATCTCCTCTGTCGTTAGATTTTTTCTTCTTCCTCATCCTCTGCCTTCGTCCTTACTGAAAAATCATTCAACCCAGCACACGTCCATTACAGTTGCGTATTTAATAAATCAAAAAAATCATTTACCTTTCAGAGGGGTTGCCCCTGAGCCTTCACGATGGGGCGCTGCCCCCTCGACCCTCGCAACTTGACCAGGTAGGTCGATTCTCATTTCATTACGCACTATCGTGATTTTCAAACTCAAAGTGTTGATCAGAGCTGTGGAAGAATATGATTTGACTATTGTAGGAACAATATTTCGAAAATAGACTTTAACGGTTGAAAAAAGAACGTTGGAATGGAGTGAAAAAATGTTTGGAAAAATATACGGGCCCACAATTTTCCATAGTAAAATTGTTAAATGTGGCTATCATTAAAGGGGTTGACTCACCATTGACTTTTATAATAATATTCTACCACAATTTCTATTATTCTTTTTTTTTTGACATATCTGTAACGGTACCCAGAACGAAACTGCTGCAAGTGAATGGTTAGATGCATAAATATATAAAAATGCAATATTTAAAATACCGAAGAAATATAATAAGCATATTTTAGTCAAGAACTAAAAAAACTTGTTTTTTTCCTTCTTTATGAAAATGAGTCTAGCCCTCCATTTTTATTTTCTTTAAAATAAAAACGACGTCCTCAGCAGAGTCGCCACTGTGAGTGCTCCGGATTTTCTCCCGGACCCCGCGCTCCCTTTTTTAGGGGAACGCGGCATGCGGAAGGACATCACTATTTTCATTTCATCCTTCCTTGTCTAGGGAAAACGAAATTAAAAGTGCAAAAGGAGTGATGTCAAAAAGCGCGTTGAATACGCCTTGGTCACTAAGTGTGCTTTAGTCCACTATAAGTGCTTTTGATTTTTCCGTATCTCATCCTCCCTTGTTTAGGGGAAAACAAGATACAAAAAACGCATCACCCTTTTCATTCTCATCTTCCCTTATTTAGGGAAAACGGAAAAGCGCAAAAAAAAGATGTTGCGAGGCGCGTGGGAACACGCCCGCCTCACTGTGGACTTGGGTCCATTTTGGGTCACTATGAGTGCTTTGGGTTTCTCCGTATCTCATCCTCCCTTGTTTAGGGGAAAACAAAATCCAGAAAATGCATCACCCTTTTCATTCTCATCTTCCCTTGTTTAAGGAAAAACGAAAAAGTGCAAAAAAAAAAGGATGTTGCGGGCCTCACTGTGATCCAAAATGTTGTAATAGAGTCGCCATCTTTATTTTAAGGAGAAATTAAAAAAAACAAAAATAACCAGAGTTTGTAAAAAGGGTTCGGAGGCTAAGTTACGAGGTGGGAAGGTGTTAGGCACCCAACTCGCCATTTCGGTCTCAAAAATAGTTTTTGGTTAAAAATATGCTTTTTATATTTATCTAACAAATGAAATAAAACATTAAATATATACATCTGTACATATATTACATACTTTCCGCAGCCTCCTTCCAAGAATTACAAATATAACTATAAATATTTGACCATAATAATGACTCTTTTTAGTGTTATTTTCTATAGAAATCCATGCATCATAACTGCTAATATTTTTACATTGGGCTGGCTGAAAATAACACTTTTTTATATATCCTCTTAAAGGCTTACCTTTAAGAGCGTGAGTTGTGTTCGCTCTATCCTTTCGGGAGAAGGAGTCTTTTGTTGTTATGGAGATTCGGGCAGAGTAACTACTTCCGAAAGCTGATTTTTGGCACCGTGAAACGGGCGGAGCAACTGCTTGCTTTTTTGATGTTGTTTGATTGTTATTAGCGAAATCGGGCAGAGCAACTACTTGCTTCGGGTGGATTTGGCCTCTGGATTCGGGCAGAGCAATGACTCTTTTTGATATTTTTGGACCGGGGAAATAGGGTGGAACCCTAGCTGGAAGGCTAAGGTTCACTTTGACCGGTTGAATTTGAGTTTGGAGGAGATTTGACGGAGCTTTGAGGCTTAAATGAGGGATATCTCTCAGGATGATCACTCTACGTAAACTATCAGCGGCTTTTAAACTGTGTGCGATAAGTGTGTGAACTGTGTGTGTTCTCTGTTGTTGTTCACAAACAGAAGCCGGGGCCTTCTATTTATAGGCTGAAGGAGGGACTCCTTCGGCATTAAGTTTTCTTTCATGTGCTTCACCAGCTTGTACCGCGCGCTTGAGAGATTGTACAAAATGTCAAAACGGAGAGTGCATAATCACTATTGGGCACCACCCACATAGGTTCTGGGCGTCGCACCTGCTTTGAGTATGGGTGGCGCCTGGGCCACCTTTTAGGCTGCTTTTGACACTTTGGCCCCCTGCATTTCACTGTTTTACGCATCCTGCTTTTCCTTTTGCATTTTTAAACCATGTAACTTGACATTTGTTAAGTTTTAACAGGTCTTGATATTTCATGTCATGTCACATACCGGGGGTACGAAATTGGGGTGTCTACAGAGCCCCTCAACGATGAAGTTTACGGGTAACCCGCAGCTTACCAAGTAAACGAACATCGTTGATAAAAAATAGACTCCCAAATTTTGTGGAAATTATAATGGGGAGTGATGCAATAGGTAGCAATTATAATGCAGCAGTTTATAATGCATTTCAAATCTCACATATCCTAGACATATTTAGTCAGTTATAGCATGTTATCGTAGTTTTTAAGCAGATATACAAATCAAATGCTCTGATGGTCGGACCTATCGAAATAGGCTGCCTACGTATCCCTTAATAAAAGGAATCAAACCAAACGTAGTTCGGCCCGATGCAAACAAACAATAGTTATACTGGTGGGATAGATGGAACCTGTTACTTTCCCTAAGTGACCCGGGGTATGCACCCCTTGCGGAAATGATCCAACAACAACCGGTGGGACACCATGGAACTGATCTTTTCCGTAAGTGACCCGGGGTATGCACCCCTTGCGGAAAGGATCCATGAACCAAGTGGAGCACATCATCATAAAACATTGTATCCTTAAGGATAGGCACCCTTCGTCGGACATAATGGTGAAACCAATCTTTTCCCTAAGTGACCCGGGGTATGCACCTCTTGCGGAAAAGATCCAATAAACCAAGTGGAGCATATCATAAAGCATTGCATCCTCAGGGACAGGCACCTTTCGTCGAATGCAATGGTGGAACCAATCTTTTCTCTAAGTGACCCGAGGTATGCACCCCTTGCGAAAAAGATCCAACAAACCAACAGATGAGATGCATGCAGGTAAAATATGAATACCTTACCTTTCCTTACCTTTTTTGCTTTTGTTCTGTTCTTCTACTACTTTCTATTCTTGCACTGCTTCGATTTCTTGATTTCTTGCTACTGCTTTTTTTCTTTTGCTGCATTTTCACTTTCTTGCTGCATCTTCGCTTTTCTTTTGCTGCATTTTTCTTTCCTTGCTGTATTTTTCTCTTTCCTTACTGCATTTTTCTTTTCTTTTGCTGCATTTTTTTTCTTTTGCTGCTCTTGCCGTTGCATTTTCTTTGCTGCTGTTGCTGCTTTTTTGATCTTCTTGTGGCTAACCCACTGGGGATATGAACTTTGTTTTGATTTATGATGGATGGCCGTCAATTTTTTGTTAACAAAGCTAACTTTGTTAATTTTCCGTTAAGCTTCCAGGGCCTTTTTACAATTTGGGAAACTTTGAGAGTTTGGATGCCGAAGTTTGATCTTTGGAGGGGGGAAGTGAAAACTTCCATTTTCTTCCTTTGTAATCTCGGCAGAGAGTGAGCAGTAGCTCACTTTCTTCATTTCCTTTCTTCTTTCTTCTTCCTTCGATCTTTTCTTCTGCCATTTTTGTCGTCGAATATATCTTTCTCATTCCTTCTTCTTTTCTCAATTTTCTTTTGCCAAATTGTTTGTTTTGCTTGATAGAGGGCCTCTTCCTCAAGATCTTGGAAGGGAAAGGCGCCGATGTACCCAGATTCGGGCGAGGAGAGGCGAGAACTTCCTCCATTGACTCGAAATTACGTCAAATATCTCTATTCGAAGGATGACTGGTGCAACATCCTTCGTGATCGGAATACACATGTGTCTAGCTAATCTTCCGATTCCTACTGTAAGTTTCTTTTTTTCAAACCTATTTGATTGATTTTTCAGATCTGTCAGATTTCTTTGTTGTTTTGGACTTTTAGAGTATACCTGCTCTTGATTTTGATGCTTATACATGAAATTTATGTGCTAGAATGATGCAATTTGGCAATTTATTCATAGCAAAAATATGAAATTCATGCTATTTATTTTTGCGATGCATACTTGAATAATTGGCACTATTTGATTATGCGATGCATATTTCATGTAACTGATGTTTTTTGAGTATATGATGCATGCTTGAGCTTCAAAATATTTTTTATGATGCGCTACTTATGCATAGACTTTTTCGAATACATGATGTATTTTTTCGGATATATTTTCGGATGCATTTTTGGATGCATGCATGCACTGTAGATATATGTTGTATGCCAAATGCAAATAGAAATGTTTTCTTTCTTTTCCTTCTTTTTTTTATGCTTGCAACATTTTTATTCAAATTAATGCCAAAAAGCAATTATTTGGAAAATGAATGCATATAATGCTTTGCTAATGCATGGGTATATGATTTATCAGATTTTATGCATGGAAATGCAAATATACCGTAAGACGATTTAGATACTTTCTAAAATGATGCATGGATAATTCTTTTTAAATGTGTACAAAGATGCAACATGCATTTTCTTTTAAGTTCAAAACTTTTTTTTTTTGAATGCAAAACACTTTTTTTTTTTGTACTATGCAAAATGCAAACATTTTATGATGATTTTTTTCTTTCCCTTTTTTTTTTTGAATGCAAAAATGTACTATTTTTTTCTTTTTCGATGCAAAGATGCAATACATTTTTTTTATATGAATGTAGGAATGCAATATATTTTTGTTGTTTGTTTTTTTTTTTTTTGACATGCAAGAATGCAATATTTTTCTCCTTTGTAAAAATGCAACACACTTTTTTTTTAATGAAGGAATGCAATACATTTTTTTGTTTTTTGTTTTTTTTTTTGATGCAAGAATACAATATTTTTCCTTTTGAGATGACATAATTTAATGGCATGCATAAGAGTTTTATAAAAGATAGGAACTTACCTTCCTCCCTTTTTTCTAATGCTGAGATGCTGCTGTTTTTTTTCTTTTTCTTTTTAGACGCGCAGGGCTTTGATCAGGATCCGGGCAAGCTGTGACAAAGTCTCCACTATTTATAATTCCATGCCCCCGCCGGCACAGCTTTTAGTGGAGTCTTCTGGCTTCAGCGAGTTCTTGCGGGCCTTTCGTCCATTCCGCAACTACATACCCATTTTCGAGGTGTTGAGGGATTACTGGTGGGACACCACCCACACCTTCCATTTTAGGTGGAGGGAGGCTACTTTGACCCCGTGTGATTTTGTTGCCAACAAAAGCATTTCTACCGGCATCGGAAGGGCTTTGGAGCCAGATTACACTCTTCGGCATCATCACAATGTGGTGGAGGATCTCTTGGGTTTTGAACCCGAATATAAGACTGCAAATGAGATCCACATTGGCAGTGTTAAGAATTGACTTTTAGCAAACGTCAGGCAAGTTGATGAGAATGATAGTGAGGTCGTAGCCTGCGTTGCCAGGGCGTTTTTATTCTTTTTTCTGGGGATGTAACTTTTTACCAATTCATCCACCACTTTGAGAGTTTTCTTCCTGGGATGTCTGCGGGACTTGGACCGCGTCATAGAGTATGACTGGGGGCAGGCAGGCCTGGACGAGCTTATTGCTTCCATGGATCGGGCCAGCCGCAATGATTCGCCAATCCTTAACGGCTTTGCTCCGGCTTGGGAGGTATCCTTTCTTTTCCCCTGCTTTTGATATATATATATATTTTTCAGCATTTTCCTGCTTTGATTTTTTTTCCTTTGTCAGCATTTTCTTTTCTTTTTGGCTGATTCTCTTTTTTTATTTGCAGATCTGGGCCTATTCCATCTTCCATTTTACTCGGGCCCATTGCGCAAACGCATTCACGAGCCACCCTTTTTGGCTGAGTTCGTGAATGCCAACCAATTAGAGCGGGATCGGGATGGCCACTGCTTGGATGCGATAATAATGCGAGACATAATAGCCAGCTCGAGTTCGGGCACTATGCATTTATTCCCCTGGAGGGGTTTGGTGTGGCCATATATGATGATCTCCCTGGAGATGAGCCATTGCTGGATTTTGATGGTGTCGATCATGGTTGATTCATTGTATATGGGCGAACGGGTCAACCGTCAGCATTCTATGCTTCCGACGCTTCCAGTGACACCTCCTGCACCTCCTCTTTGGGTGATAGTCCTAGACTTCTTGCCGAAAAGGTATTTGTACCTGTCGAGACATCTTGTGCTGCCGAGTGATTATCCGGTTATGGTATATGAGGAGTTTTTGAGGACAGTGCTCCATCCTGCCCCCACTGCAGCTAGGCGTGCATTTGACGTCTCTTACAGGCCGAGACCTTCTTGCCTAGCTCCTGACATGCAGTTAGAATTTTCTGCGCCTGCCGAGGCTTTCTCCACCTTCCGGTATCGTCGTGACGGAAGACTTGTGGAGGAAGTTTTACCCGGTGTTGACATCTCTGAGGAGTATCATGTTCCAGAGTAGACCCGCATGGTAAATATTTTTCCTTTTTTTTTTTTACTTGCATCATCATTCATTTTTTTTCTCTTTTTTTTTTGGAAACTGACACACTTCTTTTGATGTCTCAACACCTTTTCCCAAGTTAATGTATCGCCATACAAGAGGCTGTTGAGGGGCTTTTTCAGCATCAACAAACTGTACCAGTGGCTTATGGACGATTTTTCCTGCCGGGGAATGATGTTGTGCGGCAGACTAGGCGCCGAGGCGATGGTGATGATGATGAGACCGATGGATCAAGTCGCGCTCGGGCAAGGGGACAGGAGTACAGGATTGGCGGGATCGGCTCTCGAGTCATGGGTGGCAGCTTTAGAAGGAGCAGATCTTCTCGCGGTCATTAGCTCCTTTTACCTACATTTATTAGCTCTTGACTGTACTAGACTCTGTACATATTTCTAAATGCAATACAATATTATTTTATGAGGCATGAAATAAAAAGCAGACTCAATTATTCTATAAAAGAAATCTAGACCATTATCTAGGGGTAACGGCACACTGCAATTTATGGATGGAGATTTCAAGGAATACACCTTCAGATTTAAAATTGGCTTTTCTGGCATTCTGCGGGAAAGAAAAGGCAGCCCCCTCTTCCTGTGTTTGATATTTTCAATTTGGCAGATGAGGCTACGGCCAAGCTTCAGCGTTTTCTTCCATTCCTCGTAAACAAACAGAGTTGGCAGTGTAACGGTCGGGGCCCGAAACCAAGATACCAGGCAGTATTAGGGAACAGTGGTGGGGCTTCTGGGCGCCACCCATGATGGCTATGGGCGCTGCGCCTGGAGTGCCTATGGGTGGTGCCTAGGCTTCAACTGTGCAATACTGTTTTAGCCACTATTCATGCACTATGCTCAGAATTCGTCTGTTTCTTCGTTTTTTTAGTATAAAAAGAGACCGAGGCAGCGTCTATTTTCATCATTCGCTCGGCTTTCTTTCTCTTTGTTCTTTTGAGTTCTCTATTTGCTCAATATCCCTTTTATTTTATCAGATAATTTTTTTCCCCATTCCAGAGATGGCCGCACCAGTTCATACAGCTTTGGAGATAGAGATTTATAAAAATGCTCTGGACTTTTTGGTACTTTCTTTGCGGGCAGAGGAGCGAGAGTGGTTTGAGCACATTTATGGGTATCGGTGCCTGCTGTCATGGCGGACCCTGTTCATTAACTGGGATATGCTGAGGGGAGCTTCCAGATTCTGGTCGGTGCAGAGCCACCTTTTTAACTTTTGCCTGAATGAGATGTGCCACACCTTTGAGGAATTTTGCGCTATGGTGGGGATGTCGGCCACTGGGCATATTACTGTGCCATCTGCGCGGAGGCGCCCTTTCATGGCGATACGGGAGCTGTTCGGCTCGACCCGCGAGGCTACTTCAGGCTTTTACAATAGAGTCAACTTTAATTTGACTGTTCTTCCCGCTACTTATACTGAGTACAAGGAAGATGACCCAATCTACTTGCGGCGTCGCCTGGCTGCCCTTTTTGTGCCTTATAGGATGGTACCTTCTGGTGGGCCGATCCGGATTTATAGATCTGCGGGTTGTGGACCTGGTGCTATAGGCTCGAGACCATCGGGTAAACATTATCCCGGTGATTCTGGCTGAGACTTTATTTGGCCTGGACGCATTTTCGTCTAGTGATGAGATATTTCCTTCTGGCAACCCTGTTTTGATTCATATGTAGCTGGAGGAGCATCTTAACTGGGTGATGGGCCCAGTGCCCATGGGAGGAATGTATGATCTCGGGAGCTATGGCTCTCGCGGCCATTATCACCAGACCAATTTTTTGGAGCATGACTGGATTTAGTACTTTTTGCGTATTGGCTCCATGGAGATTATATGGGTTGTCAGCCATTGGCGAATTCACAGCTTTTTTATGTTTACCGGAGGCTATGCCCAGGTCATTTTGCTGGGTCTCGAGCAGACCACCTTTTTCTCTGGTGTACCGGGTCCTTCGTCAATTTGGAAGGGAGCAGGTTATTCCCGATGTGAGTCGTCCCCTGACTGAGGAGCTGCAGATGAATAGGGACGTAGGTGAGCTTATCCGAGACATATGGCAGCTTAACTTTCCTCTACGGGAAGCAGCTTACTTTTCTAAGTATATGTTTTTATCCAATGAGTATCTATCATGGGTGCTGGTGGCTGCTGAGGGACACTCCCATGTCATCAGGCATGTACTGAGGCGGATGTTGGGCCGGCGTGTGAGCAGTGGCATAGATGCTTGCTTAATGGAAATTGGCGAGGATCTGAAGAGCGCGGGGCTGGTAGTCCCTCAGGTTCTGCAGGAGGACTTTCGGCGAGTGCACGGCCTTGGTGCCCAGATGGCCCCTGAACCAAATGAGGCGGGTCCTAGTGATGCGCCTCCCTGATTGAGCAATGCAAGTCGGCGGAGCAATCCCTAGCAGGCAGATGAGGCTGAACTTCCTCAGGCTGGTAGACGAAGTACTGCCCATAGAGGTGATGGCGCTGGCCCAAGTCGTCCTGGTATCCAAGACAATGCCGATGCTGATGATAAGGAGGATAAGGACACCTCTGGAAGTTCTCACGCTGGTAAGACAAGAGCCTCTTCTGTACCTCGAAAAAGTATATGGTCATGGCTAGGATGTTGCAGACGCTGATGGACCGTTCTGAGGCTAAGCTGCAATAAGAGGGATAGTTGGGGGAATATGGGATATAGGTAGCATATATATAGGCAAATGTACAGAAATAAATGCTAATCTTAAATGTCTTGGACACTTATTCCTAGGTTGCACCTTTCAGACTATATTATATTTTTATGTTTTATATGAGCCCTGTCGTGGTTTTTCTCTTTGGTCAGTCAAGACCATTTTTCTGAATATGCTGAAGACTCTAGCAGGCTAGAAGTCAGATGCTGAGGATTCAGGAACTACATTTCCTCTCCTTTTCTCCTGTTTTTTTATATATACTCCAACTTTTGCCTAGGCCGCTCTTTCAGATTTTCAACCTAGCGAGCCCTTATTCCTCCTTTTGTTGTTTTTTTTAATGCTCTAACTTTTTCCTAGGCTGCCCTTTCGGGTTTTCAACCTAACGAGCTGGAGAGGAAAGCAATTGCAAGATATATATTTTCTTGATTCACGCATAATTTCTTTTGAGCTTGTCAAGGTTGAAAGGCTGAACAAGATGTTCCCCATCTTGATTGGTGAGGAGTACCGCACCTCCTAAACGGATCTGTTTGACAATGTATGGTCCCATCCAGGGAGATTTCCATTTTCCCCTAGTATCGACATAACTAGGGGGTTTCTTGCGAAGTACCAGATCTCCAACTTGGATATCGCGGCCTTTGACTTTTTTGTTGAATGCCCGAGCTATTCGATTTTGATATGCTCGAGTATGTTCCAGGGCTAGCAGCCGTCATTCGTCTATCAGGGCTAACTCTTCGTAGCGCTGTTTAACCTAGTCGATTTCAGCTATGTCTGATTCCATCATTATCCTTAATGATGGGATTTACATTTCAATGGGTAGCACTGCCTCCACGCCATATGCTAGAGAATAGGGGGTAGCCCTAGTGGGTGTACGAACTGAAGTACGATAGCCCCAAAGGGCTAGCAGCAATTTTTCCGGCCAGTCTCTTCCTGTGTCAGCCATTTTTCTAATGATATTTTCCAGTGTTTTGTTGGCTGCTTCAACGGCACCATTTGCTTGTGGCCGATATGGGGAGGATTTATGCCTTTGAATTTTGAATTCGTCGAGCAGACGATTCACGTCCCATTCAAAGTGTGTGACGTTGTTAGAGATGATTTCGAAAGGTACTCCGTATTGATATATGATATTGGTCCTGATGAATTCTGACACCTTTCAAGCATTTAGTACTTTGTAGGAAGAGACTTCTACCCACTTCGTGAAATAGTCGACAACCCCAAGACATATTCAAGACCATTAGATCCTTTCGGGTGAATTTGACATATGACATCAATTCCCCATGTTGAGAAGGGCCAAGGGGCTGTGGAGTTGTATAATATGTGCGGGGGCACGTGTTGTAGATTTGCGAAGCGCTGACATTTGTCGCAGTAACGTACCCATCGAATACAATCGGTTTCTAGCGTACTCCAATAGTACCTTGTCGGATGACCTTCTTTGCTAGCATATGCACGTTCATGTGTGGCCCACATGTACCACCATGAAGCTGGTCCATGACTTGCTCAGCTTTGGCCTGATTGATGCATAATAGGTTTAGGCCTTGGTAGTGCCTTTTGTATAGGCTGCCTCCGCTGATTACAAATTGCGATGCCCATCTTCGTAGGGAGACTTTTCCTCTTTTGTCTAGGCTGGGAGGGTAGACTCCTTTCTGAGGCAGGTTCATGATGTCTAAATACCAAGGTTCATTGTCCTTTTCAGGAGCAGCATCGATTCTAAAGTAGTAGGCAGGAGTGGTCCTTTTCCCAACTATAAATGGTTGGACATTGATTTCTGTGAATTTGAACCAATGATGCTAGAGTGGCCAGGGCATCGACAAATTGATTTCTATCTCGTGGCAGATAATGGAATAAGATATTATCAAATCTGCTTGCTAGTGCTGTAAGTTTGGCATGATAGAGCTGCAGCGGGGGATCCTGAATTTTCCACTTCCCTCCAACTTGATTTATAATTAAAGCAGAGTCACCATAAACTTCCAAGTCTTTGGCACCTTTTTGGAGAGCATCTTCTAGACCGGCAATACAGGCCTCGTATTCAGTAGTGTTGCTTAAGCATTCGAATTCCAATCTTATGCCAGCGGAGTGTGGGAATCTGCTGAATCAATTAGCAAGATTCCTATGCGAAAGCCTCTTTTGTTGGCGGCTCCGTCGAAGAACATTTTCCATTTGGTGTCATGATCGGCAATTTCTAGGACACCTTCGTCTGGGAAACTGAGCTTAGATGCATCTTCTGCTTCTAGGGGCAGATTAGCTAAATGGTCTGCGATAACGCTGCCTTTGATGGATTTGAGCGTGACATAGGTGACGTCAAACTCGTTGAGGAGAAACGACCCTTTAGCTAGTCGGCTGGAAAGTGATGGCTTGCCGAAGATGTATTTTATAGGATCCATTCTGGAGATGAGCTTGCAGATAAGTTTTGAGCCTTTGCGTTGCCCAGACTAGACCAGTGCAGCTTTTCTCCAAAGCTGAGTAATTGAGCTCGCTTCCTTGTAACTTCCTACTTATGAAGTAGATGGCATTTTCGATGTAGGAATTTTCTTTTTCTTGGGCGAGCATAGCCCCTACTGATGTATTTGAGACGGTTAAATATAGGAGGAGAGGTTTATGTGTATGGGGAGGAGCTAGCACTGGTGGGTTGGCAAGGTAGGTTTTATTTTTTCAAAGGCTAGCTGGTATTTTTCGTCCCAGACTTAGTCAGTATTTTTCTTTAAGAGCTTGAATAGGGGCTCACATATGGAGGTCAGCTGTCTGATGAAACGGTTGATATATTGCAATCGGCCCAGGAAACCTTTAACTTCAGTTGGAGTTTTTGGCTGCGGCATATTTATGATGGCTTTGATTTTGGCTGGCTCAATTTCGATGCCCTGCTCGGTTACCATGAATCCCAGGACCTTGCCCTTGGTAACCCCAAATGTGCATTTGGTGGAGTTAAGCTTCATTTGATACTTTCTTAACCTTTCGAAGAACTTTCGAAGGTCTCTGATATGGGCATCGTCTATGTCACTGGAGTGCACGATCATGTCATCTATGTACACTTCGACTTCCTTATGGATCATGTCGTGGAAGAGAGCGGTGGCAACTCTTTGATATGTAGCCCCAACATTTTTTAGCCCAAATGGCATGACAGTGTAGCAGTAAGATCTCCAGGCGGTGGTGAATGATGTTTTTTTCTTGATCTTCTGCTACCATTTTGATTTGGTTATAGCCCAGCATGCCGTCTACAAAGGATCTTATTTTGTGAGAGGCCACGACGTCTACCACAATATCGATGTTGGGTAGAGGGAAGTCGTCTTTGGGCAATGTCTTGTTGAGGTCACGGAAATCTACACAAATCCGAACCTTTCCGTTGGGCTTTGGAACGGTCACTATGTTTGACAGCCAGATCGAGTATTCAACTACCCGAATAAATTTGACGCACAACTGTTTCATGAATTCTTCTTTCACTTGTAGTGACCATTCTGGTTTGATTCGGCGAAGTTTCTGCTTGACTAGCCGAACATCAAGATAAGTGGGGATCCGGTGCTCTAAAATGGTTGGATCCAGCCCGGGCATGTCTTCATAGGACCATGCAAAAATGTCTACGAATTCTTTGAGGAGGCTGATCAGAGCTGCCTTTTCAGAGCCTTGTAGGTAGCTGCCAATTTTGACTTCTTTGATTTCATTGTTCAGCCCCAGATTAATAGCAGACAAGTCTTCATTTGCTGCCATTGATTGATGTTTTTCCTGGTACTTGACTAACTTGGCGAGCTCAAGTAGGTAACTTATATCTTTTGGATCCATTTCATTAAACGACTCACTATTAAAGCTAATTAATGTGTCTTTTAATGTAGGTGCAACTAAGGAATACGTGAAGACATCTAGATTATCATTATTAGCAAACTGTACAGGGTTAGTTACATTATTAAGGACCTGAGGTTTGAGGTCCTCAACTTTAGGGAGCGGATCGGTAGATGACTAATTCGTAAGGCTAAAGGAAGGATGGGGAATATTATATCCGAAACGGTCCACAAGATCTGCGGTCGTTAAGAGCGGGCCGGTCGTAATATACCAGTTCTGCAGAGGCTTATCAGTAATAGACTCGTATTTAGCAGGGAGGTTTTCATAGCTAGTGCCTTCATCTATCATACCCAGAAAACTGCCTCCTAGATAGTCATTAGAAACTCCTCTCACTTTTATTGAAGGGGGTATTTACAGCACCTTTTATTCTGGCTAAATAGGTTTCTTTGACCTTTAGACCTTCTTTGCTTGGTTGATTTCCAAAATTCTTGTGTCTGCCACCGTGATTATTTCGTTGTCGATGAGGTCTTGGATGGCATTTTTAAGTGAGCGATAGGGCATCCAGTCCCATTGAATTTTTCTATGTCGAGCATTTTGAATTTTGAAGATAGCACTGCTGAAGGTTGCAATGCCAGTGCCCGCGTAGAAAATTCTCCTTTGTTCATAACTTTGAGCATCATATTTTTCAAATTCTCCATGTCAGCCTCTATTTTGGTGGGAGGGAGAGTTGGGTTTTGGTATATGCTGGTAGGATTGGGGAAAGCTGGGTTTATTTCTGGCTGTGGCATTTGGTAAGGATTTTGGGGAGGCATTTGGTAGGGCTTTTGGAGAGGTGGGTTATTGGCGGCTTCCGTTTGGCGACCAAGATCATTGAAAGGTAAATAGGTCCTTACTTGGTCTGGCGGGTCATAACTTCTGGGGTCCATATATGGGCTATTTTGGAGCGGATTGGTGATGGGAAAAGGGAGGTCATTTGGATTTTGGAGTATATTGGTATTTGGGAGAGGATATGGTGGGTATGGAGAGAAAGGATTAAGGTTTGGGGTAATGGTGGTGTTTGGTAGGTTGGTGCTTGGTTGAGGATTTGGATTTAAAGGAGCATGGGAAGTAGATGCTTCTTAAGGGGCTGCAGGAAAAGAGGTTCCCTCACCACTGGATTTTATACTTTGTACGAGATTTGCCATCTGGCTCATTATGCGATCGGCATGTGCACCCAAATTTTGATCTAGCCACTGTTGCATAGCGGAGTCGGAGCGTACCCTAGAGCCCCTGTATCTGTACCCATTGTAGACTACTCATTTTCAGTTGCCATTCTGCTCAAATCTGTACCCTATGCTCTGATTCTGCCATTTTCTGATCTGATTTCTATGCATGTATCCTGTATCAACTGACCAGTACTATCTCTGTCTTTCCAAATTTGGGGCAGGTTTCTGAGGAAAAGGGGTTTGAAGGCATCAGAAAGGGTTGGCTGAAGGCTTTTCTGGGTTGGAGTACAACATGCCTTTATTAATTTTTTTTTATAATTCATTTTCCTTACAATTGATCGGACAAGCACTCGCTTTATTTTGACAGTCTCAGGACTATTCCTGAATAGTGGATTCTTTCTCCAGAGTATAGGAACCTCGTATTCCACCTGCCTTTCGACTCCCCAAGATCGGACTGATCTCAGGCGAAGGGCCTATACTCTTTCCGGGATCCACCATTCAAAATGGTCTAAGTCGAATGTCAGAAAATTATTGATTAGCCCCTGTGCATTTTTATTCATATCTCCCTTTTTTCACTCTTTTTTTTTTGCTTTTTTTTTTTTGGCACAGGGACTGGTCAATAATTCAGAGATATAAAAACCGATCGGTCCATGAAGTGTCCTTAGAATCTATATGCAATTTAACGTTTGTTGATGCAGGGGGTAGGCTGGCCATGATGTAGGGTAGCAGTTCGGAATATTTCTACATGCGTGCGCGTGTGTGCGGTATCTAGAAAGCAGTAAAATGGTTTTTTTTTTCCAGATATAAAGCAGTAAATAAAACAAATATGACATGTCTTGTTGTTCTTTGTGGATTTTCTCGGCCTATTTAGTTTGAGCGTGAGCAAGCAACCATTCAGATCAAGAAATAGAAAGAAAAATAGGGAATCTATCTATTCCTATTAATTACATATTGGTCCTAATCCCCAAAATAAAATGACATAATGAAATAATATTTACATATTTTGTGCGATAAAAGTAAAACAAGCAGACATATAATATAAAGTAAAATAAAGAAATAATAAAATAAAGCCCCAGTCTTTTTGTTATACTGCCCGAAATTTCTATTATTCTTTTTTTTGACATATCTGTAACGGTACCCGGAACGAAACTGCTGCAAGTGAATGGTTAGATGCACAAATATATGTACATATATATAAAAATGCAATATTTAAAATGCCAAAGAAATATAATAAACATATTTTAGCCAAGAACTGAAGAAAACTTGTTTTTTTAATGAAAATGAGTCTAGCCCTCCATTTTTATTTTCTTTAAAATAAAAATGACGTCCCCAGCAGAGTCGCCACTGTGAGTGCCCCGGATTTTCTCCCGGACTCCGCGCTCCCTTTTTTAGGGGAACGCGACATGCGAAAGGACATCACTCTTTTCATTTCATCCTCCCTTGTCTAGGGGAAAACGAAATTAAAACTGCAAAAAAGAGTGTTGTCAAAAAGTGCGTTGAATACGCCTCGGTCACTGAGTGTGCTTTAGTCCACTATGAGTGCTTTGGATTTTTCCGTATCTCATCCTCTCTTGTTTAGGGGAAAACAAGATACAAAAAACGCATCACCCTTTTCATTCTTATCTTCCCTTATTTAGGAGAAAACGGAAAAGTGTAAAAAAAAGATGTTTCAGAGGTGCGTGGGAACACGCACTGCCTCACTGTGGACTTGGGTCCATTTTGGGTCACTATGAGTACTTTGGGTTTCTTCGTATCTCATCCTCCCTTGCTTAGGGAAAAACAAAATACAGAAAATGCATCACCCTTTTCATTCTCATCTTCCCTTATTTAGGGGAAAACGGAAAAGTGCAAAAAAAAGATGTTGCGGGCCTCACTGTGATCCATAATGTTGTAACAGAGTCGTCATCTTTATTTTAAGAAGAAATAAAGAAAAACAAAAATAACCAGAGTTTGTAAAAAGGGTTCGAAGGCTAATTTACGAGATGGGAAGGTGTTGGGCACCCAACTCTCCCTTTCGGTCTCAAAAATAGTTTTTGGTTAAAAATATGCTTTTTATATTTATCTAGCAAATGAAATAAAACATTTAAATATATACATCTGTACATGTATTACATACTTGCTCTCCTTCCAAGAATTACAAATATATCTATTAATATTTGGCCATAATAATGGCTCTTTTTAGTGCTATTTTCTATAGAAATCCGAGCAGCATAACTATTTATATTTTTACATTGGGCCGGTAGAAAATAACACTTTATTATATATCCTCTTAAAGGCTTACCTTTAAGAGCGTGGGTTGTGTTCGCCATGTCCTTTCGGGAGAGGGAGTCTTTTGCTGTTGTGGAGATTCGAGCAGAGTAAATGCTTCCGAAAGCTTCTTTCTGGCACCGTTAAACGGGCGGAGCAATTGCTTGTTTTTTTGCTGTTGTTTGATTGCTGTTGGCGAAAATCGGGCAGAACAACTACTTGCTTCTGGCGGATTTGGCCTTTGGATTCGGGCAGAGCAACAACTCTTTTTGGGATTTTTGGACCGGGAAATAGGGTGGAACCCTAGCTGGAAGGCTAAGGTTCACTTTGACCGGTTGGATTTGAGTTTGGAGGAGATTTGACAGAGCTTTGAGGCTTAAAGGAGGGATATCTCTCAGGATGATCACTATGCGTAAACTTTTAGCGGCTTTTAAACTGTGTGCGATGAGTGTGTGAACTGTGTGCATTCTTTGTTGTTGTTCACAAACTGAAGTCGGGGCCTTTTATTTATAGGCTGAAGGATGGACTCCTTCGGCATTAAGTTTTCTTTCCTGTGCTTTACCAGCTTGTACCGCGCGCTTGAGAGATTGTACAAAATGTGAAAACGGAGAGTGCATAATCACTATTGGGCGCCACCCACATAGGTTCTGGGCACCGCGCCTGCTTTGAGTGTGGGTGGCGCCTGGGCATCTTTTTAGGTTGCTTTTTGACACTTTGGCGCCCTGCATTTCACTGTTTTACGCATCCTGTTTTTCCTTTTGCATTTTTAAACCATGTAATTTGACATTTGTTAAGTTTTAGCAGGTCTTGATATTTCATGTCATGTCACATACCAGAGGTACGAAATTGGAGTGTCTACAATAGAAAAGATCATAAATCCCCACAGGGAAAGAGAGAAAGATAGTAAAGAGAAGAAGTCAAAGTATCTGTTGGGACTTTTCCTAATATTTAGTATTCTGTTGAAATAAGTCCTAGTCTTAGGATATGCTTAGTACTACTTTCAAATTCAGTTGTTAAGTTGTTGTTATCTTTTTGCTTTTGTGGCAAACGTGAGCTAGTATTTCTCCCTGTTATGTTGGCTATTTATAAAGCCTTAAGTTTGTTCAATAATATAAGTGTTGGTCCCCATAATTCATCTAGATTCTTTTTCTTCAGCTTTTGATTCTTAACATTGTGGTGTCATAGCCATATTTGAGTGAATTCCAAACAAACCGTGAGAAAGAGAGATGACCAGCGAAGGGAATTGTGTTCAGCTAGTCATCCCTCATTTTGATGGTCATTACGACCATTGGAGCATGCTGATGGACAATCTCCTGCGTTCGAAGGAATTTTGGGGGTTGGTGGAGACTAGCTATGTTGAGCCAGCAAGTGGATCAGTGTTAACAGATGCATAACAAAAGAAGATTGATGAATTGAAGACCTCAAAGTGAAGAACTACCTCTTCCAAGCCATTGATCGCACTGTCCTTGACACCATTCTAAAAAAGGATACGGCCAAAGAAATTTGGGATGCCATGAAGAAGAAGGTTGAAGGGAATGCAAGGGTTAAGAAGTCTTATCTTCAAGTTCTACGACGAGAATTTGAAACTCTGGAAATGAATTCCGGTGAAAAAGTGAATGAGTATTTCTTTAGTCATGACAGTGGCAAACAAGATGCGAGTGTTTGGAGAGGATATGCAGGGCATGAAAATCGTGGAGAAAATTGTGCGTACTCTTACAGAAAAATTCAACTACATCGTCTGCTCCATAGAGGAGTCGAAAGACATTGATAGTCTCTCTGTGGATGAACTTTAAAGCTCCTTCATTATACACGAGCATAAGTTTTGAAGACCTAATAGTGAAGAGCAGGTCTTGAAGGTTGCATTAGAAGAAGAAAGAGGCAGTGGTGAAAAAGGATGAGGTCAAGGTGCTTATAGGGGCAGAGGAAGAGGTTGACAAATATACAACAAGGCCAATGTGAAATGCTTTAAGTGTCATCAGCTTGGACACTTTTAATTTGAGTGTCCAAGCTGGGATAAGGAAACAAATTATGCTGAATTAGATGAGGAGGAAGAGATGTTACTCATGGCTTATGTAAAAGAGAGTGGAGATCGAAGAGAAAATGTGTGGCTTTTAGACTAGGGATGCAGCAATCACATGAGTGGTGACAAGAGCTTGTTTCTGTGATCTTGATGAGAGTTTCAAGCATAAAGTAAGGCTGGGAAATAATGCAGAAATGAAGGTGATGGGCAGAGGTGTAAACACTCCAATTTTGTACCCCAATTTTAAACATTCTATAAAATGTTATATCAAGTCAAAAGGACTAACTGACGCTAACTTTCAGGGGTCCAAAGTGTTGAAAAGAAGAATCAGAAAAAGGAAAGGACAAACAATGAAATAGAAGGGGGAAAAGTGTAAAATTTCCAAAGGCAAAAATAAGTCGGGGCGCAGCCTATAACAATTTTGGGCGCCACGCCCGTTTTTGTATAAGGCAATGCCCAAAATTGTTTTGGCCTACTGTCTGTTCCTTCTAGAGTACCACTCTTTCAGGATAGGGTACAACCCCTCCAAGCTTAGTGCAAAATATCTCAGCCTTGCCTTCGTGGTTAAGACTTCCTCCTATTTCCCTATAAATAGAGGCCTCATCTCAGTGCAAATAGAGAGAAATCAACGCATAAATTTTACGGAGAAACTCTCTCACTGTTAAGCTGTAGAAATCCTTCTCCCCTTGAGGCTGAAGAAAGCTTCCCTAAACACTATCCAAATAGAAACATAGTTAACCAATTAGGTTCTCGCCCTCAACCCGGTTCCAGAAAGCCGCCAAAGTAGCAGTTACGCCGCCGAAATACAGACACGACATCAACGTTTTCAAGCAAATACAAGCAGTTACGCTGCTCGAATAGATAGGTGGAAAGTAACAAATACAACAGTCGCGCTGCCCAAATTCCGGCGAGAAAAACAACAAATACAAGCAGTTACGCTGCCCAAATTTAAACAAATAACAAACAGCAAACAAAAGACTTTCTCTCCCGAAGACGACGAAGCGAGCACACCCAAAATCCTGTCTAAACAAAGTTGTCCCAGGTATTAACCCTCACGCTTCAAGCGGTAGGTACCAAAGTTATTATTTTCATTCCTGTTTAAGTTAAATTATAAAAATAAAATATAAAATAAGTCGTTACACTGATATTATTTTTCCTTAAATAGCTATAAATAAGTTGTTATTATAGTCTGAATTCCATATGCTTTCATTACAACTTTAAAATGTTGCCATTACAAGATTTCTTTTATTTTCCTTGTCGCATATATATATATATATATATATATATATATATATATATATATATATATATATATATATATATATATATATATGTGTGTGTGTGTGTGTGTGTGTGTGTGTGTGTGTGTGTGTGTGTGTGTGCGCATGTGATTTGGAAATTCTTGAAGTAGATTTATTTTGATATCGATGCAATAATGAAAGGAAAAAAAGAGGAGAAAGTGGGAGAAAGTTGTATTTCATTTATTCTTATGGCAGTTGGAAATGTAATAATTTATTTATTTGTCTATTTTATTTTGGGGATTAGAAAAAATATAAAATTAATAGGAATATATAGATTCATCATTTCTTTATATTTATTGATGTAACGCCGGCTCGTGCGATCGCTCTGTCCCTTCTCGGGAACCTCAATTTAATCAGTCGAGAAAATCAACGAAAAACAAAAAAAAATAAAATTTACTGCTTTTATCAGCAAAAAGTTTCCTTCTTTTTAGCTAACTCACGCACGCGCACTCATATAAAAATATTCTGAATTGTTACCCTTCAACTCTGATAAACGCGCCCAAGTATTCTTGTTTTTAAAAAAGAACTCGAAAACATAGGCCGAAATTATCACGCCTTGCGCCCCTTAAGGAGGGGTCAACTGGTTGTAAGCCAGCCTAGCCATTGCATCACCCACGTTAATATCATGTATATCTTTTATATCTTTTAGGACACTTCATGGACCGCTCGGTTTTAAAACCTAAAGTTAGTGACCAATCTCTTGTGCAAATATATATATATATATATATATATATATATATATATATATATATATATATATATATATAATGCACGGGGATTGATTTAAAAATTTAATGGTATTTCCTAGATCATTCGAATGGAGGATCTCCGAAATAGTATAGGCCTTTCACTTAAGATCTGTCCAATCTTGGGAAGTCGAAAGTCTGGTGGAATATGAAGGTCCTATACTTTGGAGAAAAAATCCATTATTCCAGGTTTAAGTCGCAGACTGTCAAAACAAAGCAAATGCTCGTCGACCAATTTTTAGGAATAAACAGCAAGTTAATTATAAAAGCACACTGTACTTAACCAAATTTCTGGAACGCTTCCTTCTTATACGCTACCTTCGACCCTGTTTCTCAGAAACCTAGCCCGAATTTGGAAGGGAATAAATAGCACTGGTCGGTTGATATGGGATACAAGTACAGAGATCAAGTCAGAGAGTATAAAGATCAGTCCAAAGAATACAAATTTGGGTAGAATGGCTGCCGAAGAGGAACAGACTTCTATGGGTACAGAGACAGGAGCTCCAGGGTACGCTTCTACTCTGACCATGCAACAGTGGTTTGATCGAAATTTGGGTGCATAGGTTGATCGCCTAATGGACCAGATAACAAATCGCATGCAAAGCTTGAGACCCAATGTGGAAAACATCGTTCCCTCTACAGCACCTCATGAAGCATCAACCTCGAATGCTCCCTAAACACCAACCTTTAGGTCCAAAATGCCAATCCCCCACCAAATACTGGCGTCCCAATCACCAATCCGCCACCAAATACCTACTACCAAGATCCCAACCCTTTCTTTCGAAATCAGGGTTCCTTTCCCAAACACTAGTATGCCCCAAAATTCGGGTGGTCTTCCATTTCCTATCACCGATCCACTCCAGAACATTGAGGATGTTCATTAAGAAAATTTTGCAACCAGGTGGAAAAAGAAAATTGCCCAGACACTCGACAGACTTGATCCGACTGAATCAGTGAGGATGTTCATTAAGAATCTACAACCAATTTATCTGGAACACATGAGGTATCTCCATTATGGAAACTTCAACGCCATAGTGGAGGTAGGAATTCGCATTGACGAAGACATGCGTCCTGGGCATTTAAAAGTCGATACACCTCCAAGTTCATTCCGATATTCTAAAGGAAAAACAGCAGTATCAATGGCAGCGGTTAACGTTATTGGAAACATTCCAACAACAATGTCACCAACCAACTTTTCTATTCAAACCAATGGTAATGTACCATGGTCCTATGGAGTAAATAGATCCATCAATATAGTTGGTGGAAATAATGGTCCCAACAAGAGTTTCAGGGGCCTGTATAGAGGAAACAACAGACACTACGACGAACTGGAGGCTCCCATGTCCCTAATACTACATGGTTTGATGGCCCAAAGGGTTTTGAAGCCGTTAGAAAACTACAAACCACCAAATCCTCTACCTGGCACATGGAATCACTCTCAGTTTTGTGAATACCATCGCTATAGTGGTCATTTTACTGACGAATGTTACACATTCAAGAATGACATCCAAGATCTTATCGATGATAAAGTCATCGAGAAACCACACCCCAGGCCAAATGTGGTAAATAATCCATTGCCTCAAATCAACATGATCGAGGCTAGTGAAGGAAGTTGTGTACCTACCGAATTTGAAAGAATTGAGAAGCCTTTGCCTTACATCGTTGTTCATCTCTCTTCAAAGAAATTATAGCTCACTTGCAACATGCTCTCTTGGAAAAGTATCTTAGGCAGCAGTCAAGCTACGTTCCAAGAAAAAAGTAGCATTGAAAAAACCAATTGGATCGGCGGGGACGTCAGCCATCTTACCAGATCTGGTCGTGCCTATCAGCCAAACCAAGAAAATGGTGACCATTCTAGGAAAGACAAAGAAGTTGATACTGGGGCTATAAGTATAGAAGTTACTTTGCTAGCTCAAATGAAGAAAATTTAAGCTAACATATCCATCTAGGGCCTGTTGTGTGCCTCTAAAAGCCATTGTGACACACTGGCCATGTCTTTAAGCCAATCAGTTATTCCCATCGAAACATCTTCTGTCGAACTGACTCAAATGATAGGAAATATAAATTTTGGGAATGTGATCATGTTTACTGATTTGGACTTACCAAAGGAAGGAATCAACCATATTGACGCCCTTCATATCACTATGGGAGTCATGGAAAAAAGGGTGCCTCGAGTGCTGATAGATAACGACTCATCTCTAAATGTGTCCTACCTGCACATTAGCCAAACTGGGATCAATTCTTGGGAAACTGGCCTGTTAAATGTGACACTTGAACTTATTTCAGTATACAATTTACTCCTTTATATAAAACAATTTTTACACTAAGGGTCCATTTGGATGCATTGATTTTGAATTCAATAAATATTCAAATTCTATAAAATTTAAATAATTTAGAATTTACTTTCAAAATCATAGTAATTCCCTTGTTTGGATAATGTGTGGAATTCAATTGTAATTCTACATTATATATAAAATAAAAGTTCAATAATAAGTTAAAGTATCTAGTTTAGTCTACTGGTATATGGTTGTTAGTTATTATGAATGACAAGGGTTCAAATTTTGCTATCAACAAAATTATTTAAAAAATCATTTTTAAAAATAAATAGCATATAGTGGTGGTGGTTAACGGCGGCGGTTGATGGTAGCCAGCGAAAGTAGTTGGAGGCGGCAGTTTCCATAAGCGATAGCGGTGGTGGGGGGTGACCGGAGGCAGTGACAGTAGCCGGAGGTGGTGTTGGCGGGGATGACCGGAGGCGGTGGCCCGTTATTAGGATTTAAGCTTGAATTAGTTTTATGTAATTGAATCATTTAGAATTCCAACACAATTACAATTCCAAATTTTAGTTATGTTCCCAAACAATGAAATTAGTTTTTGAGGGCTCAATTCCAATTCCAAGTTATGGAATTAGGGTACCCAAACATACCCTAAGTAAGAACTAAAGAATGAATTAGTAGACCAATAATTTTGAATCACATTTAAATTTATCAATATAAGCTTAACAAAAATAAGAAAACCTCGGCTCCAAACTTGAAAGATGAAAATTAATTAGTACTCTTTTCGTTTCGGGTAAAGTGTTCATTATTCTATTTTGAGATATTTCACTTAAAAAGTATTTTCAAAATTATTATAGCATAGAAGTATTAGTTTATTACTAACAAACTACTAAAAATGTCATTTTTAAAAAGTGCTTGATTTCAAAGAGGGACTTTTTGCCCCAAATGGAAGGAGTAGTATTTATTTTTTGGGAAAAGAAAAGGTCACATTCTCACTTTTTGTAATCAACTTCACTTGTTTTTAAATATATAATGTTTAATTGTAGATTCACTTTCAGAAAGCTTCTGACTAGTGGTTAATTAGTCAGAAAGCTTTCCCTCTTGAGTCTTGAAGCATAGTATGGAGCAACTGCGACGGATCTAAAAATAAATTTCAATTGTGTTATTAATATTAATTATTATTTAAAAATAAAATTAAAATTAAAATAATATTATTTTATAGTGTATAAATTCAAAAAAAAAAAAACTTCAGCGGGACACTTGCACCCAAATGTAGTGCATAGATCCGCCCCTGTGGAGGAAACAAGGACACGAAAAGAGGGCAGGTTAAGTTTAGAAAACATAGTTTGGGGTGCCATCCCAATATATTAAACAACGATCAAATTTGAAAAAGACACAATGGTCCTCTTTAAAGATGGAGAAAGTATAATCTACAATAAAAAATTCAGTATTGATCAAAAAATTATATCTGAATTTCTACAATATGGACTAAAATTATATTCTCTCATATTTTGGATGTAACGGCTTGGTTGAAGAAAGGCTATAAAAGTAAAACACTAAAACCAAGCCCTGGGCAGGCACTCATTCATCTTCCAAGAAAAATAAACTTCATCAACCACACTGTAATATTCTGCGCCAAGAATGGAAACTCAACCAAACACAGTGAACCAATCGCATGAAGATACCATTGTTACCATTCCACAGGTACCTTTGCCTCCAGATAATTCTGCGCCTCATTCTACTCCCGTTACAACCCCGCTAAACCCAATCATAGACCAAATTCGGAAAGATAATATAGCTGCCTATCTCTTGAAATACCAGCTCCCAGCCATGATCGTAGCTATGGCTTTCACTCTCATCTCTACCATGTCCGGGAATTATGAATTAGCTGGTAAAATAATGCTGGTATTGCTCAGTTTGTCTTTGCCGGCTTTTATCACTGGGAAACTGCTGCATGATGAGCGCCCTGTAATAGCAGTCCTTGCTGAACTGGTTGGAATTTCACTTATTGCTGCTGCCTTCATCTATCTCTTGTCAGTTCTCTTGGAGAATACGATCTTTTGTTACCTCCCGTCGATTTTTGGAATTGTTGCCACTGGAATGTATGCCTACCGTTTGGCAACTGCTTCTGGTGGCAATACCTCAGGGCCATCTAAAGCCACCCGAGGTACGTCAAACATTTCCAATAATATATACACATATATACACACACCCTTATTATTAATCTCAAGTTGTATGCTATTCTGAATCCGCCACCATATATACCGATAGATCTCATGTTTAGATTGGAAATGATTGGGATTTAATTCTTTCTCCCCCCTACCTACAAACACCTATCTGATCGTTCCAAATGATTGAGAGTATTAATTTTCTTATTTGTGCATGTTTGTGCATATCTTCCTCTCCTGTTTAGTCCTTTGATGGATCTTCATTTATCTCTCCTCTTTTTTATATTTATTTCGTTCTGGATAAAGAATTTTTGTTTGAAAGTTAATTTTTTTAAAAATGACAATTTTTGTAATTTATTAATAATAAAATAGTAAACTTTTACTTGAAACTGAGAGAATATTTTATAATTATTTTTTTCTTATAGAGGAAAGTCAATCTAACATATCGAGAATATCGGTAATCCCAAGGTGTGGTCGTGTGGGCAATCGCAATGATCGTTAAAAAAATTCATCAAAGGTTGACTTCTTTAGTCCAAGGAAAATGTTTCTATTTAGAGAATAAACTCAAGAGCATTACAATAGTTTTATTTATTAACATCCTAAAATCTTTTTAAGGGTTTTTTTTTATCAAATTTAAGCCTTACAGTAGACATCTTATCAATCACCCTATCTCTAAAAAAAGCTAACTCTCCCCCAACTTATTGGGTGAGTATTAACCGACCTCCATTCATCTCTTTCTTCTCTCTCCCCCACTTATCTCCTTCTTCATTGGTCCTCTTCCTACTATTCATTCCCTTTCAAAAAATTTGTTCCAAAATTTAAAGAAGGCGGCAAAAACTGAATTTTTTTGGCTTGATCAGAGCATCCAGTTTTTGGCCAAAATTTTGATGTGCTAGAGTGGAAAGCCTATAAATTAAATAAACAATCCAACTCACGTCATCACTTTGATGATAGTATGCTTTCCCATTTTTTCCATTTTCTTTTTCAGTTAATTTAGCGTATTTTTTGCACTATCATTTCTCTTTTTTATTATTTATAACTTAAAATTATGGGTATATTAATAATATTAAAAAGCGTGACAAGACTTTATTTAAATAAAATAATTGATATAATCAAAACATATAATATATTTTTCAAAAAATATAAAATTTAAAAGTATAAATATTTTATTTCAATTGCGGTAGGAAAATAAAAAAATAAAAGTAGAAATATATTGGTAGTTAGGTTTGTTAGTTAAGATGTCACCAATTTAAAGGATTATATAGAGGTGCTCATTTGAGTTGAAATTTTTTTAAAGGGCCTCTAAAAAGGTTTAGGGGGTTATATAAAGGGTGTTTTAGGATGCAACCATTGTGGATGCTCTCAATGCATGAAATGATTTATTGTTACGTTATTCAGTTACTCACCTTAGGTTACAGAATTATGTGTTTGGAAAATTACTGAGGCCTGTCTTGAACTTTTGTAATTTTCAACAGTCTAACAGTTTACACATTTTTTTACAATTTTCATCTTTATTTTTTATCTTTGATAAAATATTCTGCTTTCTCTGAATTTGTTTTCTAATCTTGCCAACTTATTCACAAAATTAATTTAATTTAAGTTGCAGATTGAGAATCATGGATTCAACTTCATTGAGGAAGAGCTTGAGACTCACTTTACATTTGCTTGGAAAGAGGGGAAATTATATCAGACAGACCTCACAAACCTCTACTGAACTTTGCATGTATGTTGTTTTGACTGTTTTCAAGAAAATTATGTGTGGAAGACTACTTTTTAAATTTTTAATTAGTGTTTATTTTGGATTTGGAATTTACAATAGAATTGTGATAAACATGTTTGATTATTCTTTTTTGTCTATTTGCTTTGAAAACCTTATTTTTAATGTTTTGATTTGATGTTAAATTGTTAATTAGAGTAACAATTTAAATTTATTTTATTTTTTTCTATTTAAACCACCGAACCGAATCGAACCATTCGACTTGGTTCCAAAGATTATGTGGCTCGATTCGGTTTGTAAAAAATGGAACCATTAGAACTCGGTTCGATTTGTCGTTTTGCCTCAAACCGAACCATACAAACCGTTACACTCCTACGTTATACTCTCTCCGTTCCGATCAAAGAGTGAGACTATTCCATTTGTGGATTTTTTATTTAAAAATATATTTTTAAAAAGTAAGATATAAAAATATCATTTTTTAAATGAAATTAAATTTGAAATAAAGATTTTTCCTGATGCGTCCAAATATATCTCAGGATACACTGGGCTTCTTCAATAGGATATCTGGCTTTCAACTTATCATTAATCTTCAAGGCCCAACTCTGCAAGCAAATAAGAAGAATCGTAAACTAGTCAGGGGCACTCCCTACAAAAGCCCTCCAGCGCGAGAATTAACACAACAGTTTACTCAGTCAACAATTTGACAGAGTTTAGGCTAGTAAATCAGAATCACGTACCTCCCTCCTCTATTTGGAGGGGTTTTTATAGCTGGTGCCGGAGAGTAACTACCCATTAATGATCATGGCATGAATGGCGGGCATATTAACTACCATGTTAACTGTCTCATTCATCACAATGGTAACATCATGGTAATGGTGGAGGATTTCCTGGAAGTAACCGTCCATATTCAAGACAACTGTTTCTTTGATAAACGAGCATGGGAAGTCATGCTCGCTGCACACTGTTGCTCGCTGGGTAAGCCCCCCAGCTCGCTGTGACCTTGTCCGCTGGAGATTAAGCCCCCAGCTCGCGATATATTAATGGTCGCTACCCATTTCTCCGTGCCTTGAACCTTAGAATACAAGTGCTCTACTCGTGAGAGGTGAAGATGTGTCAGGCACGTGACCTATGTCTTGGGCCTATTGGGCGGGCAGCTCAGTAGCCCCCTACTCCTTGTCTATCGAGTATTTATGCTCGAGCGAGGAAAAGAACTTTGATTCCCCAGGCCAAATCGCTCTTGAAATGTAGCTTTTTGTGAATGCATCGAGTTGCCCATGATCAGATTTATAAGTGGATGTCAACCCAAAGGGTTTTGAAGAGACGAGCCGTCATCCGCCGCCTATTTGCACTCACACGCTCGTTTCCCAACGAGCCATTAAATGTTGCCTCGACTTCGAGCCCTAATGATGAGTAGCCCCAAACGGCGGTTTCACCCGATATAAAAACTCAAAACATCCCCCTATTTCAAACTTTACCCACTTTGAGCGAAGCCAATATTGAGAAAACTTCTTACCCCTGCATTCAGAGACAGCACCGGTGTCGGAACTTCCCATTTCCGTGTTCCATTCGCGTCAACAGAGCTCTTCAAGATCTTCTCCAACTAACTCCCTCTACGTCAACAGGTATTTCTTCAAACCCTTACTACTTTTTCCTTTTGCTGCATTTTCAATTCTTCTATACTAGAACCCCACATTAGGGTTTCACGACGCTGCTTGGGTATATGATGAACTCCGTTACGATCTGAAAATCAATCCGTCACAAACTAGGGCTTCTGATACCCACTTCGCCTTTATCCATCTTGCTTTCTCTTCTTTCCATTTTGGGCACTTCACGGTCCAGGGCATTCCACAAACTTGCCCGAGTTTATACGGGAGGAATCGAGGAGTACTTGACCGGTGCCCTGTTCACCGGTCTTATAGGATAAACCCTTGCTTGCCATGGGTTTTTGCTTAACTGCTCTTGCTGTCCCCCCGAGCAGGGTTTAACATGTATTCTTCGGTTCCTATAGGATGTCTTCCAGTGATGAAACCCAATCTGAAATTGAAGGGTGCGATTACGACCATGGCGCCCCCACGGAAAGCAAGGAAAGCTCGGACACAAGATCTTCCAACTCTAAAGAGACCGAGTTGGAAGAAATTTCGTGATCCGTCGAAAGCGTCCACGCATTACAGAAGAACCCATAGACCCTCCAAATACAACAAAGGATACCCCCGAAAATGAGCAAGCCCTAGGTAACCTTCCCAGCTCGAGCAGACCGCGAGCTGAACAGAACAAACATACCCTCAAAGGCAAACAGACCATCTCCAACGCTCCCCCCTTAATCAAATGGGACGACTTGACCAACGAAGACGATGTCTCAGCTTGGTTTTATTCCTTGGGTATGGACCCCAAGGATTACCGAGTAAAAGCCTTCGACCTGGACATCGAGGAGACCGGGCATAATTTCCAAGGAGACCGGATGGTATTTTATTTCGATTTCTTTCTAGTCGGCCTGAGACTTCCCCTAAACCCCTTTTTTTGTCGAATTCCTTCTTACAAATAATGCCTTGCCTTGCGATCTAACCCTCACCACAGTTAGATTCCTGGTCGCCTATATTGTCGCCTGCCGGCTGCTCGGATTCGAGCCCAGCATGGCTCTATTCAGAAAATTCTTTCTTTTTTCCATGGACAAGAAGAGTGGGCGCATTACTGGCCGCTCTAACCCCAACTATTTCAAGCTTCTATCCGACGGCCCCAATAAAGTCGACTCCTGGGACGGAAAAGCACTGCTTGTTGAATCGCGAGTTGGGTGGCCCTTCGCTCCATACTTAGAAAACTTAGCAGTTGCCAAATACGACAAGAATGCTTTCCGAGCAGGAGAACCCCAACTCGCAAAAGCTTTTAGGAAATTACTTGGAGTCAGGGAAGGTAAGAATGGGCAGGATTGGGTACTGGACTGGGTAGCCCTCACCTCTGACTCCCCCTTGCTTCGACTGGCCGGGATACTAAGCTGGCTTGTTGAAAGAATCAAGCCTAGAGTTACCATGGATGCCGAAGTACCTCACCCCTACTGGGGTAATTGTCACGACGGTAGATTCCCAAGCGACTACCCAGACTGTGAGCTGGCTGGAACCAATTGCACCCCCGCTTTCTCACTAGATGGTTTGCACATTAATTTTTCCATCTTGCTTTCCTTTGTACCTTAAATCAATCTTCCACTACTCAAAACTCTTCATAATTCTATTTGTAGATATGAGGCAACTGGAAGACTCCCAACGGTTCTTCCAAGCTATGAAGGGGGGAGCCACAAGGAGGAAAACACAGATGGCCACCTTGGAGCCTGCTCGCCTTCCCATAGTTCCTGCTACCAACACCAAGCGGGGATCTGGCCGAGTGACTGAGACAAACCGAGTGGCCATTGCTACTCCTACCCCTGCTGCCATTACAATTCCAGCCCCTACTCCAATTACTCTTGCCATGCAATCAAAACGACCTGCCCCTGACGATCTAACCGAGAGAAGAACCAGGTCGAAGACAAACCAAAGCGAACCGGCTAAAGCATCGAGCTCGCAAGCACCCATTTGGCAAAGGGAAAACTTCGAGATGCTAGAAACCTCGAGCTTGCGGCCCAGATAATTGCAGAAGTCGCCAATGTACCCGACCTGGTCAATCTCAACACTAACAGACGAGGCGGGCATGCGGCCACTGTTGGTCTCGGGATGGTGAAGAGGCTTCACCATACTGGCATCCGAAGAAGAAGCACTGAGATTCCTAGCTCCGTCCTGATCGGAGAAATAGGAATGTGCATGACCGAGGTAACCAATTTTCCTTACTGTCACCAAAACAAAGTATCATTGTGTGCTCTCGTTTTGACCAGGTTTGCATTTCAGATGGCCACCAAGACTGAGCTCTTATATGATTGGTTGCTCGACAACCTAAAGTCTTCAAGCTCGTTGTCTTCAGAAAAGAATACTCTTGAAGAGCACGCCAACTCCCTCCGAGCCGAGCTTAAGTAGAGTGAAGAAAACATGAATTCCAAAGTCACCGAGCTTTCCAAAGTAGAGGAGGAGAAGAAGATTCTTGAAGCCCATCTAAACTTCTCCAAAAAATCTGAGGAGATGACGCTCAAGAATACAAGTCAGGTGAGGAAGGAGCTCAGAGAGGTGGTCAGCGAGCTGGAGAAGACCAAAAAGGAGGCTGCTGAGAAAGAAAAACAATTGAGAGCATAGCTATCCCGAACCATCGAGGAACGGAAGGAAGCCGTCATTGCAGATTATAAAAAGTCCGAGGATTTCCAGGCGAGCGTCGAGGAAGAAGCCTACCCATTTTTCCTCCAAGGAGTGAATCATGTTCTTAGACAGCATGCATGCAGTGGGATGGATGTTCGGCCTGACCAACTTGCTGAATGGGGGACCAACACCCCTTTCTGCCCTTCTGCTAGTCGGGCCATGCCTTGGTGCCTTTACACGGAAGATGAGCTAACCTCCTTGGCTCAGAAGATGCTCAAAAAGGACAAGCTATCTGGACCCCTCCACCGACTGCTGGAATCACTATCACCGATCTGATGACCAAAAAGAAAGAGAAAATCCCACCATCATATTCGACGACGGGTATTCACCCTGAGGATGTGGTATCCAGAAAAAAAAAAAGAATCTCACTATCGTATTCGACGACGGGTGTTCACCCTGAGAATGCGGTGTCCAGAAAAGAAAAAGAAGAATCTCACCATCGTTTCGACAAAGGGTCCTACCCTGAGGATGCGGTGTCCAGAAAAAAAATAAGATCCCACCATTGTGTTCGACGAAGGGTATTTACCCTGAGGATGCGATGTTTGACCCGGTTATCCCACCCAATCCTGGTATTTGCTTGTCTGCTAAAACCGAACTACGTTTGGTCTGATTACTGAGAAAGGGATACATAGGCAACCTACTCAGTAGGCATGACCATCAAAGCATTTCATTTGCATATATGCTCTTAAAACCAACTAAAATGTTTAGGGTATATGAGATTTGAATTGCTTCATCCTAAACTGTTGCCTCATAAACTGCTACATTTATCCCTATTATAATTTCCATGAAATTTGGGAGTCTATTTCTTATCAACGATGTTCGTTTACTTGGTAAGTTTCGGTTTACCCGTAACTCCATCGTTAAGGGGCTCTGTAGACACCTCAATTTCGTACCCCTGGTATGTGACATGTCATAAAATATCAAGACCTGTTAAAAGGACTAATGAATGTCAAGTTACAGGGTTGAAAATGCAAAGGAAAAAGCAGGATGCATAAACAGTAAATTGCAGGGGACAAAGTGCCAAAAACAGAGCAAAAAAGGCCCTGGGCGCCGCGCCCAAGACCCCCTTAGGCGGCGCCCAACAGTTCCCAAAACACTGTAGCACTTTGCTTTTAGTGAAAACTCCTCAGCGCATGGTACAAGCAGATGAAACACGAAAGGAAAAACTTAATGACGAAGAAAGCCCTCCTCCCAGCCTATAAATAAAGGCATCCGACTTCAGAATTCACAAAGAGTGAGACAATGAACACACAGTGAACACGCAGTGAAGAAACTTTCACCGCGCAGTTGAGAGAACGCCGAAGGAATTTTCCTCCCTAGCCCTGAAGCTCTGTCAAATCTCCCCCAAACGCTAAAACCCTCCGGCCAAAGTGAAACCTAGTTACCCTGCTAGGATTCCGCCCTATTCCTCCCTAGCCCTGAGCAGTCACGCTGCCCGAAATCAATCAAAAGAAAAATACTCTCTCTCCTCGAAGGTCAGAGCGAGCACACCATAGGGCCTACCAGAAAGGAGCTTGGTATAGGATAAAACCCCCACACTTCAAGAGGTAGGTCTATTAAAGCTTTATTTATTTTTTATGTATAAAAAGTGTTATTTGGAATAGTCCTATGTAAGCGAAATAAGCAGTTGTGCTGCCCAAAATTCTATAGAAAATAGCACTAAAAAGAGCCATTATTATGGCCAAATTTCTATAAATTTATTTGTAACTCCAAAAAGGAGGCTGCTATAAGTTTGTAATTATTTCCTTATATATATGCAAATATATATTTAAAATGCTTTATTTCAACTGTTAAATAAATATAAAAACATATTCAGCCAAAAAACTTGTTTTGAGACCGAAAAGGCGAGTTAGGTGCCTAAGCCCTTCCCACCTCGTAACTTAGCCTCCGAACCCTTCTTATAAATCTGGTTATTTTTTATTTTTCTTTGTTTTCCTTAAAATAAAGATGACGACTCTGTTGATCACATTTTGAGTCCACAATTGAGGCCGGGCGTATTCCCACGTGCTTTAAAAGATTTTAAAACCACCCGCTCTCTCATCAGCCAGGTGGATCGGTCGAAAATCGGGGCACTCACAAACATGTCGAGGGGATTTAACGAATTAAAAGTACGGGGAATAAAAGGTTGACTACATAACTTGCCCAAATGGCATACATGACACAAATGGCTAGACTTCACAAATCCACTCACTGGAATCTGATAATTATTCATTAAAGACTCAAAAATATACTGAGACGGGTGACCCAAACGAGAGTGCCACGTCTGCGATGTTGCACGTTTGCCAATGAGAACTAGATGATTAACAACAGAAGAAGGATAAAAAGATAAGTTATACAGGCCACGGGTACTATTGCCAGAAAGAATAGTCTGTCTCGTACGGTGATTCTTCACACGAAAACCAGAATGGTCAATCTCAAAAAAAAATTATTATCACGAGAAAATTGACGAATAGACAACAAGTTTTTATTCATAGATGGCACACATAAGACATTACGTAGAAGAAAAGATCTAGAACCATTGAAAAAACAAGACTGACCAATACAAGAAATAGGAAGATGTGAACCATTTGCGACAATGACAGTGTCCTTACCCGAATACGGAGTGGAGTGAGAGAGAATATCCGAGGACGAAGTCATATGAGTAGTAGCGCTGAAGTCAAAAACGAAGGAGACTGGGGCCATGGATGATGGTGGGTTTTGGGAATATGATGGTGGAGAGATTGATTGTGGTGAGTGGTGGGTAATATAAGCTTGATTAAGTCTGTTGGGACAAGTGGGTGCTAAGTGGTCAGTACGAAAACAAAGCTACATGGGGTAGATGGGTTAGTCACAATATAAAGATTAGGGGGAGAGTGGGGAGGTTTGAGAAGGGGTAAAGCTGAAGGAGGACACGATTGGGGTAGGAGGGCGTGAGGGGTAATTAGGTGTTGGAAGAATACCACGACCGTTGTTACCTCCGTGGCCACGATTTTTCCACCAATTCTTACCACGACCCCGACTGCGGTTGTACTGAGGAGAATAGGAAGTCGCACCGATATGGGGATGAGCAGGTGGTTGCGAGAAGAAAGGTTGCGAAGGTCTGGGTGAAGTGTCAAAAATCACAGAATTGGCGATAAGGGCAATGGTAGGGTTAAGTGTAAGGGTAGAGAACTTTTGTTGGAGAGCCTCTTCTTGTAAATGAAAGTCTTGAAGATCGTTGATAAACATTGCGGGATGAGAGTTATGAATGGTAATGAATTCCTTGAATGGTGCACCGAGACCACCAAGAATACGACGTTGCAAATCCTCATTGGTGACGATAACACGCGCGGTGGCAAGAGAGGTTTGGGTGGTTTTGGATTTAAGAATGTAGGATTTGATGGATGTGTCTGGAGAATGTTTGAGGTCAGGGAGTTCATCCTAAAGTTTCTCCATGTGAATTTGGAGTGTTTAGAGAGCAACGTCCAAGTTTCTGGTGCGGTTTTACAAGGGTTAACATAAGGTTGAATATCCGCAGACATGGTTACCTTAATCCAACCAATGACGAGTCCAGAAGCTTGATGAAATCGGTTAGACACTTGGTTTGTTGTGACTTTGTCTTCTAAGAATTCTGGGGGAGGGATGGTTTGGGTTACGGTATCAGTGATTTTTTGGGTTTGAAGGACAGAAGTGAATAGAGAACTCCACTTCAGGAAGTTTTCACTGGTAAGGTGGCAATGGGACATATAGGACTGGATATTAAGAAAAAGAGGAATGGAATGGTTAGTGGTTCCTACGGCTTTGGAGGAGCTAGCATCATCCATGGCCATTGGTAGCTCTGATACCATGAAAGACTAGAAACAAAAGAGAAAGAAAAGAGGCAGAGAGAGAGAGAGAGAGAGAAGAAATACACGGCAAGACACAAGAATGAGATAAAGACCCACCTTGACTTGGTGGTATATTTTCTATATATTTATAACATATTACAGTGAATAACAAAAGGAAAGGTTTTGACCAATTTGCTGTAATTATGTACATGGATAAAGCTTTCTTAAATTACAAATAATCAAATGGGTAATTTGACAAGAAGCCACAATGTATTGTCAATGATTATTGGCTAACAACATCCACCAGAGCCGGGCAATGGTCTGAGGGCGTTCGAGCAAGGCGTCGAACATATGCTTCAGTTCTGGGTAGCTATGATGCCAACTTTCATTTCAAAGAAGTTTATCTAACCTCTCACGTTGCCCTCCCATGTCTCGAAGTTAGTCCATGTAAATGTTGGCCCTCCAAACCCCTGATCGATGAGGCCACTATCACTAATCATCTCATTAAAATGGTGGCACCCGAGCCCCCTCTTTGTTCGTCCATTGTTGCAACTTCATTCAAGTCTCCACAAATAAGCCAAGAATAGTTATGGGATTTTGACTTTCCTATCATGTATGCCCATAGTTCAGCTCGATGGTGGGTATTTTGGGGTTGCATAAACCGCCAACGGCTTGAAAATTGTGTATGAATAAAATTCGAGGGAAAAAATGGCCTAACTCGGTTTTGTCCCAACTCGTTTGTGTCCAGACCTTGACCCATTTGACATTTGGGTTGTGTCGGGTTTCGATCCCCTTCGACCCGTTACCCGACCCAACCCAACCCAATTGCCAAGCCTAACTGCTGTGAACATCCAAGTCGCTTCCGTACCTCGTTTCACTAACATATTAATACACTGCCTTTCACTAACATATTATTGTTAGGGAAAATCACAAGTCCTTTTTTCCAACATTTTAATTGCTACAATACTCTTCTTTTTTTTTCCAATCGCTAAAGTCCATTTATCGAAATATTGTTTCTAAAATGCCCAGATTGTTTCCTTCCACAGCTCCGATCAACATTTCTTCCACAACACCAATTGTTGTGCAACGAAACGGGATTGGAGGACTTTTCAGAATGGACGAAGGCGGAGGAAGAAGAAAAAATGTTTACGACGTAGGAGGAAGAAGAAGGCGAAAAAGATGCAGTCGAAACCAGTTTGCATCGCAATGCAATTCAATTTCAATCGTGATTCATCAATTTGAATTTGCGATGCATTAACTTGGAGTCTTGATGCATCATTGTGAAATGAGAGATTTTGATGCATGATTGTGTGCATCGCGATTTATGATATGTACATCGCGATACACATAAGCATTCATTATCATGCATTGCAATTCAATTTTGTGCATCGCGATGCACAAATTGATGCAACGCGCACAAAGTAAGTGATATGTAGCGCACCTTCGATTATTAAGGGTATCATAGTCTTTTCGCACCAAAAAGTGTTTTTCTGATTAAAAAACATAGGGTACTTTAGGAGTTACAAATTTCACAAAGTGGACCTCCCTGGATTTCACCCTTGTTGTTACTCAACTACATCTTCCGCCGATGGGATTTACTCTAGGTATAATTGTTGGTCAGTCCATTTTCATAGGTTTTTAACCCCTCTAGTCCACTCCTCTCTTTTTTTAACATGAAAAGGCACTTTCATAAAATTGTACCTTACAAATCAAATTTCATCACTCCTTCATTTTGTTCAAAATAATATGTGAAGCAATCTATCTATACATGTAATTAAGACACACTTAATCTATTCCAAAAACTGGGCCCTTGATAGCAAGTTGACCATTAATTAAAGGGAGAAATTCGAGCCGGTTCTTTTTTGGGATATTTTCAACTGCTAAGGTCCTACATAATTTTATTTAACCGGTAAAGTACATTTTGGGGGCAAAATGACGAAGATGCTATTAATGAACAAAAGGCATGTGCACAAAGAACTGTTGATGCTTTAGAATCTCCATTTCCTGTCGATGCGGAGAGGAGTAGGTCCATGAGGACAAAAATAAGGGACTTTAGTGAAAGGTTTGAAGGCGGATCCACAACTATTGAATCAACGGTCTCTGGTGAAATAATCCTCCAAGGAAGCAACTTACTTTAGGAGTCCCATAAAAAACGACAAGATATCGGGATAAAATTTCTAGGTTGGAAGCGAGATCGAGAAGGAATTAAGACGACGATGAGCCGTGATAAAGCTCAAAATGGGTGGAAAGCTGAGAGATGGTCGGGAAAGTGAAGAAAGGAGGTGGTCGGACTATCTTGTAGGAGTCCATTTCTGGACGGCGAGTAGTGATAACGTTCATGGATTCGTCATGGTGTTTTTTAGAGGTCCCAGAGGCAACGAGGCCATGTTCTGACTCTCTCTCTAGCTTTCTTTATTTGGTCTCTATCTACTTGCTCCCTCCATAGGTGGTACTGAAAACCTCCACCTTGGGTATTTATAGAGAGATGGATATTTCCTAACTCGATGCTTGCATCGCAAACTCCATTGCTTGCATTGAAACATTCGATGCTTGCATACCGAACAAATCTGTAAAATTGATTCAATTTCGTCACCCATGCTAATATGTATATATAAATCTAATTTTTTAAAACATCGGTGTTTCTTGGTCAAATTTCTAACTGCTCAATCACAATGTAAATAGTTGGGTTTAATTTTGTTCTTGTTTTTATTTGTAATTTTGTTTTGAGTTTTTCTTTGGATTTTTCATGGGTTCTTTTACTAGGTGTTTGTTTGGTTACTCAAAAAATTATGAGGAAATAAAATATAACTGTTATAATATTTGATGAGCATAAATAAATGTAATGTTTATTGTTGATTTTGTGCTCTATTTTGAGTGGATATTACACTTTTTCTGATGTTTGTTGTGTTTCAAAAGATTATAGGTGTTGAAAAGATTTGTGCATAAAAGTTGAAGAAAACTGCTTGAAGAAATGATGGAAACAGAGTGTCGAATGGGCATGCACTATGTAAGGGGAAATGTAGCTGAAGTTGGAAACAAAGTCGCGTACTATGTAGGAAAGGGCTGATCCACTTAAAGGACATTTCAGACATTAGCCATTTTCAGTAAATAGGGAATTATTAATTTCCCTAAAAAGAAAATTGTTTGTTAGTATCCTTATTTTCTTTCTCTCTTCTAATTAGTGTAAAAACTAGGTTAATAGAAAAAATAGATCTGGAGACTTTTTCAACAACTACTGGAGACTTTCTAGGAGTGGAGAACGTGATCTCTATTCTCTAGGAGGGAGTTACTAAAAGGATGGAAAGTTCTACTATATAAGAGATGGCGGGAGAATGGATGAGACACATCTGATACACACAAACATACAGACACACATACCTGGAAGGGAGACTGAAAGATCCTACTTGCTCTTTTTCTTCATCACACATTGCTAGGTTTTTTCATTTTGGTTTTGAATTCATTTTGTAAGTAATTTCCAGCCATGTTTAGGGGCTAATTTCCTTTCTTCCACTTAATGAACAAGTAATTCTCTATAAATTTTTACTATGAGATCTAACTATGTTAATTAGCAATTGAGTTCGAGTATTTATTTATTCTCTGTTTGTCTTGTTGCAAAGGAATTGTGATTTATGATTATTATGCTTAGTTAATATTCATGGCCAGAATTTTAATTAACCTAATAGTTCAATGCTAGTTCTAATCGTTGATATGTAATTATCTTCGGGTTCTAACAAAGCAGCAAGTGACACACCGTTTAGGCATCACAAGTATATTTGGTCCGTATTGCGGGAATAATTAATCTAAATTAAATGATATTGCTTCAATATGCATTATTTAGAATCGATCTCTCTCTTTTAATGCTTTCAAAACATTAAGGGATTACATTTCGTTCATTGACTGGAATTTTCTTATTTTGAAATCAAACATTTTTTTTTTGCCTCGTTTACATTAAGCCTTTTATTTACAACATTTACTTAATTCATTTGTTACTAATTAGTTTAGATAAAAACCCTCAAATCTTTATTTTAATTACTTTGTTAAAATTCTTTTATTTTATTTTAAGGAAGTGAATTCAACGTTCCATGTGGATACGATCCCTACTACCCTATACTCGTTATTTGGGTAATAAGAAATTAATTTTGATGGTTTGACACCCACCAATATTCTGTTACCTTATGCTTTAGCTAATTCTGTTGTAGTAGTCTAAATATATGAAGAATCGTTGTGTATTTAGGTTGTTAATTGTATAATTTAAGATGTTTGATGAATTGTGCTGGAATATGCATGATTTACTTAAAACCATTAAGTTAGACAATCTAAGTAATCTACGTTTTTTAACATAAACTTAATCAGCATATTGAACTTTTAAAATTGCTATCGGATGACACTTCAAATTATTGAAAACAACTTATTTCCTTATTTTCTCAAACAAGATAATTCTAACACTTTCCTTGTTTGTGCTAAGATAATATCTCATGTTTTATATCTTGTTCACAAGATCCCTATGATCTTGTAAAAGATAATCTCATCCGAATTATTGGAATTCAAATTCAAATCTTGCCTCTAACGGTTTGAAGCTCAAGCAATCTTATATAAAGTCCATTGAAGCAAGGATTGAAGACAATAAAGCATTCATACTCTCAATAAAAATGCTCACTTGAAGTGCCTCAGGCAAAAACATTAGCTAGAAACGCATATATTTTTATTCTTTACTAGTTCTTGTTTTAGACAATCATTGTTTCATTATTTTGTACTTCTTTTCAAATCTTTAAGTAATCTTTGATTGTGCCATGAGTGTGATTGATTATCAATCATACTCCAAAACATCGGTCTTTTGTTGTACACTGATACGTTAATATTACGGGATTATAGCAAGATTAAAGGGATCATGAATTATTCTCGGAAGACATTTCCAAGAATTGTGGTTAGAATAGGAATGATTATTGTGGTTAGTATGGCAAGGATTTTTTCTTGGCCACTACTCTTTTTTTGTAACCATATATACTGTACTAAGATGAATGAGAGGGCAACGGAATAAGATGAAATCTCGAGTTTATGTTTCTTCATGGTATCAGAGCGTAAGCAACGAAACACAAGCCTAGACGACGATGTCCGGTAACACCGATCCCTCTCTCTTTACTAAAATCGAACCCAACTCTCCTTTTTACCTTGGTCCTCAAGATAGACCGGGTGATTTCATTACACCCACCCGTCTTCACGTGACAATTAAAATGGCTGGGCCGTGATATACAGATGGCATTAGAAGCTCGTCGCAAGTTCGGCTTTCTCAATGGGAAGATCACCAAAGCCGTGCCTCCTTGCACAGAGGATGATTGGACAACTAATCACACCATGTTAGTTTCTTGGCTAATGAACACCATTGACCCTGAGGTAAAAAATACTCTTTCAAAATATAGAGATGCTAAGCGTCCGTGGGACTCTTTAAAATCTCGTTTTGCGTTGGTGAATGGCCCTCGTATTCAACAACTCAAAACGTCTATTGCTCGCTGTGAACAAACCAAGAATATGTCTGTTTCTACTTATTTTGGTAAATTGACTGGTTTGTGGGAAGAACTTCACAGCCACGAACCATTAATTGAATGTGATTGCTGCACGAAGTGTACCGCAGGACAACAACATGAGGCAAGACGTGCGACTGGGATGTTGCACGAATTTTTAATGGGCTTAAACTCCGATTATTATGCTTCTCTTCGCACTAACATTCTGTCACAGGACCTATTACCATCTCTTGATCGTGCCTATCAGTTAGTCGCACAGGATGAGCGGGTTCACCTTGCCAAGATAGTTTATGAAGATACTCCAGATGTGGTAAGCTTTGCCCTTCGCACTGGTGGTGGCCGTGGTCGTGAAAAAATTGATAAATCTCACCTTGTTTGCTCTCATTGTAAGAAAAATGGGCATGAGGCTACCTCTTGTTATGAATTAATTGGATTTCCTGAATGGTGGGAAGAATGCAGCAAGACTAGCTCTCGAGGTGGAGGACGACAACTGCTTGGCCGTGGCAGGGGCTCAGCTCGTGCCAACGCCACACTTCCAACAGCTGAACATAGTACTGCATCTTCCACAGGAGTTAAAGTTGCAGGGGTTAGCGTTGGGACAACAACAATTGGGGCTCAAGATAATCCATCCCCCTCTACGTCTTTCACGGCCGAGCAATGGGAGGCCTTGGCAGGCCTCGTGGGTAATACTCATATCTTAGATAACCGCCTAAGTGGTAAGTTTGACACATCTTTATGGATTATTGACACAGGAGCATCGAACCACGTCACCGGCAGTGACTCTTCTTTCTTTGTTGTTCGGAGTATATAGGAATGTCCTGTTGGACTTCCTAATGGTGATACTGTCTTTGCTAATAAAGAGGGGTCTATCCGTCTCACGGACAAAATCACTCTTGATAGAGTTCTTTTTGTTCCAAATTTGCACTGCAATCTTCTCTCGGTTTCACAATTAACTACACATTTACAATGCACTGTCCAATTTAATTCTTCTGTGTGTGTTATACAGGACCAGTCGAGCAACCTGATTGGAACGGGTGTTAGGCGGGATGGACTTTACTACTTTGGTGGAGTACCTTCAGTGCAACATGTTTCAGTTAACGAGTTATCTTCTTCACTGGAGTTGTGGCATAAAAGAATGGGTCATCCCTCAGAACGAGTAGTGAAGCTTCTCCCTACAGTTACAAATGTTTCTGGTGGCTTGAATAAATCGTGTGAGGTGTGTTTTCGTGCCAAACATTCTAGAGATAGTTTTCCTGTTAGTGAATATACGTCTACTAGGATTTTTGAGAAAGTGCACTGTGATTTGTGGGGTGCTTATAGACATGTTTCCTCGTACGGTGCACGTTTTTTTAAACCTTGGTGGATGATTTCTCACGTGTCGTTTGGGTTTACTTATTAGTTGATAAAACAGAGGTTTTTCGTATGTTCATGAATTTTATTGCAATGATTGATCGGCAATTTTCTAAAAAAATATGTGTTGTTCAGTCGGATAATGGCACCGAACTTAATTGTATGCATGATTATTTTAATTCCACCGGCATTTTATTTCAAAAATCGTGTATTGGCACCCCCAACAAAATGGGCGAGTTGAAAGGAAACATCGACACATATTGAATGTGGCTAGGGCTTTGAGGTTTCAGGCTCATCTTCCAATTGGATTTTGGGGCGAGGCAATTCTTGTTGCAGCACATTTAATCAACCGCACTCCCTCACCCTTGTTGCAAAATAAAACTCCATTTGAAATTTTGTTTGGAAAACCACCCTCTTATGGCCCAATTCGGGTTTTCGGTTCATTGTGTTATGCGCATAATCAGAAAACTAGGGGAGATAAATTTGCAAGTCGGAGTAGAAAATGTGTATTTTTGGGGTATCCACTTGGTCAAAAGGGGTGGAGATTATTTGATCTTGACACTAAGGTTTTCTTTGTTTCTCGGGACGTAAAATTCTTTGAAGAGGAGTTTCCATTTAGCAATCAGTCTATGGTTCCTCACCTTCCGGATTCCACCTGCTGATCTTGACACCGAAGTTGCTCTGGGCTTCACCGACTTCTCTACTTCAGACCAGCCTGCTCATACTCATCTTAGCATTGATTTCTCCCAATCTGACCAACCAGTTGTCCCACGGTTGTTGTGCCGATGCGATGCGTGACGTGACGAGATGACATAACAGATGTGGTTACTCCAGAACCTGATTCAGTCCAGACCATACCAATTCCCACGTCGGATGTTGCCTCTGACTCAAGTACTCTAGGGAGGGGTATGCGAGAGAAATTTCCCTCTGTCCTTCTCCATAACTATATTGCTCACACGGTCTCCTCTCTAAGTCCATCCCCCGCCTCAACTCCTTCTGACGGTTCCTCAGGTACACCCTATCCTATAGCACACTATGTAAATTGTGATAGTTTTTCTGTCAAATATAACTTTCTTGCAGCTATCACCATGGCTAAAGAGCCTAGGTCTTTTAGGGAAGCTATGGCTCATGATGGATGGAAACAATCTATGGAAGAAGAAATTCGTGCTTTGGAAGCTAATGGGACGTGGACTATGGAGCCTCTTCCTCCTGGAAAACGTGCCCTGGGTAGTCAATGGGTGTACAAAAATAAATATAATTCTGATGGCACTATTGATCGCCTTAAGTCCAGGTTAGTTGTGCTCGATAATCATCAAAAGGAAGGAGTTGACTACACTAAAACATTTGCTCCAGTTGCAAATATGGTAACCGTTCGAGCCTTCCTCGCTGTTGCTGCTTCAAAAAATTGGGAACTCCATCAGATGGATGTGCACAATGCCTTTTTGCATGGTGATCTCGAGGAAGAAGTTTACATGAAACTTCCTCCAGGTTTCCGAGCCTCCGATTCTAACATGGTTTGTCGTCTACCCAAATCTTTGTATGGTCTAAAACAGGCTCCCCATTGTTGGTTTGCTAAATTAGTGGAAGCTCTCAAACGATATGGGTTTCTTCAATCATATTCCGATTATTCTCTCTTTACATTTACTAAGGGCACGACTCTGATTAACGTGCTTGTGTACGTTGACGATCTCATTATTGCTGGGAACGATTCCGCTGCTTTGAATACGTTCAAAACTTATTTGTGTGATTGTTTCAAGATGAAAGATCTTGGTTCTTTAAAATATTTTCTTGGTATCGAAGTGGCCCGTAGCTCCTCCGGTCTTTTTTGTGCCAACGAAAATATGCATTGGATATTATCTCTGATGTCGGCTTGTGGTACAAAGCAAGCCGACTTTCCTATTGAGCAGAATCATAAACTCGACTTAGCTACCGATAACTTCTGGCAGATCCGAACCTTATCGGAGACTTATCGGCCGCCTCATTTATTTAGCCGTGACACGACCAGATTTGGCCTACTCGGTTCACATTTTATCATAGTTCATGAAGGAACCTCGTGATGAGCATTGGGCAGCCGCATTACGTGTTGTCCGTTATCTCAAAGGTAGCCCAGGCCAGGGCATACTTCTTCGAGCAAACAGTGAGTTGACATTGAAGGGATGGTGTGATTTTGATTGGGCCGCATGACCCATTACTCGGCGTTCTCTCTCTGGGTGGCTTGTGTTTCTTGGTAATTCCCCCATTTCTTGGAAGACTAAGAAAGAGTCCACCATATCTCGTTCTTCCGCCGAAGCATAATATCGTTCTATAGCCGCCCTGACATGTGAATTGAAGTGGTTGAAGGGTTTGTTATTAAGCTTGGGAGTTCATCATCCAAAGGCAATTACTGTTTTTTGTGATAGTCAGCCGGCCTTACACATTGCCAAAAATCCAGTCTTTCATGAACGAACGAAACATATCGAGATCGACTGCCATTTTGTTCGTGATGCTATTACGGATGGACTTATTTCTCCGTCCTATGTGCATACGTCCACTCAACTAGCTGACATTTTCACGAAAGCTCTTGGCAAACAGTATTTTGATCTTCTTCTTGGCAAGTTAGGCGTTCTCAACCCACACGCTCCAACTTGAGGGAGGGTATTACGGGATTATAGCAAGATTAAAAGGATCATGAATTATTCTCGGAAGACATTTCCAAGAGTTGTGGTTAGAATAGGAATGATTATTGTGGTTAGTATGGCAAGGATTTTTTCTTGGCCACTACTCTTTTCTTGTAACCATATATACTGTACTAAGATGAATGAGAAGGCAACGGAATAAGATGAAATCTCGAGTTTATGTTTCTTCAGTTAATGACCATATATATTATTAATAATATTAGTGCATTTCAAAAATCCAAATTTGACCAATTTGGTAGTGGACGCAACAACTTACACTGTGAACCACTTCTAAATACCGTGTCCTTTATTCATCAGCTTTCATAACTGTACTAACACTTAAGCAACTTCAATCTACTTAAGTGTCAACCAGTTACCTTCTTTAGTTATTTACTTGGTTGTTTTATAAATTGTTCTTCAATTCATTTCTTATAACTTGTGATCTTACAAAAAACACTTTTATTGCTTAACTGTGTTAGCAAGTTGACCAAGAGTAACCAAGTTCTTCAGTCGACTGACAAACCATCAGCCTGCCGACAAACTTTCTTTTATCCGCTGTAACTTTTGAAATTTTTCAAAGCATCCCACAAAGTTTTAAAAGGCTATTCACCCCCTCTCTAGTCTTATTTGTTGGCAAATTGACTTACAAATTGTTTTACAAATCTGAATTAGTTTTACCCTTAAAGAAAGCACTCGCGAGTGTCGTTGTATGAGTGAGCGACTGATTTCTTTCAATGGTAGCAGAAGAATCTTAGGAAATTGGATGGTTTGGGGGAAAAGTAGATAGAGACCGAGGTAGGTGATAAGGAATTTTAGGAAGAAGATAACACATGTTGTGCACAACGAAGACTTTGTAAACAATTAACAAAGAAATGCAAGATCAATCAAAGAGAAGAGAGAGAAAGAGAGAGATTGTGGCCAACAGACTCTTGCAATTTTATTATGCCTACCTTGTACACATTCTAGGGTTACAATTATATATATTGGGGGTACAATACCAAACCCCAAACTGATTAAACAAGGAAATTGAGAAAACAATTCTGTTGCATAAAAACGATCGCATTACTCCATGTAATGTGACTAGTTTTTCATCGAATGTGGTCGCTTTCTCTCCTGAATGTGACTGCTCTGCCGAAATAAACATCCTTCAAATTTATGTCAAAGTAATGCGGTCGCGTTGTCCTAAAGTGCGACCGCTTCTCAAATCGGTCGCTTTGTCCAAGTAGTATGCGACCAGCCGATTTCTTGCCAAAAGCCCTAAAGTCCGTACCAAGTCCTACACACCTGTTGACAGGATAATCGAGTCATTATGTTCTCAAAAATATAAATGGATTTATGCAAAGAGGGTATTGGCGCGTTTATAAATCTCAGAAAAGGGACCGCCCGCAATTAATCCTTAATTAAATGCATAAAAATCAGAATCGATGACATCATCAGCATTCAATGAATTAGTTATGAAGCAAATATTAGGTGTGAGATAGATATGAGGCTGGTGGTTTGGGAGAAAATGGCGAGTCTGAGAGCCCAAATGTCGAAGAAACCAAACTAGACGGAGGCCAATCGAAGCAAACCCACCAATATCAACCACCATCCTAACAGCTTCATCTCTCTCTCCCCATATTTGGGAATATGAAGAGTCACCCTCGAAAGTTTGAGAAAAATTACTAAGGAGTAGTTGTTGATAGAGCAATGTGTGAACATGATGAGGAAAGGAAAGAGACTCGAGTACTTAACGATGGATGGGATTCATATATATGAGATCAACCATGGTGGAGAGCTACTGATTTAAGCAAGCTTTTGTTTTGAATCTTCACTAATTTGATTCAATTGTTACATCACGATGCACAATTTTTATTTTCCGATGCACAAACTAGATTTTTGATACAACATGCCTATTCAAATTTCATTAAAGGCATATTCGTAATTTCGCCCCAAAAGTGCTCTTAACCAATTAAATACTTCATTCGTCCTGGATAAATGCTTCTAGTGGATAAACACAAGGATTGAGAAATGTAATTAATAATGTGTTGTTAAATATGTTGTGACAATAATACTCATTACACACACACCCTCTCTCATTAATTATGTACTCATTACACTCACTCTCTCTAGGACATGCAATCTAGGATGTGCAATAATGATAATATTAAATGAAGGGATATATTAGGAAAACTGATAGAAAAATTGTACAAATTTTTTTGAGGAACATTAGTTGGAACATCCAAAAATAGAAAGTAGAACATTTATCCGGGATGGAGGGAGTAAAAATATAGACAATTTTTGGGGTTAAATATTGTTTTTCAGTGGACTAGCCCGATTGTGTCCGTAAATTATATTCTTAACTATATATAGAAAACAAAGTATTATCGGTCTTATTAGCCGTCGTATGAATCATAATTTGTTAAACAGAGCCCTACTCTCTCACATCTCAGCTACCAAGACACTGTGGGTCGGGTCAAGAGATAATACTCATAAGATGATCTTCTCTAAGTTTTTGGCATAAGGTTGTGTATGTAAAATACATAATTAATTAATCTGCATGCATACATGAAACTGCAACAAGATAATCTTAAGATGGTTAATTGGTAGAGCTGTCAAAATGGGTTGGCGGGGCGAGCCAACCCACAACCCATTTCAACCCGTCATTCGACGGGGTGGGGCTGTCCCAAAAACATGGCGGGCCTAAGAAATACCAATCCAACCCACCTCTTTTAGGTGGTGGGGCGGGCTAGCCCAACGGACCCAAGCCATTTTAACAACTATAGGTGAGCCAACCCACAACCCACTTCAACCCGCCATTTGGCGGGCAGGGCGAGCCAGCCCAAAAAAGTGGCAGGCCTAAGAAATACCAACCCAACCCACCTCTTTTAGGTGGTGTGGCGGACTAGCCCAACAGGCCCAACCCATTTTGACTGCACTATTAATTGGTTTGGTTTCTATGCTGCAAAAGATGGTCTAAACGAAAACATTATTTGCTCTTGTAAGGAAGGCTGTAAATCAAACGTAGAATTTGACCACTACGAAGATTGTTACTAGGGGTGCCAATCCGAGTCGTCAAACCACCAAGTCGAGCCGAACCAAGCCGAACTATGCAGTTTGGTTCGGCTTTTGGTGCTATATGGTTCGGTTCGGTTTGATATTTTGGGAAGTCGAACGGTTTGGTTTGCGGCTTAACATATCGAGTCGAGTCAAACCGAACCGAACCAAATCATTTCGAGCCGAATCACTAAGTCGAACCATCAAGCCAAATCACCAAGTCGAACCATCGAGCCAAACAACAAATTTTTTAGAATTCCTAACCTTTATACTTTAGTACTCTTATACTATTAATATATTTATACTATATATACTATAAGACTAATATTTAGGAATTTGCCTTTAAATTTTTTGAATTTACATAAACGTTTTAAATATCATGTACGTTATTGTATTTTTATTGGATATTGCAATTCAATCATCTATTTTGATTGATAAAGATTAAAAAATGTCTATTTTACGGTTTTAAGAAAAATGATTTGTTCGATTGAAGAGTTTTCGAGCGAATCCGTTGAATACTATTACTTGTCCAGCCATATAATCAAACGATCAAGATCGATTCCAATTCCAACATCCCAATCGTAATCCAAATCCCAAGGATTTCCATTCCGAGATCTAACTTTAGGTACTCTTAACTTCAATCAAGAAATCATCCATATCTTTATACTCATCAATATCAACTATAATTTGGGATATACTACTAAAGACTCATATCTACCAATTTTTTCTTACACCAAATTTGAAGATATCATGCGTATAATTGATATTTTTATTTTATATTGAATTCAATTTATTGATTATAAGAATTCAATTTATTGATTATAAGAATTAAAAATGTTAATACTTTTATTTGAAAGTTTGTGCAAATTTTTTTAAAGAGAGTTTATGAATATAATTGTATTATATTTAATTTTTTAGTATTTTCTTTAGCGTGTTTTTATAATATTTTATTGGTTTACTTAAATTTTGAATGACTATAACTCTTTCTAAATTCAGGCCGAACCATGAAACCAAACCACAGAACCGAGTCAAACAATCGTGGTTCGGTTCGGTTCAGCTCAAAACTTTAAACAGTTTAGCTCTGGTTTGATTTTTCTCAAACCAATGACATGCGGTTTATCTCATAATTTATTCAAAGTCGAACCATTAATACCCCTAATTGTTACCTCGAAAGTTAAATTAGACTTTTAAAAGAAGAGTGTGAGCTTGGAACGTCACAGCCTATATGGTTCAACCCAAAGTTATCGGTGACTAAAGTAATACTCTCTTCGTTTCCAAAAGATTGTCCCGTTAAACTTAATTCATAAACTAAGAAAATTTGACTATGTTATAAATATTAACATTTTTCCAAGGATAAATATGAGAGGGTGGAGCCAATCAATCAAAGTGACAATAAAACAAGGGTAAAATGATAAAGATAATTAGATAATTTCTAAAAATGAATGATTAGAAAGTGAATAATTTTTTGAAACGATATAAAAAGGAAAGATGAATATTTTAGGGACTAAAGGAGTATAAAAACTCTTTAACGTTAAGGTAAAAACTTAGGAATGGCCGTCTTATGAGTATTTTTTTTTACGACGGATCTCCCTTACCCAATTCATTGTATGTTTGTGGACTGAGCTGTGAAAGAGAGATCCTCCGTCTTACGAATTAAGATGTATAAGATGGTCTCATATAAGATCTATTCTAAAGTCAAAACTGCAAATCATTTTGAAAATAATTTGGACCGCAAAATCTTCAAACCAAACCTATCACTCAATAATGACTGTACACAAATGGTCCCTGAACTTTTATCAATAAATTGATTATTTTACCCCTTGCCAGAATCATGTATGTGTACATGGGTTGGCTTGTTGGAAAATATTAATGGAATTGGACGGAAGGATCGATTCTCGAGAAAACAAATTTAATACAAGGACAAAATTTTCAAAAAAAGAAATTCAAGATCCAATCCTGAGAAACTGAAGATGTAGAGGAACCATTTGTGTTGTTTGCTATAGAAGAAAAAACTCGGCCTTCAACACAAATCACACAATAATTAAGTAGACGTATTTTAGTTAGAATATTATTTTAGTACATCAAATAAACAACTGGGTCGTTGTAGTATAGTGGTGAGTATTCCCGCCTGTCACGCGGGTGACCCGGGTTCGATCCCCGGCAACGGCGATTTTTTTCTTGAACTTTTTCTTTTCACTTCTGTTGGGAAACGACGCCGTTTTTCAGTTTTTTCCTTCAACGTTTTCTTTTCACTTCTGTAGGGAAACGACCATGAACTGTCGGTCTGGCGTACGTATTAAACCATTTTGGTTCCCGCTAATTTAAAATCCTCCCACTCTCTCTCTCTCACACACACACTCGCTCCCGCACACAGCAGAATTGCAATGGCAAAGCATGAGGATCAGAAACCAGACGGTCTGGAGGTCATCGCTATCGGAAATCTATACAATGGTCTCTGGGACAAAAAGTTTATGAGCTCCTCTAGGGTTCGTAATTACTTCATATGTCTATTATACACTCACAACACACACACACACACACACACAGATCTAACACTCACATTTTTGAGTTGTTTCCAGTTACGCAGTAACAGAACTTTTGATTTACTTGTTTTTGTTTTTGGCAACTTCACACGTACAAAGATCATAGCGCTGAAGACAATCACAACATTTGTGTGTTTTTGTTCCACTTGATTTTAAGTAGAAACGAATACAAATTAGAAGCTGATGATTCAGCGTAATGTCAAATTGCATAACTGTTTAAGGTTTTCTATTCAGTTGATTAAGCAATTTGTGGTGAACAATGTTTGACAAAGGCATATGTTGGGGTTTCAGTTTGTGATTTGATATTTAACATTATGATGTTATTATGTTAAGTAGAAATGAATACAAATAAAAAATAGGCGGTATAATGTTTAAATATGTGTATACGTTTTAGATTTTCGATTGAATTGATTGAGCAACTTGATATTTAATGTTTGAGGGAGGCACATGTAAGGATTTGAGTTTTTGATTTGATATTTAAGATTATGATGTTGATTAGAAATGAATTTAAATTAGAAATTGGTGTCTCACTTTGTATATTGTACTGAAATGAATTTGAATTGATTGAGCAAGTGTATATCTTGAGGCTTATGTATACATTTGAACTTGTGATATAATAATATTTAAGACCACATGTAAAGTTGAAGTTTCAATACAAACTAGAAACCAGTGATTTTTCATAATGTTATATGTGTACTTATATTAAAGGTTTTTGGTTGAATTGATTGAGCCCCTTATGGTGTATATAACTTGAGGCGTGCAAAGGGATTTGAGTTAGTGGTATGATAATTTGGTTCAGTAAAGTTTAGGTGTAGGGAGGGGCCAATAACTTAGTTGAGTGATAGATAGATCATAGAAATGGGTCATTGCAATTTGCAAAGGCTTTTAATAAGAGAAAAAAAAAATCAAAATATTGCTTGCAGCTCACATGGTCACATGTGTATCGCTGGAGCCTGGAGGGCTAGGGTTGGTGGTTTCGGGCAAAAGTTTCGGCCAAACGCTGACAACCGATTGATGGAAGTTTAGGTTAAGATATCATAATTATTAAGTATTTTGGAGCAATGGGGATATTCATTTTGGGTGGAGTCCTGTAACAATAAAACAAAAGTTTAATGAGTTGATGTAAGACTTATCTCTTGGATTTGGTAGCATGATGCTATAATGATTTGGGAGTATAATCCAGTCTTCCTGATTATGAAATTGAAAAATGATGCTAAAAGCACATGAAGTAGCATATGAAGAAAGATGATTTATGGCCAATAAAACTATTTTTAGTGATGCCCATATGATTGGACTTCTTCTAGGTGTCCAAGACATATAGGTTTCACTGTAGTCACTGAATAATTGATGCATCATTTGAGTTATTTTAAAAACCAACGATTCAACAGAACTAATATGGCTCATGAGATAAATTGGCAGTAAAAGTGTGTCTATAACAATCAATTCCAAGTGGACTATGAACATCTTTATGGAGGTAATAAGAAGGCAGTGCTTATTGTAGGTGTTTTCGAATAGATATGTTTAATTAAAAAAATACTGTACTTGTTTATTACCATGTTTTTTAAAAGTTATTGATAATTTTCTACTATATATCTTCTCATTGATACGCTACCGTGATACTCTATGCAGCTTTTGGATGGTAATTGGTTTTCCATTTTTTTACTGTTCATGGTTAAAAGGTTTAGTGCTTAAGTATTGTTGTAGGATCTCTTAGTAGATTTTTTCAGCATCTGTCTTGACATTCTTAAAAATAAAATGCAATTATGCAAATGATTGTATAGTTGGCATCCTATTTTATTTTTTTCCCTTATAAACCTACTTGATATGCCATCTAGCATATTGTGCTAACTACCCTTCGTTTCTTTCAATGGTGAAGCTTTTTGGATTCAGAAACCCATCGTGCAGAGGTTACTCGGTGAATTGGTATCAAATGTCAGTGTAACTATGGAGTGAAGTTTGTTATCTTCCAGCTCCAACAACAGGGCTTCTGGAACATGCCATCAAGATCATATTCAATGTACAGAGTGTTGCAAAGCACCATGTAGCAGTTCCAGTTTGCAACCAGACATGGGTAAGCCCCAGGTTACAAGGAAAAGAAGTACGGAAAATAATGTAATTAGTTTGAAGTCACAAAAGGAAGCTATACTTAAATGAATTCGACCTGCACATGAGGTACAGAATGTTGATGTGTCTAAATTCTGGACAGAGTTGTCGAAGCAACTGTAATAATGGGTGTCCCTCGACTACTTCTGCTTCAAAAGATAAGAAGGCATACTTGGAAACTGCCGTTGAGGATGGAAATAATTTGGTATTGTGACAAGATGATTTCTACTTTGACTATACTAATTCCTTTAAGCATCTTAAGCAAGTCAAACATTTTGTTGCCCTAGAAAAGAACAACCATTTCAATTCTGAAAGTTCTAAAGCCAAGGAAGATTCCGCCCTATGTTTTTTAATCGGAAAATCAATATTGTCATTACTGAAGTCATGTTTCCTATGTAGTTTCCTGGTGGGTCATGTAAAATTATGCTGTATCAGTTAATATAGCATGGGAACATTTTTTAAAATTTTTTGCAGCTTAAGTCAAAGTTCATCAACATATAAGGATTTAGTTTCTCGAAGCAAGTTGAAGTGGGAGAAACATTTGTTCCAAAGGATTCAGAAAGTATCAATGATGTGGATCTTTTTGCACCTGATACACAGGAGATCCCTCTAGGTATCTGCAGAAACATTTGTTAATTTTGGTTTGTAATATATTTTGTTGATGGTGCTCATTTATGCATGGCCTTTACCATCATTTGGTCAATAACTAAAAATTTATCTATAGATGGAACTTATGACTCCGCAATGGATATTCCCAATGAAAGTCCTTCCAACATAAACGATGACTTAGATGCTGCCCAAATGGTAATTGGGGAAGATTCCATAGCTGAGTCTTATACAGAAGAGATAGTCATGTCTACTGCAAATGACAATTCCGAAAAGTGTGATGCCGATTCCATTGGACAGGAGATTGCGAAGTCAATGATGACAGTTCTGCTTCCTCGGGCACTTCCTCTGCTCAAGACCTTCTCAAGAAAGAAAAAGACTACCACAAAGTCTGCAAACTTTTCTTGTCATGGGATGAGATCCCAGGAAGGAAAAGTGGGAACCAATCTGTCTGCAGATGTTGCTTCTCTAGGTAAAGGTCTATGCCTACCAGTAAAAGCTTTTGCTGATCTATACTGTGGCCAACTGATTCTGCAGTCAGATTATTGAAAGATGCTACTGCTGCATAATTTCATTTATTTTCTCGGATGGAAATTCATATTTGAGCTGAAGATCTCAGGACAAACCTCCAGACGGAAGCATGAACCCATAACAGTGAATGAAGTATGTAGCCCACGGAAAAGATGACTTAAAGCCTAGGAGGCTTGGTGAACAAAATATGTAAAACCCTACAATCCCAGGGCAAAACTATACTAACCTGCTAGTAAATGAGCTCCACAACTCAGGGGGCACATGTTAAACACCGAGATAACATAACCGACAATCACATAACTTCACCACCTGAGATTTATGGAGTGTCAGAAGCTTGGTCTCTTTTATCAGATTTTGCCTTTGTGTTGTTATCCATTTTCTTCTGATGAGGTGCTAACTTACAAATTTGGTAGCTGAGCTGCGTACAGAGGATTTCAACATGGAAATGCAGAAAGACAATGCTGATTCTCTAGGAACAGATTTTGGTTCCGTTTTACATAGTTGTGAAGAGTCTGCATCTGTTGCTCCTGATAGTTTTGAGAATGATCAACGTGAAAATACTGAGAGTACTCAGCTACCTCTGTTTCAAGGTGTTGCTGAAGCTGATCAATCTGCTTTTGGTGGATATACATTTATAGCTGAAAGTATTGAACTTGCTGGTAATGGCATGATTGACATCCTCAGCAGGGTCAAGCAGTTGACAGCATAACAAGTTTCTGTCCAGAAGCACACTTGGTTTTGGAAAAGGGGCTTCAAAAGGTGGATGATCTCGTAGCTGGTTTTACATCAGGATTTAAACCCCCTAATAGAAAAGATATGTGTATTGATTCAAACGATAATTTGCTACATCAAGAGACTCATTCACAGCAAAAATATGCAAATCGTTGCTCGTCCTACCGAAGGTAAGGTTTTGGAGCCAGATATTCCTATCACTCCAACATTCTTCAAATGTTGTCTCTGTCCAACTTCTTACACCATATTTTCGTCTAGCTTTCAGTGTGCAAATCCAATAATTAGTCCTAAGATAGTTTCTATGTTACCTGAACATGCATATATTTGAAAGACACTTCCATTTGGAGATTTGAACTAGAATGCAATTAATGACTTACTGTAAACGAAATGCAAAACAGAAGTGTTCAATACATGTTCCCTCTGTATGGACTCAGGTACGAGGATCAGATGCAGTTGCCGATCCGGTATCCAATGTGCCAAAAAGATAGGATTCTGATGCAATTTTTTTTTTGAGATTTTACATTAAATGTAGTGTCCAACTGCCACACCCATACTCAAACCCATATCGACACCCACAACCGTGCATTGACTCTGACACTTTCGAAAGTATGAATTAGGATCCTGGTAATACAGATGTTCCAATTCCCGTTCCTGGATACAAATCCCAAATATATTAAAGAAATTGTGAATACTACCACCATGTAATGATGTAACCATTTCAAAGATTTTCAAATTACTTATTCCTGATATGCATTCGGACTTAACCCAACGAACCTTTTGAATGCCATATTTCGTTAATGAATATTCTTTCTGAAAATGTTCCTCCTAGCTCTTATGTCCATCAACCAAGACATACTTTTGTGCAGGTGTTCTTACAACTGCTGCCAAGTCAACTGGCATAGTGTGTTTTGATTATGCATTAGAGAGGGAATTAAGTGCCGGGACAGGTGGACCTGAAACTGGCAATATGCCAGTTACTTCATACCCAGATATTGCAAACTCAACTAGGCACTGCAAAGCTCCTCACTCAGAAAGTTCATTGAACTTTAGAGATATTTTTGCCCCAGAAACATGTTCTGCCACGGAAGGCTTACCTACCTTGGATGATAATCAAGTAAAATTTAGCCACCGCCCACTTGAAGAAGACTATCAATGATGAAATGAGGCATGGTGTACGACCTCAAAATTTACACAAGGACAAATGTTCTGTAATTCCTGAAGGTGCATTTGCAATATGCCTACAATTACATCACATCAAGATTGCTTGGGCCTCGAACTCAAACTACAATGATTCTGCAAATGCATTTAATACATCTATCTCTTGCGAAGGAAAACCTCAAGCCCCTGGTAACATAGAGCTGTTTGGGTTCGACGGTAATAATGTGCTCGATTGTTCCACGTTAAGGTTGCCGGACCATGGAGCAATATTCCACAAGAAGACTGAAAAGAATTAAGTGACACCATAGATAGTTCAAATTTGGATACTTCAACAAACGTGAAGCATGATAACGAGCTGGAGGATGTCCTTGAGCTTGTAGGTTGCTATGTGCACCCAATACCGATTTCAATGTATATTTGTGTTGCTATCTTATGGAAAATGACAAATCACTGTTCATTTACAAGGTACCTGTTAAAGGAAAAAGGAGAAGATGCCCTTCTTTCATTGGGCATGCATCTACAGTATCACCAATTTCAGATGCCTTTGGTAGAGAAGTAAGTCACAATATTCTGTTGCTCTCTTATTATCGAGTATCATGTGACATATGTTACTTTTCATCAGATTGCCGCAGATAGTTCTAGTTTGCAGTTATCACCAGATGGGCAGTGTCTTGTTTTACACAACAATATAAAAGCTCCTTACTGCAGGTCATCATTTGCGTACTAAAAAAAAAAAGTTATTGTATGCAAGTTGGGTTCTATCTGAAGTAGAGTTTATTATTTGTGTTTCTTAGGGTGGGGAATGTTTACTGCCCGTGCGCAGTATGTACAACAGGTTGCTTCAAGAGGAATGCAGTAAAAATTGTGGAAGTTAAGTTTGGTTATGTTTCAACAGTGTCCAAACTCAAAACAATTGATAGTGTATGTTGTATATTAGTTTGTGAACCTAGTTATCTCCATGCTGCTGAAGAGAGTGGGAGACTGCACTTATGGACCATGAACTCAACCTGGATGTAAGTGTTCTTTTGAGTTTTGCTTTTCAAGTTTCTAGTTTATAGTTGTTCTTTTACGCTATGCCTTACCTTTTCTATTAAAAGTGCTGATTTGGTTGCATATGGAAGTTGGTCCTTATCTTCAGTTGACACTTATTTCCAAAGATGGGTATATTTGTTAAACAAAAGAAAGTGGGTTGACGCAATTTGGCAATTTATTTCCCGTCTTTTGCGGATTTGGAACCTCTAGAGTTCCTAACAAGTGATTTAACTGATGCAAAACCGATGGATTGCCTCATTATGTGGTGGCTTCATACCAGCTGTGAACTGCATCGCATTTAATTTCACAAAAGAAAAATATTTGCGTAATAGGAAAACACCTTCACTAAATTCACTAAAACAACTCCAGGAACTCTAGAGAGATTCAACTCTAGAAGTTCCAGATCCATCTTTTGCGTGGTGATGTAACTTTGTAATCAAATTATCTTGGAAGCATTTTCTATCTAGTATCTTTCTGCCGCGAATGTTACAAACTCAAGGCACAACCTAGCTCATACCATGTTAGGTTCTGTTAAGTAACCAACTCATCTAAAGCTTAAGCTGTTAGAGAAAGCACCAACAATGTATATCATGCTTTATATTTTTGTGCTTTAACAGGTTCCCTGGTGTATAATAGTACATCCAGCTATTTGGGATTGTCAATACTGGTATTACTTATCATATATATATGCTCACTCTGGCTTATACTTTGATGTGCTTGCTAATTCCGTCTTTGTAGTGATTCAACAAAAGAAAGCTATTTACCAACATTTGCATATCTAGTTGTGTTACTTGTGTAGTTGAGATGAAGCGAGCAACCCAAGTGTGCCTCTCTCGTTGTTGGTCACAATGTGCTTGAGGAATTTTGTTTATGGTACGCTGATTCTACATGCCAAGGGTTTCAGCTTAAATGCTGTTTGCCTACATCAACAAAATTTATGTTATTTTCCTTTGCTGCATATTACATTCTTGATTCTCAATGTAAATTACTCAAAGATAAAATCTTAATAAGTTTTAATAATTCATTTCTCATGTCACTTGAATTATTTCCCCTCACATGTATCTGTCTCTAATGCGAAGTGGTTCTGATATCTTCAGGGACATTACTAAACAAATCCTTGCATCAAAGTTTTCTGCTTCACGAAATTCTGTTATTCAGTTCCTTCCGGTCAGTTTGTGTAGATCGCCAAGCACAGACTTTCTTACTGCAGGCATTAATAGAGAAGAATACATTAATAGTATCATGGATGAAACAGAAATGTGGACCTCAGAGAAAGGTGTTAACCATGCTTTCTTTCCAATGAAGGATGAAAATGTAGCAGTATGTCTTATTGCTTCAACTGTACCTAACACTGATGTTCAACCGGGCTATCGATCAAGTGATTCTGGAGTCAAGCCAGTTGGATGCTGGAGCCTTGCTCTCTTGGCCAAAAGCACGGTTGTTTTGGGAGATACTTTGGATCCAAGGTACTTATCTACACAGTGGCTTTCACTACCTGATGAATTTGTATCCACTATTCATTCCAAATCACAGGACCAGGACTCCCAATATCCGTTAGACATGAAACTACTCTGTTCTCCTGCCTTTTCATATTGAAGGGATCATAACTATTTGAAATTAGGATGTCACATAACTCATGATCGGCTTGTGCCCTTGACATACGACAGTGTTTTGAATTTTTTAGTTTTTTTGAGCATCCTGGAAACCCTCAATGAATGACTAACTTGTATTCTGTAAATACTGAGATACAACAGGAAATATACTAGTACTAGGTCAATTACTTGTACTAAGACAAGAAGCACAAGTTCCTGCAGTTTCCTTTGATTAATGTGAGGAGCATACTTCTAAGCTTGCAAGTATGTGATGAACTGAACCATATTCGAGCAACAAATGTCATTTGGAAGGGCAGACAATAGCTCATGACACCTTTCATGTGTTCTAGATGCAGATATCTTTCTTATTTATGTTGCGGAAGTTAATTAATTATCTTAACTTTGCAGGGCTTCTACAATTGGTGCATCAGCCGGTTATGGCATTTTGGCTACATGTGACGAACTTCTGTATGTGTGGGAGTTGCCTAAAGGAACTGAGCTTGGTGAGTTGTTGTATTGCAAAGGTATGCTTCACTTTTGTTACGTTAATATTTCCTCTGATGTGGTATTGTTTCATCTAAAATATGTATCAATGTCTAGTTTACGGATTTTGGAGTAAAAAAATTAGTGGTACACATATGATTACTAGACAGCGGCGGACCTATGTATCCTCCTCGGTGTCACGTGACACCACTCAGCTTAATATGTAAATATCTTTTAGTACTTGTACATGTAATTATCTTGGTTGAGTTGGTTTATTGTGTGACTGTT
>CM028382.1:21916319-21976438 GCA_013146195.2 Codonopsis lanceolata | reverse complement strand
AGTAATATGAAAAGTAAAAGTAAATTAGTAAAAGTGTTGTGCTAAAAATATTTTTTAAAACATGACAATTATTTTAGTACAAACGAAAAGAAAGCAGAACAATAATTTTTGTACATATTAAGTATTTATCATCCCTATAATATTTCAACTTTACCATCCACATTTAATATTAACATATTGATTATGATAAAATATTTTTATTCAAGGTAGTTATATAACCCTTAATACTCAGTAATATGTATATATATGTGATTAAATTCAATTATATTTAATATGAGAGCAAAGAACGATTGAAAATGGGGGTCTTTAGAGTAAGGACAACCGTTTGGATCAAAGAACCTAAATCAAACACAACTCATTAAAAATCAATAAAATAATTCATTTGATACTCATTTGATTCAAAACCAAAAATTCATACAATAGTGACACATAATCCAATATTTTTTCATACTCCATTATCTTTATTTCCATTACTTTTTTCTTGAGAAATGACTAAAAATTTGAAAAAATCATAGAAATTTTTTCTGATATTCAAATGAAACAAACCAAATCTCTATTTATAGGTAAAAATGTATACTTTAATTTAGGAAAAAAAATTTAAAAAAATTTGGCCGAAAATTGGACAAGAAAAACAATGGTGAAAAAGTTATTTCAACCACTAGCAACCTAATGCGAGGAAAGGATGGCAGACAAATTTTTCATGCGTGAAGAGTGTCTATCGGTCACCTTCTTCAATTTTTTGAATTTTTGGCTTTGAAACTTTGTCGTTTCATGCCTTTAAAGACTAAAACAGAGTAGTTTTATGTCATGGTCAGTTGGTTTGATTTTTTTAAAAAAATTGGTTTTGATTTGAATCAAACCAAATTAAATAATAATTAGATTAGATACATTTTAAATTTTGTTATAAGCTAAAATTTAATTTGATTTATTATTTGATACAATTAATCATGCTCTTTGGATTAGCTATGCCACTTTTTGTATAGATTGGGGATCGAGCCTTTCTTTTATCATTGGGAATATCTGAATTTTCTCCGTATTTTATTGTCTTATCTTGCGACGTAGTCTTCTCTCTAGGTGAGTATTGTTATGTGATTGCGTTCCCAAATAGTTTAGATGAAGGCTAACGATTAGGTTAGGTCGGTAGTATGAGTCGGGTCGAAATAGTTAACAAGTAAGAACGAGTTGGGTCATAATATGTAAGCGATCGAAATGGGTAATGAGTTCGACCGTTTAATCCACATAACCGACCGTTAATTTTTTGGTAAAGAAAATTAATGGGTCGGATGTGTGTAGATTAACAGTAATGAGTTGTAATTATCGGACCTAATTGAGATTTTGGAAAGTCTTAAATGGAATATTTTATTTTATTTTTAATTTTATACTTTTGTTTGTTGTCATAGCAGTTAGAATGTGCTCCCTCCATTCGGACAAAGTCTCGTTTGAAAATCAAACTTTTTAAGAAAATGATACTTTTATATCCTTAATTTTTTAAAGTGGACTTTTAAAGTGAAACATCCAAAAATAGAATAATAAACTCTTTGCCCGAAATGGTAGAAATAACTATGTCCCAAATTAATCTCATGCTTTCAATTTTCGTTCGTCCTAAACTAATTGTCTTATTTAAAATTATTCTTTTTAGTACAATACTTTTACCAATTTACTCTTAAGAAAAATTACATATTAAACTAATATTAATAATTAAGTTAATTATTTTTCTTTAACTTGTTTGTTGGGTCAAATATGAAAAAAAAAAAAAAAAATTGGGACGGAGGGAGTATTAAAACATCATCCGGGTTGTTAAGTGGATCTTCCTGTGATTTTTTCACCATGGTTGTTTATACTAAAACAGTAGAATATTTTGTTAGGTTGATGAAGTTTCTATTTTTGGAAGGTGGATGAAACTCTTATTCTCCCTCTATTCCAACAAAAAGTCAATTATAGTATTATTTTAAGAATTTACATTCAAAATTATACTTACAATTTATATGACATTTTATAAATATCATCCACTTATATTGTAATTAGGTTTTATAAATATCATCGACTTATATAGTAATTAGGGGTGATAATTAGGTGTTAATAAATAGTTTTGGGTTAAACCATCATTTATTACAACAATAGATAATGGCTTAATCCAACTATCTATTAACACTTAATTATCATCTCTAATTATAATCATGTTATTTATGTTTAAGTATTTTTTGAATAGATGCATGTTTCTTATCCAAACATGAAACATGCATCTATTCAAAAAAAATAAAATAAAATACTTAAAAGTAATGATATCATAGGTGACGTGAGCGAGGTTGAATGGTGGGCTAGGGAATGGGGTTAGTGGGAGTAAACTTAAGAAACATAAGTAAATAGAGCAAAGAATTATAGTGCAAACCTAACATAACCGACCTTTCCGATCTAACTTAACGGAATAGGCTATAACGTTCCTCGAAACACACAACTTAAAAAAGGATCTCCTCGTTTAAATAATCATCCAGTTGATTCGGCGTATAGTTTAAGAAAAAACAATTGATTTGATTATTTATATTGGTTTAATATGTAGTTTCCTTTAAAGCACATGTATATGTGGCCCATAATTAAAATAGAGTGAAAAAGTAAGAGTAAAGTGGTAAAAATGATGTTCTGAAAAGGTAAGTTTCAAACTGGACAATTATTTTGAGACGGATGAAAAATGAAAGGAGGACGATAATTTAGGGACGGAATGAGTAGTATTTACAGTTTCATTTTTGTTCACCATGTTCCTTCCGTACCGATCAAAGAATCATAATTTGAAAATTAATTTTTTTAAATAAAATAACATATTTAGTAATTCATTAGTAATAAAATAACATTTTTTTGTCATAATTTTTTAAAGTAGACTATTTAAGTAAAATATCTCAAAAAGAAATATTGGGTTATTTATCCCGAATGGATGAAGTATCTAATAAAATTTTATTTCTTTTGTAATTATAATGTCCTACTAATTAAATTTTGATATTTAAGCAGTTTTTTCTTATTTTTAGTAAACTTCTACTGAAGTATTTATTTTCTAATGTGTCTCCTACTTAGCTACTAATTCATTTTCATGTACTCACTCCGTCTCAAAATATTTGATATTTTGGGAAAGTTTTTTTTTATTTTAAAATAGATGACACTTTATAACTTTTAAGAAATTTTTTTCTTTTTTTAAAATTATACCCATATTTATTGAATCTGTAACTCATGTTTGACTTTCTAAACAAGAATATCAAGACACTTTATTAATATTTGTATAATTAATTTAATCTTTATAATATGTTTATGTGAAAACCCCTGAATATCGTATATTTTGGAAAAGTGGGAATATAACTTTCATGGTTTGAATAAAGAAAAAGATTGTCTGGTCTGTCACTTTCATGACTTCACAACTACTTGGCTTGGTCTTGGTCTACTAATTATTAATTTTGATCTTTCCACTTAGGAATGAAGGAGACAGTCACAGACGACGGAAAATATTCTTCCAATCACTTTTCAAGAAATACATTTAAACGAGGAGTGCCACATCATTTCTTTGACTTTGTGCCTTTGTGGCATCGTCAGCTCAATTGCATTGGGCAACAAGTGAGGTCTTGGGCCTACAGCCGATCAGGCCCGGCCCATGGTCTAAATGTGAGTTTGGGGGTAACAGAGATAATCTATGCTGTATACATGGACACAATAGTATCTCGGATTTTGATACAAGATATTGTCATTATTATTAAATGGATAAAATAATTCAAAAACTTTTCATTTTTTAAATTTATTTTTAGTTAATTGAATAATATAAAAAATATAAGATGAATGGTAAATAAATACAATATGAAAAGTGAAAACAATTACAAGATTATCATTATAAAAATAATTTTTTGCTATCATTTACTGTTACAACAGAATATTAAATTACTAATAAAGAAATACATATTGTTATCCCAACTATGCCCAGAAAAAGCTTGTTCTTCAGTATCCCTTTGAATATATTATTCTTCTCTAGATTCCTTGCGTTAAACTCGTTAAAGACTTGACAGAGGACAAAAGCATTAAAAATTATGGTGCCCTTAACCCTATCAGTCACACCAAAGATAGATCTTCCCTTAAACTGTAGAGTCAATAAGACGCTAACTTGATAACAGGCCTGAGCAATGAGGTTCCTCCACATGACTCTGGTTATAAGCGGCTCCGAACGACCTATAGGTAGCTTTGTCATGAGATCATCTGTGGGTCGTTCAGTTGCCAATGCCAATGCTCCCAATGTATCCATTATCAAGTTCACCCGCAATAGCTAAACTGCAGTTAATGGGACATTACCTGAAGAACCTACAGCAACAAAGTTGATAGCCAATGCTGCAACGTTGACTGTGAGCTGGAACTGGATAAACTTTTGAATATTGTTGTATACACACCTTCCCCACTTCAAGACTGTGACAACAGATGCGAAGTTGTCATCCATGATGACTATGTCCGAGCACTCCTTTGCCACTTTAGTTCCTTGGATTCCCATGGAGAGACGGATATCAGCTTCCTTAAGTGCTAGTGCATCATTTGTTCCATCACCTGTGACTGCTACCACATGACCTTTTCGTTTCAAGCATTACTACAAGAGATTGGTGTTGAGAGGCTGAACATATGTTTTCTAATGAAATAGTTAAACGTTAACGGGAAACTGTTTATCTATGAAACTCTTTTTGAGGATAGATTGTGAATAGAACGCGACCAATAAATTTTCCATGTCGACGTAAATCCTGAAATGAGAGGGAGAATAGAAGACAATAGCAGCAATGACAATAGCAGCAATGACAATTGCACTAAACCAGTAGCATAAACTTTATTTACCATATATACGATTGTTCCATCGTTTTGTTTACTCGAGTTTGAAACATACAGAACTAGTTTTAACTTCTACAAAACTATTATCAGGTCAGATTCTGGCTGCATTTGCTTGGTAAATTGGTCAAGTACAAAAAAAAAAAAAGGTCTGGGAATCTCTGATATTATCAGGCCAGATTCTGGCTGCATTTGCTTGGAAGTCTCGACGGATCTCCAGGGGACGGGTCTATTTTCTGCTGCTGGTGTTATGGCTTGTTAATAACAGAGTGGAGTAACTTGTCTACTTATCTTGCTTCTTCGTTTGCAAAAGCCCTTGAAGAATGCAAATAAATCTGCAACGTACCGCCATCACAAGCAATGGCAAATGGCAAATGAACCCGAGTCTGAATCATCTGCGGCAATGCATGATACTTTGGTTCCTGATTTCAGAAGAAATAAAAAAGTGATCAAAACATTCTCTCTAGACTCCAGTAACAGTGGCAGATCCATGAACTTTGTTTAGTGGTGTCACAGTTATTTCAACTGCTACTCGTGACGTATCTAGGAATTTTTCTCCGTAGGGGCAAAGCATATCCATGAATTACACGTACAAGGGTAACCTTACAGTCACACAATAAACCAACTCAACCAAGATAATTACATGTACAAGTACTAAAAAGATATTTACATATATTAAGCTGAGTGGTGTCACGTGACACCGAGGAGGATACATAGATCCGCCGCTGTCTAGTAATCATATGTGTACCACTAATTTTTTCCTCCAAAATCCGTAAACTAGACATTGATAGATATTTTAGATGAAACAATACCACATCAGAGGAAATATTAACGTAACAAAAGTGAAGCATACCTTTGCAATACAACAACTCACCAAGCTCAGTTCCTTTAGGCAACTCCCACACATACAGAAGTTCGTCACATGTAGCCAAAATGCCATAACCGGCTGATGCGCCAATTGTAGAAGCCCTGCAAAGTTAAGATAACTAATTAACTTCCGCAACATAAATAAGAAAGATATCTGCATCTAGAACACATGAAAGGTGTCATGAGCTATTGTCTGCCCTTTCAAATGACATTTGTTGCTTGAATATGGTTCAGTTCATCACATACTTGCAAGCTTAGAAGTATGCTCCTCACATTAATCAAAGGAAACTGCAGGAACTTGTGCTTCTTGTCTTAGTACAAGTAATTGACCTAGTACTAGTATATTTCCTGTTGTATCTCAGTATTTACAGAATATAAGTTAGTCATTCATTGAGGGTTTCCAGGATGCTCAAAAAAATAAAATAAAAAATTAAAAACACTGTCGTATGTCAAGGGCACAAGCCGATCACGAGTTATGTGACATCTTAATTTCAAATAGTTATGATCCCTTCAATATGAAAAGGCAGGTGAACAGAGTAGTTTCATGTCTAACGGATATTGGGAGTCCTGATCCTGTGATTTGGAATGAATAGTGGATACAAATTCATCAGATAGTGAAAGCCACTGTGTAGATAAGTACCTTGGATCCAAAGTATCTCCCAAAACAACCGTGCTTTTGGCCAAGAGAGCAAGGCTCCAGCATCCAACTGGCTTGACTCCAGAATCATTTGATCGATAGCCCGGTTGAACATCGGTGTTAGGTACAGTTGAAACAATAAGACATACTGCTACATTTTCATCCTTCATTGGAAAGAAAGCATGGTTAACACCTTTCTCTGAGGTCCACATTTCTGTTTCATCCATGATGCTATTAATGTATTCTTCTCTATTAATGCCTGCAGTAAGAAAGTCTGTACTTGGCGATCTACACAAACTGACCGGAAGGAATTGAATAACAGAATTTCGTGAAGCAGAAAACTTTGATGCAAGGATTTGTTTAGTAATGTCCCTGAAAGATATCAGAACCACTTCGCATTAGAGACAGATACATGTGAGGGGAAATAATTCAAGTGACATGAGAAATGAATTATTAAAACTTATTAAGATTTTATCTTTGAGTAATTTACATTGAGAATCAAGAATGTAATATGCAGCAAAGGAAAATAACATAAATTCTGTTGATGTGGGCAAACAGCATTTAAGCTTTTGGCATGTAGAATCAGTGTACCATAAACAAAATTCCTCAAGCACATTGTGACCAACAACGAGAGCGGCACACTTGGGTTGCTCGCTTCATCTCAACTACACAACTAGATATGCAAATGTTGGTAAATAGCTTTCTTTTGTTGAATCACTACAAAGACGGAATTAGCAAGCACATCAAAATATAAGGCAGAGTGAGCATATATATATGATAAGTAATACCAGTATTGACAATCCCAAATAGCTGGATGTACTATTATACACCAGGGAACCTGTTAAAGCACAAAAATATAAAGCATGATATACATTGTTGGTGCTCTCTCTAACAACTTAAGCTTTTAGATGAGTTGGTTACTTAACAGAACCTAACATGGTATGAGCTAGGTTGTGCCTTGAATTTGTAACATTCGCAGCAGAAAGATACTAGATAGAAAATGCTTCCAAGATAATTTGATTACAAAATTACATCACCACGCAAAAGATGGATCTGGAACTTCTAGAGTTGAATCTCTCTAGAGTTCCTGGAGTTGTTTTATTGAATTTAGTGAAGTTGTTTTCCTATTAGGCAAATATTTTTTCTTTTGGTGAAATTCGTACGATGCAGTTCACAGCTGGTATGAAGCCACCACATAATGAGGCAATCCATCGGTTTTCCATCAGTTAAATCACTTGTTAGGAACTCTAGAGGTTCCAAATCCGCGAAAGACGGGAAATAAATTGCCAAATTGCGTCAACCCACTTTCTTTTGTTTAACAAATATACCCATCTTTGGAAATAAGTGTCAACTGAAGATAAGGACCAACTTCCATATGCAACCAAATCAGCACTTTTAATAGAAAAGGTAAGGCATAGCGAAAACTAAAAGAACAACTATAAACTAGAAACTTGAAAAGCAAAACTCAAAAGAACACTTACATCCAGGTTGAGTTCATGGTCCATAAGTGCAGTCTCCCACTCTCTTCAGCAGCATGGAGATAACTAGGTTAACAAACTAATATACAACATACACTATCAATTGTTGAGTTTGGACACTGTTGAAACATAACCAAGCTTAACTTCCACAATTTTTACTGCATTCCTCTTGAAGCAACCTGTTGTACATACTGCGCACGGGCAGTAAACATTCCCCACCCTAAGAAACACAAATAATAAACTCTACTTCAGATAGAACTCAACTTGCATACAATAACTTTTTTTTTAGTACGCAAATGATGATCTGCAGTAAGGAGCTTTTATATTGTTGAGTAAAACAAGACACTGCCCATCTGGTGTTAACTGCAAACTAGAAGTATCCGCGGCAATCTGATGAAAAGTAACATATGTCACATGATACTCGATAATAAGTACATATCCTAACAGAGCAACAGAATATTGTGACTTACTTCTCTACCAAAGGCATCTGAAATCGGTGATACTATAGATGCACGCCCAATGAAAGAAGGGCATCTTCTCCTTTTTCCTTTAACAGGTACCTTGTAAATGAACAGTGATTTGTCATTTTCCATAAGATAGCAACACAAATATACATTGAAATCGGTATTGGGTGCACATAGCAACCTACAAGCTCAAGGACATCCTCCAGCTCGTTATTATGCTTCACGTTTGTTGAAGTATTCAAATTTGAACTATCTATGGTGTCATTTAATTCTTTTCAGTCTTGTTGTGGAATATTGCTCCATGGTCCGGCAACCTTAACGTGGAACAATCGAGCACATTATTACCGTGGAACCCAAACAGCTCTATGTTACCAGGGGCTTGAGGTTTTCCTTCGCAAGAGATAGATGTATTAAATGCATTTGCAGAATCATTGTAGTTTGAGTTCAAGGCCCAAGCAATCTTGATGTGATGTAATTTTAGCCTTTTAGGCATATTGCAAATGCACCTTCAGGAATTACAGAACATTTGTCCTTGTGTAAATTTTGAGGTCGTACACCATGCCTCATTTCATCATTGATAGAGTCTTCTTCAAGTGGGCTGTGGCTAAATTTTACTTGATTATCATCCAAGGTAGGTAAGCCTTCCGTGGCAGAACATGTTTCTGGGGCAAAAATATCTCTGAAGTTCAATGAACTTTCTGAGTGAGGAGCTTTGCAGTGCCTAGTTGAGTTTGCAATATCTGGGAATGAAGTAACTGTCATATTGCCAGTTTCAGGTCCACCTGTCCCGGCACTTAATTCCCTCTCTAATGCATAATCAAAACACACTATGCCAGTTGACTTGGCAGCAGTTGTAAGAACACCTGCACAAAAGTATGTCTTGGTTGATGGACATAAGAGCTAGGAGGAACGTTTTCAGAAAGAATATTCATCAGCGATATATGGCATTCAAAAGGTTCGTTGGGTTAAGTCCGAATGCATATCAGGAATATGTAATTTGAAAATCTTTGAAATGGTCACATCATTACATGGTGGTAGTATTCACATTTTCTTTAATATATTTGGGATTTGTAAGGTTGTATCCAAGAACGGGAATTGGAACATCTGTATTACCAGGATCCTAATTCATACTTACGAAAGTGTCAGAGTCAATGCATGGTTGTGGGTGTGGATATGGGTTTGAGTATGGGTGTGGCAGTTGGACACTACATTTAATGTAAAATCTCAAAAAAAAAATTGCATCAGAATCCTATCTTTTTGGCACATTGGATACCGGATCGGCAACTGCATCTGATCCTCGTACTTGAGTCCATACAGAGGGAACATGTATTGAACACTTCTGTTTTGCATTTCGTTTACAGTAAGTCATTAATTGCATTCTAGTTCAAATCTCCAAATGGAAGTGTCTTTCAAATATATGCATGTTCAGGTAACATAGAAACTATCTTAGGACTAATTATTGGATTAGCACACTGAAAGCTAGACGAAAATATGGTGTAAGAAGTTGGACAGAGACAACATTTGATGAATGTTGGAGTGATAGGAATATCTGGCTCCAAAACCATACCTTCAGTAGGACGAGCAACGATTTGCATATTTTTGCTTTGAATGAGTCTCTTGATGTAGCAAATTATCGTTTGAATCAATACACATATCTTTCCTATTAGGGGGTTTAAATCCTGATGTAAAACCAGCTACGAGATCATCCACTTTTTGAAGCCCCTTTTCCAAAACCAAGTGTGCTTCTGGACAGAAACTTGTTATGCTGTCAACTGCTTGACCCTGCTGAGGATGCCAATCATGCCATTACCAGCAAGTTCAATACTTTCAGCTATAAATGTATATCCACCAAAAGCAGATTGATCAGCTTCAGCAACACCTTGAAACAGAGGTAGCTGAGTACTCTCAGTATTTTCACATTGATCATTCTCAAAACTATTAGGAGCAACAGAGGCAGACTCTTCACAACTATGTAAAACGGAACCAAAATCTGTTCCTAGAGAATCAGCATTGTCTTTCTGCATTTCCATGTTGAAATCCTCTGTACGCAGCTCAGCTACCAAATTTGTAAGTAAGTTAGCACCTCATCAGAAGAAAATGGATAACACCACAAAGGCAAAATCTGATAAAAGAGACCAAGCTTCTGACACTCCATAAATCTCAGGTGGTGAAGTTATGTGATTGTCGGTTATGTTATCTCGGTGTTTAACATGTGCCCCCTGAGTTGTGGAGCTCATTTACTAGCAGGCTAGTATAGTTTTGCCCTGGGATTGTAGGGTTTTACATATTTTGTTCACCAAACCTCCTAGGCTTTAAGTCATCTTTTCCGTGGGCTACATACTTCATTCACTGTTATGGGTTCATGCTTCCGTCTGGAGGTTTGTCCTGAGATCTTCAGCTCAAATATGAATTTCCATCCAAGAAAATAAATGAAATAAAATATAAATAAGGGTAGCAGTAGCATCTTTCAATAATCTGACTGCAGAATCAGTTGGCCATAGTATAGATCAGCAAAAGCTTTTACTGGTAGGCATAGACCTTTACCTAGAGAAGCAACATCTGCAGACAGATTGGTTCCCACTTTTCCCTCCTGGGATCTCATCCCATGACAAGAAAAGTTTGCAGACTTTGTGGTAGTCTTTTTCTTTCTTGAGAAGGTCTTGAGCAGAGGAAGTGCCCGAGGAAGCAGAACTGTCATCATTGACTTCGCAATCTCCTGTCCAATGGAATCAGCATCACACTTTTCGGAATTGTCATTTGCAGTAGACATGACTATCTCTTCTGTATAAGACTCAGCTATGGAATCTTCCCCAATTACCATTTGGGCAGCATCTAAGTCATCGTTTATGTTGGAAGGACTTTCATTGGGAATATCCATTGCCGCATTGCGGAGTCATAAGTTCCATCTATAGATAAATTTTTAGTTATTGACCAAATGATGGTAAAGGCCATGCATAAATGAGCACCATCAACAAAATATATTACAAACCAAAAATTAACAAATGTTTGTGCAGATACCTAGAGGGATCTCCTGTGTATCAGGTGCAAAAAGATCCATATCATTGATACTTTCTGAATCCTTTAGAACAAATGTTTCTCCCACTTCAACTTGCTTCGAGAAATTAAATCCTTATATGTTGATGAACTTTGACTTAAGCTGCAAAAAATTTTAAAAAATGTTCCTATGCTATATTAACTGTTAAAATTTCCCATGCTATATTAACTGATACAGTATAATTTTACATGACCCACCAGGAAACTACATAGGAAACATGACTTCAGTAATGACAATATTGATTTTTTACTCGACTCGACTCGATCTTAGACTAGTTATAGATTGAAGGACTGAACTAACAAAAGATTCCAGCTTTGTCTTCGACCAAGATGACGGAATCTTCCTTGGCTTTAGAACTTTCAGAATTGAAATGGTTGTTCTTTTCTAGGGCAACAAAATGTTTGACTTGCTTAAGATGCTTAAAGGAATTAGTATAGTCAAAGTAGAAATCATCTTGTCACAATACCAAATTATTTCCATCCTCAACGGCAGTTTCCAAGTATGCCTTCTTTATCTTTTGAAGCAGAAGTAGTCGAGGGACACCCATTATTACAGTTACTTAGACAACTCTGTCCAGAATTTAGACACATCAACATTCTGTGCCTCATGTGCAGGTCGAATTCATTTAAGTATAGCTTCCTTTCGTGACTTCAAACTAATTACATTATTTTCCGTACTTCTTTTCCTTGTAACCTGGGGTTTACCCATATCTGGTTGCAAACTGGAACTGCTACATGGTGCTTTGCAACACTCTGTACATTGAATATGATCTTGATGGCATGTTCCAGAAGCCCTGTTGTTGGAGCTGGAAGATAACAAACTTCTCTCCATAGTTACACTGACATTTGACACCAATTCACCGAGTAACCTCTGCACGATGGGTTTCTGAATCCAAAAAGCTTCACCATTGAAAGAAACGAAGGGTAGTTAGCACAATATGCTAGATGGCATATCAAGTAGGTTTATAAGGGAAAAAAATAAAATAGGATGCCAACTATACAATCATTTGCATAATTGCATTTTATTTTTAAGAATGTCAAGACAGATGCTGAAAAAATCTACTAAGAGATCCTACAACAATACTTAAGCACTAAACCTTTTAACCACGAACAGTAAAAAAATGGAAAACCAATTACCATCCAAAAGCTGCATAGAGTATCACGGTAGCGTATCAATGAGAAGATATATATTAGAAAATTATCAATAACTTTTAAAAAACACGGTAATAAACAAGTACAGTATTTTTTTAATTAAACATATCTATTCGAAAACACCTACAATAAGCACTGCCTTCTTATTAACTCCATAAAGATGTTCATAGTCCACTTGGAATTGATTGTTATAGACACACTTTTACTGCCAATTTATCTCATGAGCCATATTAGTTCTGTTGAATCGTTGGTTTTTAAAATAACTCAAATGATGCATCAATTATTCAGTGACTACAGTGAAACCTATATGTCTTGGACACCTAGAAGAAGTCCAAATATTCCAGCTCATATGGGCATCACTAAAAATAGTTTTATTGGCCATAAATCATCTTTCTTCATATGCTACTTCATGTGCTTTTAGCATCATTTTTCAATTTCATAATCAGGAAGACTTACTCCCAAATCATTATAGCATCATGCTACGAAATCCAAGAGATAATTCTTACATCAACTCATTAAACTTTTGTTTTATTGTTACAGGACTCCACCCAAAATGAATCCCCATTGCTCCAAAATACTTAATAATTATGATATCTTAACCTAAACTTCCATCAATCGGTTGTCAGCGTTTGGCCGAAACTTTTGCCCGAAACCACCAACCCTAGCCCTCCAGGCTCCAGCGATACACATGTGACCATGTGAGCTGCAAGCAATATTTTGAATTTTTTTTTTCTCTTATTAAAAGCCTTGGCAAATTGCAATGACCCATATCTATCTATCACTCAACTAAGTTATTGGCCCCTCCCTACACCTAAACTTTACTGAACCAAATTATCATACCACTAACTCAAATCCCTTTGCACGCCTCAAGTTATATACACCATAAGGGGCTCAATCAATTCAACCAAAAACCTTTAATATAAGTACACATATAACATTATGAAAAATCACTGGTTTCTAGTTTGTATTGAAACTTCAACTTTACATGTGGTCTTAAATATTATTATATCACAAGTTCAAATGTATACATAAGCCTCAAGATATACACTTGCTCAATCAATTCAAATTCATTTCAGTACAATATACAAAGTGAGACACCAATTTCTAATTTAAATTCATTTCTAATCAACATCATAATCTTAAATATCAAATCAAAAACTCAAATCCTTACATGTGCCTCCCTCAAACATTAAATATCAAGTTGCTCAATCAATTCAATCGAAAATCTAAAACGTATACACATATTTAAACATTATACCGCCTATTTTTTATTTGTATTCATTTCTACTTAACATAATAACATCATAATGTTAAATATCAAATCACAAACTGAAACCCCAACATATGCCTTTGTCAAACATTGTTCACCACAAATTGCTTAATCAACTGAATAGAAAACCTTAAACAGTTATGCAATTTGACATTACGCTGAATCATCAGCTTCTAATTTGTATTCGTTTCTACTTAAAATCAAGTGGAACAAAAACACACAAATGTTGTGATTGTCTTCAGCGCTATGATCTTTGTACGCGTGAAGTTGCCAAAAACAAAAACAAGTAAATCAAAAGTTCTGTTACTGCGTAACTGGAAACAACTCAAAAATGTGAGTGTTAGATCTGTGTGTGTGTGTGTGTGTTGTGAGTGTATAATAGACATATGAAGTAATTACGAACCCTAGTGGAGCTCATAAACTTTTTTTCCCAGAGACCATTGTATAGATTTCCGATAGCGATGACCTCCAGACCGTCTGGTTTCTGATCCTCATGTCATGCTTTGCCATTGCAATTCTGCTGTAGCGAGTGTGTGTGTGAGAGAGAGAGAGTGGGAGAGGGGGGGAGGATTTTAAATTAGCGGGAACCAAAATGGTTTAATACGTACGCCAGACCGACAGTTCATGGTCGTTTCCCTACAGAAGTGAAAAGAAAACGTTGAAGGAAAAAACTGAAAAACGGCGTCGTTTCCCTACAAAAGTGAAAAGAAAAAGTTCAAGAAAAAAATCGCCGTTGCCGGGGATCGAACCCGGGTCACCCGCGTGACAGGCGGGAATACTCACCACTATACTACAACGACCCAGTTGTTTATTCGATGTACTAAAATAATATTCTAACTAAAATACGTCTACTTAATTATTGTGTGATTTGCGTTGAAGGCCGTTTTTTCTTCTATACCAAACAACACAAATGGTTCCTCTACATCTTCAGTTCCTCAGGATTGGATCTTGAATTTCTTTTTTTGAAATTTTTGTCCTTGTATTAAATTTGTGATCCTTCCATCCAATTCCATTAATATTTTCCAACAAGCCAACCCATGTGCGCATACATGATTCTGGCAAGGGGTAAAATAATCATTTTACTGATAAAAGTTCAGGGACCATTTGTGTACGGTCATTATTGAGTGATAGGTTTGGTTTGAAGATTTTGCGATCCAAATTATTTTCAAAATGTTTTGCAGTTTTGACTTTATATTAAATCTCTTGTGAGATCATCTTATATATCTTAATTCGTAAGACGGAGGCTCTCTCTTTCAAAACTCAGTCCACGAACATACAGTGAATTAGGTAAGGGAGATCTGTCGTAAAGAAAATACTCATAAAATGATCATTCCTAAGTTTTTACCTTAACGTTAAAGAGTTTTTATACTCTTGTAGTCCATAAAATGTTCATCTTTCCTTTTTATATCGTTTCAAAAAATTATTCACTTTCTAATCATTCATTTTTAGAAGTTATTTTTATCATTTTACCCTTGTTTGATTGTCACTTTGATTGATGGGCTCCACCCTCACATATTTATCCTTGGAAAAATGTCACTCCCTTCGTCCGTAAATAATTGTCCTAGTTGATCTGACGCACAGTTTAAGAAAAAATAATTGACTTGATTATTTATATTGGTTTAATGTGTAGTTTCCTTTAAAGTCCATATGTATATGACCCATAATTAAAGTAGAGTGAAAAAGTAAAGGTAAAGTGGTAAAAGTGATGTTCTAAAAAGGTAAGTTTCAAACAGGACAATTATTTTGGGACGAACGAAAAAGGAAAAGAGGACGATAATTTAGGGACGGATGGAGTAATATTTATAACATAGTCAAATTTTCTTAGTTTATGAATTAAGTTTAATGGGACAATCTTTTGGAAACGAAGAGAGTATTACTTTAGTCACCGATAACATTGGGTTGAACCATATAGACTGTGACACTTCGAGCTCACACTCTTCTTTTAAAAGTCTAATTTAACTTTAGAGGTAACAATTAGGGGTGTAAATGGTTCAATTTGGAACAAATTATGAGATGAACCACATGTCATCGGTTTGAGAAAAATCAAACCGAAGCTAAACTGTTTAAAGTTTTGAGCTGAACTGAACTGAACCACGATGGTTCGACTCGGTTCCGTGGTTTTGTTTCATGGTTCGACCTGAATTTAGAAAGAGTTATAGTCATTCAAAATTTAAGTAAACCAATAAAATATTATAAAAACATGCTAAAGAAAATACTAAAAAAATAAATATAATACAATTATATTCATAAACTCTCTTTAAAAAAATTTGCACAAACTTTCAAATAAAAGTATTACCATTTTTAATTCTTATAATCAATAAATTGAATCCAATATAATAAAAATACAATAACGTACAAGATATTTAAAACATTTATGTAAATTCAAAAAGTTTAAAGGCAAATTCCTAAATATTAGCCTTATAGTATATATAGAATAAAAATATTAATAGTATAAGAGTACTAAAGTATAAAAGTTAGGAATTCTAAAGAATTTGTTGTTTGGCTCGATGGTTCGACTTAGTGATTCGGCTCAAAATGGTTTGGTTCAGTTCGGTTCGGTTTGATTCGACTCGACATGTCAAGCCGCAAATCAAATCAAACCAAACCGTTCGACTTCCCAAAATCTAAAACCGAGCCGATCCATATAGCACCCAAAGCTGAACCAAACTGCGTAGTTCGGCTTGGTGGTTTGACGACTCGGATTGACACCCCTAGTAACAATTTTCTTAGTGGTCGAATTCTACGTTTGATTTACAGTCTTACTTACAAGAGCAAATAATGTTTTTCGTTTAGACCATCTTTTGCAGCATAGAAACCAAACCAATTAATAGAGCTATCAAAATGGGTTGGGCCCGTTGGGTTAACCCACCCCACCATCTAAAAGAGGTGGGTTGGGTTGGTATTTCTTAGGCCTGCCACTTTTTTGTGCTGGTTTGCCCCGTCCTGCCAAATGACGGGTTGAAATGGGTTGTGGGTTAGCTCACCTATAGTTGTCAAAATGGTTTGGGTCCGTTGGGCTAGCCCGCCCGCCACCTAAAAGAGGTAGGTTGGGTTGGTATTTCTCAAGTCACCATATTTTTGGGATGGCCCGCCCCACCCCGTCAAATGGCGGGTTGAAGTGGGTTGTGGGTTGGCTCACCTCGCCAACCCATTTTGATAGCTCTACCAATTAACCATCTTAAGATTATCTTGCTGCAGTTTCATGTATGTATGCAGATTAATTAATTATGTATTTTACATACACAACCTTATGCCAAAAATTTAGAGAAGATCATCTTACAAGTATTATCTCTTGACCCGACCCACAGCGTCTTGGTGGCTGAGATGTGAGAGAGTAGGGCTCTGTTTAATGAATTATGATTCATACGACGGCTACTAAAAACCGATAATACTTTGTTTTCTATATATAGTTAAGAATATAATTTACGGACTCAACCGGGCTAGTCCACTGAAAAACAATATTTAACCCCAAAAATTCTCTATATTTTTACTCCTTCCATCCCGGATAAATGTTCATACTTTCTATTTTTGGATATCCCAACTAATGTTCCTAAAAAATTTTGGTGTACAATTTTTCTAACATTTTTCCAAATATATCTCTTCATTTAATATTATCATTATTGCACATCCTAGAGAGAGTGAGTGTAATGAGTACATAATTAATGAGAGAGGGTGTGTGTGTAATGGGTATTATTGTCACAACATATTTAACAACACATTATTAATTACATTTCTCAATCCTTGTGTTAATCCACTAAAAGCATTTATCCAAGACGAATGGAATATTTAATTGGTAAAAAGCACTTTTGGGACGAAATTACGAATATGCCTTTAATGAAATTGGAATAGGCATGTTGTATCAAAAATCTAGTTTGTGCATCGAAAAATAAAAATTGTGCATCGTGGTGTAACAATTGAGTCAAATTAGTGAAGATTCAAAACAAAAGCTTACTTAAATCAGCAACTCTCCACCATGGTTGATCTCATGTATATGAATCCCATCCATCATTAAGTACACGAGTCGCTTTCCTTTCCTCATCATGTTCACACATTGCTCTATCAACAACTTCTCCTTAGTAACTTTTCTCAAACTTTCGAGGGTGACTCTTCATATTCACAAATGCGGGGAGAGAGAGATGAAGCTATTAGGATGGTGGTTGATATTTGTGGGTTTGCTTCGATTGGTCTCCGTCTAGTTTGGTTTCTTTTACATTTGGGCTATCAGACTCGCCATTTTCTCCCAAACCACCAGCCTCTTATCTCTATCACACCTAACATTTGCTTCATAACTAATTCATTGAATACTAATGATGTCATCGATTCTGATTTTTATGCATTTAATTAAGGATTAATTGCGGGCGGTCCTTTTTCTGAGATTTATAAACGCGCCAATACCCTCTCTGCATAAATCCATTTGTATTTTTGAGAACATAATGACTCGATTATCCTGTCAACAGGTGTGTAGGACTTGGTACGGACTTTAGGGCTTTTGGTAAGAAATCGACCGGTCACATACTACTTGGACAAAGCGACCAATTTGAGAAGCGGTCGCACTCTAGGACAACGCGACGGCAGTACTTTGACATAAATTTGGAGGATGTTTCTTTCGGTAGAGTAGTCACATTCAAGAGAGAAAGCGATCGCATTCGATGAAAAACTAGTCACATTACCTGGAGTAATGCGACAATTTTCATGCAACATAATTGTTTTCTCAATTTCCTTGTTTAATCAGTTTGGAGTTTGGTATTGTACCCCCAATATATATAATTGTAACCCTAGAACGTGTACAAGGTAGGCATAATAAAATTGCAAGAGCCTGTTGGCCCCAATCTCTCTCTTCTCTTTTATTGATCTTGCATTTCTCTGTTAATTGTTTACAAAGTCTTCTATTGTGCACAACATGTGTTATTTCTTCCTAAAATTCCATATCACCTACCTCAATCTCTATCTACTTTTCCCCCAAACCATCCAATTTCCTAAGATTCTTCTGCGACCATTGAAAGAAATTAGTCGCTCACTGTTGGAACAACACTCGCGAGTGCTTTCTTTAAGGGTAAAACTAATTCAGAACTGTAAAACAATTTATAAGTCAAGCTGCCAACAAATAAGACTAGAGAGGGAGGTGAATAGCCTTTTAAAACTTTGTGAGATGTTTTGAAAAATTTCAAAAGTTGCAGCGGATAAAAGAAAGTTTGTCAACAGGCTGATGGTTTGTCAGTCGACTGAAGAACTTGGTTACTTTTGGTCAGCTTGCTGACACGGTTAAGCAATAAAAGTGTTTTTTGTAAGATCACAAGTTATAAGAAATGAACTGAAGAACAATTTATAAAACAACCAAGTAAATAACTAAAGATTGTAACTGGTTGACACTTAAGTAGATTGAAATTGCTTAAGTGTTAGTACATTTATGAAAGCTGATGAATAAAGGACACAGTATTTAAAAGTGGTTCACAGTGTAAGTTGCTGCGTCCACTGCCAAATTGGTCAAACTTGGATTTTTTAAGTGCACTAATATTATTAATAATCTATGTGATCATTAACGTATCAGTGTACAACAAAGACTGATGTTATGGAGTATGATTGATAATCAATCACACTCATGACACAATCAAATATTCCTTAAAGATTTGAAAAGAAGTAAAGAATAATGAAACAATGATTGTCTAAAACAAGCACTAGTAAATAATTAAAATATATGTGTATCTAGCTAATGTTTTTGGCTAAGACACTTCAAGTGAGAATTTTTCTTGAGAGTATGAATGCTTTAGTGTCTAAAATCCTTGCTTCAATGGACTTTATATAAGATTGCTTGAGCTTCAAACCATTAAAGGCAAGATTTGAATTTGAATTCCAATAATTCGGATGAGGGTATCTTTTACAAGATCATAGGGATCTTGTGAACAAAATATAAGACGTGAGATATTATCCTAGCACAAACAAGGAAAGTGTTATAATTATCTTGTTTGAGAAAATAAGGAAATAAGTTGTTTTCAATAATTTGTAGTGTCAGCCGATAGCAATTTTAAAGGTTCAATATGCTTATTAAGTTTATGTTAAAAAAACGTAGATTACTTAGATTGTCTAACTTAATGGTTTTAAGTAAATCATGCATATTCCAACACAATTCATCAAACATCTTAAATTATACAATTAACAACCTAAATACACAAAGATTCTTCATATATTTAGACTACTACAACAGAATTAGATAAAACATAAGGTAACGGAATATTGGCGGGTGCCAAACCATCAAAATTAATTTCCTATTACCCAAATAACGAGTATATGGTAGTAGGGATCGTATCCACAAGAACAATATTGAATTCACTTCCTTAAAATAAAATAAAAGAATTTTAACAAAGCAATTAAAATAAAGATTTGAGGGTTTTTATCTAAACTAATTAGTAACAAATGAATTAACTAAAAGCTGTAAATAAAAGGCTTAATGTAAACGAGGTAAAAAAAATAATGTTTGATTTCGAAATAAGAATATTCCCGTCAATGAACGAAATGTAATCCCTTAATGTTTTGAAAGCATTAAAAGAGAGAGACCCGATTCTAAACAATGCATATTAAAGCAATATCATTTAATTTAGATTAATTATTCCCGCAATACGGACCGAGTATGCTTGTGATGCCTAAACATTGCGTCACTTGCTACTTTGTTAGAACCCGAAGACAATTACAGATCAACGATTAGAACTAGCATTGAACTATTAGGTTAATTAAAATTCTGGCCATGAATATTAACTAAGCATAATAATCATAAATCACAATTCCTTTGCAACAAGACAAACATAGAATAAATAAATACTCGAACTCAATTGCTAATTAAAACAGTTAGATCTCACAGTAAAAATTTATAGAGAATTACTTGTTCATTAAGTGGAAGAAAGGAAATTAGCCCCTAAACATGGCTGGATATTACTTACAAAATGAATTCAAAACCAAAATGCAAAAACCCAGCAATGTGTGATGAAGAAAAAGAGCAAGTTGGATCTTTCAGTCTCTCTTCCAGGTATGTGTGTCTGTATGTTCGTGTGTATCAGACGTGTCTCATCCATTCTCCCGCCATCTCTTATATAGTAGAACTTTCCATCATTTTAGTAACTCCCTCCTAGAGAATAGAGATCACGTTCTCCACTCCTAGAAAGTCTCCTAGTAGTTGTTGAAAAAGTTTCCAGATCTATTTTCTCTATTAACCTAGTTTTTACACTAATTACAAGAGAGAAAGAAAATAAGGATAATAACAAACAATTTTCTTTTTAGGGAAATTAATAATTCCCTATTTACTAAAAATGGCTAATGTCTGAAATGTCCTTTAAGTGGATCAGCCCTTGCCTTCATAGTACGTGACTTTGTTTCCAACTTCAGCTACAGTTCCCCTTAGATAGTGCATTCCCATTCGACACTCTGTTTCTATCATTTCTTCAAGCAGTTTTCTTCAACTTTTCTGCACAAATCTTTTCAACACCTATAATCTTCTGAAACACAACAAACATCAGAAAAAAGTGTAATATCCACTCAAAATAGAGCACAAAATCAACAATAAACATTACACTTATTTGTGCTCATCAAGTATTATAACAGCTATATTTTATTTCCCCATAATTTTTTGAGCAACCAAACAAACACCTAGTAAGAGAACCCATGAAAAATCCAAAGAAAAACTCAAAACAAAATTACAAATAAAAACAAGAACAAAGTTAAACCCGACTATTTACATTGTGATTGAGCAGCCAGAAATCTGACCAAGAAACACCGATGTTTTGAAAAATTAGATTTATATATACATATCAGCATAGGTGACGAAATTGAATCAATTTTACAGATTTGTTCGCGATGCAAGTATCGGAAGTTTCAATGCAAGCATCGGAGTTTGCGATGCAAGCATCAGAGTTAGGAAATATCCATCTCTCTATACATACCCAAGGTGGAGGTTTTCAGTACCATCAATGGAGGGAGCAAGTAGATAGAGACCAGAGAAAGCTAGAGATAGAGAGTCGGAACATGGCCTTGTTGCCTCTAGGACCTCTAAAAAACACCATGACGGCCCTATGAACGTTATCACTACTCGCCATCCAGAAATGGTCCTACAAGGTAGTTCGACCACCTCCTTTCTTCACTTTCCCGACCATCTCTCAGCTTTCCACCCATTTTAAGCTTTATCACGGCTCATCGTCGTCTTAATTCCTTCTCGATCTCGCTTCCAACCTAGAAATTTTAGCCCGATAGCTTGTCGTTTTATGGGACTCCTAAAGTAAGTTGCTGCCTTGGAGGATTATTTCACCAGCGACAGTTGATTCAATAATTGTGGAATCCGCCTTCAAACCTTCCACGAAAGTCCCTTATTTTTGTCCTCATGGACCTACTCCTTTCCGCATCGATAGGAAAGGGAGATTCTAGAGCATCAACAGTTCGTTGTGCGCATGCCTTTTGTTCATTAATGACATCTTCGTCATTTTGCCCCCAAAATGTACTTTACCGGTTAAATAAAATTATGTGGGACCTTAGCAGTTGAAAATATCCCAAAAAGAACCGGCTCGAATTTCTCCCTTTAATTAATGGTCAACTTGTTGTCAAGGGCCCATTTTTTTGGAATAGATTAAGTGTGTCTTAATTACTTGTATAGATAGATTGCTTCACTTATTATTTTGAACAAAATGAAGGAGTGATGAAATTTGATTTGTAGGGTACAATTTTATGAAAGTGCCTTTTTCATGTTAAAAAAAGAGGAGTGGACTGGAGGGGTTAAAAACCTATGAAAATGGACTGACCAACAATTATACCTAGAGTAAATCCCATCGGCGGAAGATGTAGTTGAGTAACAACAAGGGTGAAATCCAAGGAGGTCCACATTGTGAAATTTGTAACTGCTAAAGTACCCTATGTTTTTTTAATCGAAAAAACACTTTCTGGTGTGAAAAGACTATGATACCCTTAATAGCCGAAGGCGTGCTACATATCACTTACTTTGTGCGCGTTGCATCAATTTATTGCTCGCGATGCACAAAATTGAATTGCAATGCATGATAATGAATGCTTATGTGTATCGCGATGTACATATCATAAATCGCGATGCACACAATCATGCATCAAAATTTCTCATTTCATAATGATGCATCGAGACTCCAAGTTAATGCATCGCAAATTCAAATCGATGAATCGCGATTGAAATTGAATTGCATTGCGATGCAAACTGGTTTTGACTACATCATTTTCGCCTTCTTCTTCCTCCTACGTCGTAAGCATTTTTCTTCTTCCTCCGCCTTCGTCCATTCTGAAAAATCCTCCAATCCCGTTTCGTTGCGCAACAATTAGTGTTGTGGAAGAAATGTTGATCGGAGCTGTGGAAGGAAACAATCTGGGCATTTTAGAAACAATATTTCGACAAGTGGACTTTAGCGATTGGTAAAAAAAAGAAGGGTATTGTAGCAATTAAAATGTTGGAAAAAAGGACCTGTAATTTTCCCTAACAATAATATGTTAGTGAAAGGCAGTGTATTAGTATGTTAGTGAAACGAGGTACGAAAGCGACTTGGATGTTCACGGTAGTTAGGCCTGACAATGGGGTTGGGTTGGGTCGGGTAACAGGTCGAAGGGGGTCGAAACCCGACACAACCCAAATATTAAATGGATTAAGGTCTGGACATAAACGGGTCGGGACAAAACCGAGTTAGCCCATTTTTTCCCCTGAATTTTATTCATACACAATTTTTAAGCCGTTGGCGGTTTATGCGACCCCAAAATACCCACCATCGAGCTACACTATGGGAATACTTGATAGGAATGTCAAAAACCCATAACTATTCTTGGCTTATTTGTGGAGACTTGGATGAAGTTGCAACAATGGACGAACAAAGAGGGGGCTCGGGTGCCACCATTTTAATGAGATGATTAGTGATAGTGGCCTCATCGATCGGGGGTTTGGAGGGCCAACATTTACATGGACTAACTCGAGACGGGGGAGGGCAACATGAGAGGTTAGATAAACTTCTTTGAAATGAAAGTTGGCGTCATAGCTACCCAGAACTGAAGCATATGTTCGACACCTTGCTCGAACGCCCTAGTTCTGGTGGATGTTGTTAGCCAATAATCATTGACAGTGCATTGTGGCTTTTTGTCAAATTACCCATGTGATTATTTGAAACTTAAGAAAGCTTTATTCATGTACATAATTACAGCAAATTGGTCAAAACCTTTCCTTTTGCTATTCACTGTAATATGTTATAAATATATAGAAAATATACCACCAAGTCAAGGTGGGTCTTTATCTGATTCTTGTGTCTCTTGTTGTGTATTTCTTCTCTCTCTATCTCTCTTCCTCTTTTCTTTTTCTTTTGTTTCTAGTCTTTCATGGTATCAGAGCTACCAATGGCCATGGATGATGCTAGCTCCTCCAAAACCGTAGGAACCATTAACCATTCCCTTCCTCTTTTCCTTAATATCCAATCCTATATGTCCCATTGCCACCTCACCAGCGAAAACTTCCTGAACTGGAGTTCTCTATTCACTTATGTTCTTCAAACCCACAAAATCACCGATACCGTAACCCAAACTATCCCTCCCCCAGAATTCTTAGAAGACAAAGTCACACCAAACCCAACGTATGACAGATTTCATCAAGCCTCTGGACTCGTCCTTGGTTGGATTAAGGCAACCGTGTCCACAGATATTCAACCTTATGTTAACCCTTGTAAAACCGCACTGGAAGCTTGGACATTGCTCTCTAAAGAATTTGGAGTGTCCTCCCAAATTCACATCGAGAAACTTCAGGATGAACTCCATGACCTCAAGCGTTCTCCAAACATATCCATCAAAGCCTACATTCTTAAATCCAAAACCACCCAAACCTCTCTTGCCACCGTGGGTGTTATCGTCACCAATAAGGATTTGCAATGTCGTATTCTTGGTGGTCTTGGTGTACCATTCAAGGAATTCATTACCGTTCAAAACTCTCGTCCCGCAATGTCTATCACCGATCTTCAAGACCTTCTTTTACAAGAAGAGGCTCTCTAACAAAAGTTTTCTACCCTTACACTTAATCCTACCATTGCCCTTGTCGCCAATTCTGTGGTTTCTGATACTTCACCCAGACCTTCACAGCCTTCCCTCTTGCAACCACCTGCTCATCCCTATACCGGTGCGACTTCCTATTCTCCTCAATACAACCGCGGTCGGGGTAAGAATTGGAAGAAAAATCGTGGTCGTGGAGGTAACAACGGTCGTGGTATTCTTCCAACACCTAATTATCCCTCACGCCTTCCTACCCCAACCGTATCTTCCTTCGGCTTTACCCCTTCTCAAACCCCCCTACTCTCCCCCTAATCCCTATGTTGTGACTAACCCATTTGCCCCATGCCAACTCTATTTTCGTACTGACCACTTAGCACCCACTTTTCCCAACATACTTAATCAAGCTTATATTGCCCACCACTCACCACAATCAATCTCTCCACCATCATATTCCCAAAACCCGACTTCTCCTTACCCACACCCCTCACCCATATCATCCATGGCCCCAGTCTCCTTCGTTCTTGACTCTGGCGCTACTGCTCATATGACTCCGTCCTCTGATATTCTCTCTCACTCCACTCTGTATTCAGGTAAAGATACTGGCGTTGTCGCAAATGGTTCGCATCTTCCTATTTCTCGTATTGGTCAGTCTAGTTTTTTCAATGGTTCTAGATCTTTTCTTCTACGTAATGTCTTATGTGTGCCATCTATGAATAAAAACCTATTGTCTATTCGTCAATTTTCTCGTGATAATAATTGTTTTTTTAGATTAACCCTTCTAGTTTTTGTGTGAAGAATCATCGTACGAGACAGACTATTCTTTCTGGCAATAGTACCAGTGGCCGGTACAACTTATCTTTTCAGCCTTCTTCTGACGTTAATCATCTAGGTCTCATTGGCGAACGTGCAACATCGCAGACGTGGCACTCTCATTTGGGTCACCCGTCTCAACATATTTTTAAGTCTTTAATGAATAAATATCGAATTCCAGTGAGTGGATCTATGAAGTCTAGCCATTTGTGTCATGTATGCCCTTTGGGCAAGTCCTGTAGTCAACCTTTTATTATGTGTACTTTTAATTCGTTAAATCCCCTCGACATGTTACACTTGGATGTTTGGGGACCCTCTCTTGTTACTTATGTGTCTGGTTTTAAGTATTACCTATCAATTGTTGATGATTTTTCACGTTATGTTTGGTTATTTCCCCTTTTACAAAAATCTGATGTTCTTTTCGTTTTCTCGACATTCAAGACATAGGTGGAAAATCAATTGAGTCGCAAAATCTCGGCTATCCACACAATTAAAACAATACAAACTAATGGGGGTGGTGGATTTATAAATCACAAGTTTTCTCAGTTTTGGGCCCAACGAGGTATTTGACATCAAGTGACTTGCCCCTACACTCCACAACAAAATGGAGTTGTGCAACGCAAGCACCGTCATATTGTTGAGATGGGATTGTGCGTCCTTGCGCAATCTAATGTATTATGTACCTCAAAAATATTGGCTTGAAGCTTTCTCTACTGCTATGTTTCTTATTAACCCTCTTCCCATGCGTCGGCTCAACTATATCTCTCCCTATCAAAAGTTACTATAGCATGTTCCTGATTACCGTTATTTAAAAACGTTTGGTTGTCTCTGTTTTCCCCATCTCGTTCCATATAATCATCACAAGTTGATGACAAAGTCCACACCTTGTATCTTTTTGGGTTACGATCCATTACGAAAAGGGTGTCGTTGTCTCGATAGATCAACGGGTTGTCTTTATATATCTCAGCATGTGTTATTTGATGAGAGTTTTTTTTTCCTTTTAGTCCTAACAAAATTGTAGATCTTCCTCCTGGCCCAAGCCAGCACTCCAGTCCTTGTCCGCCTCCTGTATGTAGCCAACCTATCTTGTTCACCGGACCGACTTATCCCAACATGCTGGACTCTCGTTTAGGCTCCATGGATGCCACCCCAGTTCCTGCTACTGCCCCTCTTGATTTGGGCCTTAACAACAGCCAAGGTCCCAACATTCTTCTTCCTCGCCTGGCTGTCCCCACCAGGACTCTCTCCATAAGGAGACAGCCCCTCTACAGAACCAGCCTAGTCCATTACAGCTCTCAGCTTCTCCCATTAGCCTGATTCCTTTCAATCTGGACTCTTCTCCTAGTCCAACTTTAGCTTCTTCTAGTCAGGCATCTGTCAGTCCTCCTTCAACACCACATCGCAAGCTTCAGAGCATCAACGAGCTCGTCTATGGTCATCCTCTCCTTGAGGCTCTCTCTACTGCTACCATGGACTCTTAGAATTTTGAACCCCAGAATTTCAAACAGGCAGTGCCTCTCCCTTAGTGTCAGCGAGCTATGGATGAGGAACTTCGTGCTCTTCATAAAAATGTCAACTGGTCTCTCGTTCCTCGCACACCATCCATGAACATCATCGGTAGCAAATGGGTGTTTAAAATTGAAAGGAAGGCTGATGGCACTATAGAACGACACAAAGCTAGGCTTGTTGCTCAAGGCTACACACAACAAGAAAGTCTCGATTATGATGAGACGTTTAGTCCAGTTGTCAAGCCCCACACTATTCGGACTGTTCTTGCCCTTGCCCTTGCCCATGCTCGTGCTTGGCCTATTCAACAGTTGGACATTCGTAATGCCTTTCTAAATGGCATGCTCAATGAAGAGGTCTTCATGGCTTAACCCCCTGGTGTCTGTGATCCTAAAATCCTTGATCATGTCTGTAAGCTTGATCGTGCTCTTTATGGTTTGAAAGAATCTCTACAAGCTTGGTTCCAACGGTTGCACGATTTTCTATTGTCGCTCGATTTCTTTAATAGCAAGGCTGATATTTCACTGTTTATTCGGCATTCGCCTTCCTCCATTATTGCTATTCTTGTATATGTCAACAATTTTATTGTCACAGGATCCAATTCACAGGAAGTCTCCCAAGTTTCGGATGTCATATATGATACCTTTGAAAGTCGTCGTATGGGTAATCTCGGTTTCTTTTTTGGAATTGAGGCATCTCGCTCTAACATTGTCTTGACTTTGAGCCAATCCCGTTATGCGGCTGATTTACTCAAAAAATTTCAAATGGAAAATTGCAAGCCAGTGTCTACACCAATGCTGCCCGACTTTCACTTAACCAGTTCTTCGGGTGATCCGCTTCAAGATGCCACACTATATCGTAGCATGGTCAGTGATCTTAAATACCTCACTCTTACACGTCCCGACATCTCTTTCGCGATGAATCAGGTATGCCAGTACATGCACCAGTCTCGTACTTCCCACTTGCAAGCTGTCAAGCGTATACTCTGCTTTGTTAAGGGCACAATCTTTCTCGATTTGACTTATCAAATGTCGTCAGATACATCGTTATTTGCTTATTCCGATGCCGATTGGGCGGGTGATCCTAATGATCGTCGCTCAATTACCAGTGCTTGTGTGTTTGTTGGCCCCAACATTGTCGCATGGACTGCCAAGAAGCAATCCACCATTGCTCGTTCTAGTAGTGAGGCCGAATATCGCGCCCTCGCTATCACGGCTTCGGAACTTCGTTGGTTCTCCTTTCTTTACCGAGAATTGGTTATTTTCCTACATACTCCTCATCTATACTGTGATAATATCTCCGCCATCCACATGTCCAAGAATCCTGTCTTCCATGCCCGTACTCGCCATATAGAGATCGATTATCATTTCATTTGGGAATTACAACAGCGTGGATTTCTTCGGTTATCATATGTTTCTACCAAAGACCAATTTCCGGACATCTTTACTAAGGCTCTTGCTCAGCCTTGCTTGAATTTACTTGCTTCCAAATTGTAGCTCCAGCATGTTCTGCTTGGTTTGCGAGAGGCTGTTAGCCAATAATCATTGACAGTACATTGTGGCTTCTTGTCAAATTACCCATGTGATTATTTGTAATTTAAGAAAGCTTTATTCATGGACATAATTAGAGCATCACCATCGTGAAATTTAACCCACTTCTTACAGATCTTCTTATTAAGAAGACAAAATATACAATGGAAAGATTCTTCTTATGCATGCCATGTAGGAAAGAGAAAAAATTTCTTCCAATTTAGGAAAATCCCCAATTGCCAAGAACAATACATGATGAGGATGGCGGTGTGGTGCACGACACTCCCCTAGCTGGGGCGTGCACCACACGCGCGGGGGAGGCGAGTGAGAGGGGCGTGGGGTGGGGCCCAGCTTTGAAAAAACCAACCATTTTCTTTTTCTTTTTTAAACATTTTACAAACCTTTTAATTCCAATTGAAATGGTTTTGAATTGGGGGGGGGTGCGGGGCTATTTGTATGTAGGGGGTCTTTTTTTTTGGGTGGGGGCGCTTTCAATGTGGGTGGGTGGGCTTTTAGTTTTTTGAAACCGTTTTTTACGTAATCATTTCCTTATTCCCCTATAAATATACCACTTCTTCTTCATTTACTCCACAACTTCTTCATTCTCTTTTTCATTTCTTCATCATCTCTTCTAAAAAATCACTTTCTCTACATACTTATCTTCAAAATGGATCCAAGAGGTAATAATTTTTTTTCAAAATTTACTGAATTCTTCAGATTTTGAAGAAAATCAAAATACTCAAAACACTCGTATTCCTTAGAATGTTCAAAATTCTCAATTTTCATCTACTCCTCAATACTCGCCTAACTTTTCTAACAATCCAAATGTTCCCAACTATCCAAATTTTCCGCCTAGTTACGTTCCCTTTCCTCCGAATTATTGGCAACCTACGGGAAACCAATTTTTCATGCCTCAAGGTCCGCCTCGTGCATTTTCTCCATTTTACATATCTTTGAATGACTCACGTCAAACAAGTGTAGATGCAACTTCGTCCGGTAATTTATCGGGAACGCCATCATCGGTTCCCGAGACGTAAATCAATTTAGAAACAATTGATTTGGACACTGAACCGGAATTAGAATCGGTACCGAGTAAACACAAGTCTACACGTGCAGGATGGACCAAATATGAAGATCTTGTGGTTATAGAAGCTATGCAGGCTATTGACCAATGTCCACTAGTTGGTAATAATCAAAAGAGTGCGTAATATTGGAAGCGTGTAGCTGATTATTACAACGAACATCACCCAAGTAAATCGATGCCGAGAGATATCGCGAAGTTGACACCACGTTGGTCAACTATAATTGCTCCATCAGTGAGAAGCTTCAACAAAATCTACAATAGCCTTCTCAATACTAAACACAACGGTTCGAATGATGATATTTTAATGAAAAATGTAAGGGAGCTATACCATCAAGAAAAAGGTCAGCACTTTCTTTTTGAACATGTTTGGGATGTGTTAAAAAAATTCTTCTGTATCATTTTCTCCACTAACAGATATGCTTCACACCAATAAAAAATCTAAGACGTCTGAATCCGAGGGCGATCATTCTAAGACTAGTGTGGATGCTGAAGATGTGGAAGAAATCAATTTATGTAGTCGTCCAATTGGACAAAAGGCGGCAAAGAGGAATGCAAAAGCGAAAGGAAAAGTCGAAACATCTTCGGATTTAGATGAGTTGCATACGCTTTCTTCTGGGATGGTGTTGTCGTTAGATAAATACTCGGAAATAAAAAAAACAAGAATTTGAAATGAAAAGTAAAGAATTTGAAATAAAAAAAATTGAAGCCGAAGCTAAACGATCAAGAGAAGAAAGAAAGGAGCGTGAAAGACATTGTTTTTCTTACTCAAGATACCTCCCACATGAGTCCGACACAGTTTGCCATGTATCAACACGGATATGAGCAAGTAAAGGTGCAGTTGAGGAAGAAAGGGTATGAATTTTAGTGCTCGTAGTTTAATGTAACTCTACTTTTAATATTAGAATGTTTTTATGTAAGTTTCATTATTAAATTTTTTTTAGGTAACTTTCAATAATAGAATGTTTTTATGTAAGTTTCATTTTTAATTTTTTTATGTAACTTTCAATATTAGAATGTTTTTATGTAATTTTTTCTTTCAACATGTCTAAAGGTGAAAATTTTGGTTTGGGGGGGGTGGGGGGAGGGCGGCTGCTTTTATGTGGGTGGGTGGGAGGGTGGGTGAGTTTTTAATTTTTGGTAACCGATTTTTTTACGTGATCCTTTCTTTCTCCCCTATAAAAATAACACTTCAACCTTCTTCAATCTCTCTTCCTTTTTACCACTAAAGATGTCTTCTTCTTCTTCTACCAATAGCTCTAACACAAACAGTCATACCGAAAAATCCAACGATGAATCCAACATGTCTGAAGGTGAAAAAAATGTTTTGCAGATGATTGAATTACAACAACAAATTATTGAAATAGAGAGAGCCCACGTCAAGAGGCGTCGTCAAAGGAAAAAGAGGAAATATATAAATCGAAATCGTGTTGCGTGAAATACTCAACTTGTCAATGTCTACTTTTCATCTTAGCCATTGTATCCCGATCATATATTTCGGCGACGCTTCTGAATGCATAGAAACTTATTCATTTAGATAGTTAATGCATTGGAGAATCATTCAAGTTATTTTCGACAGAGGTCTGATGCATACGGAAAAGTAGGTCTCTCACCACTTCAAAAATGCACGGCAGCTATCCGTTAATTGGCTTATGGAGTTCTGGCTGATCATCTCGATGAGTACCTCCGATTAGCAGAAACAACTGCCATTGAGTGCATGTTCAACTTCTGTCGATGTATTATTGAATTGTTCGGAGGTCAATACTTGAGAAGACCAAATGCTAATGATACACAAGGTCTGCTTCAAAGGCACGAGCAAAGACACAGATTTCCAGGTATGTTAGGAAGTCTTGATTGTATGCACTGGGAATGGAAAAATTGTCCAATCGCTTGGCAAGGTCAATATGCAAGAGGTCATGGGAAGCCAAAAATTGTGCTCGAAGCAGTTGCGTCTGCAGATTTATGGATGTGGCATGCATTTTTTGGGGTCACGGGTTCTCGTAATGATCTCAATGTGCTATATGAATCACCTTTATTCAATAACGTACTCGAAGGAAATGCACCGCCGTGTAATTTGGAAGTGAATGGCACACAGTATACAAAAGGACACTACCTAACATATGGAATTTATCCGAATTGGGCTACTTTTGTGAAAAGTTTTTCATGCTCGTCGGATGCTAAGCGAAAGAAATTCAAAGAGATACAAGAGGCTGCAAGAAAAGATGTCGAACGAGTATTTGGAGTACTCCAATCAAGATGGGCAATTATCAAAGGTCCTAGCATGTTTTAATATAGAGATAACTTGAAAGAAATAATGCTCACATGCATTATTCTACACAACATGATTGTGGAGGCCGAGGGTGATCACGTTACGAACTGGTCTGATGATATCGTTTATGACTTTCCACAAGTGAACCATGGGTCAAAACAAGCACTTCAAGAATATATGCAACGAAATTCAGAGGTACGTGATAGAAGCATTGTGAGTGCCCTGATTCCCCCGCTACGTGAAGGAAGCGGGTAGTTTCAAAACCTTGTAAAGCGCGTGGAATACGCTTGGCCTCAATTGTGGACTCAAAATATGATCAACTAAGTCACCAACTTTTTTAAGGAAAATGAAGAAAAACAAAAAATAACCAGATTTGCAAAAGGGTTCAGAGGCTAAATTACGAGGTGGGAAGGGGTTAAGCACCCAACTCGCCCTTTCGGTCTCAAAATAGTTTTTGGCTTAAATATGCTTTTTTATATTTATTTAACAGTTGAAATAAAGAATTAAATATATAGATCTATATATATATATAAGGAAATTATTACAAACTTACACCAGCCTCCTTCCTGGAGTTACAAATACATTTATAAAAATTTGGCTATAATAATGGCTTTTTTTGTGCTATTTTCTATAGAATTTCGGGCAGCATAACTGCTTATTTTTCTTACATTTGACTAGTCTAAATAGCACTTTTATAAATAAAAACTTTAATAGGCCTACCTCTTGAAATATGGGGGGTTTTATCCCATAACAACTACCTTCTGGTAGGTCCTAGGGTGCGCTCGTTCTGTCTTTTAGGGAGAAGGAGTCTTTTTGCTGCTGCTTTGCTGTTGCGGGGATTCGAGCAGAGTGACTGCTCATTTGGTTGCTTTTCGCCTCGAGATCTGGGTGGCACAACTGCTTGCTTTGCTGGTGTTGTTTGCTTGCTGGCGTCGAAAATCGGGCAGAGTAACTGCTTGTTTTTTACTGATTTGACGTTTGGATTCGGGCAGGACAACTGCTCTTTTTGGGATTTTTGGACCGATGGAATAGGGCGAAATCCTAGCAGGGCAATTAGGTTTCACTTTGGCTGGAGAGTTTTGGTGTTTGGGGGAGATTTGGCAGAGCTTTGGGGCTAGAGGAAGAAATTCCCTCGGCGTTCTCTCAGACTGCGCGATGAAACTCACCGCGTACTGTTTCCTCACTGCGTGTTTTCACTGTGTTCACTATGTCTATATTCCTTAAGCCGGGGCCTCTTATTTATAGGCTGAGAGTGAGGCTTCCTTTGTTGTTAAGTTTTACTTTCTGTGCATCATCAGCTTGTACCGCACGCTGAGAAGATTGCACCTTAGGCAAACTGCTACATGAGATAGTGGACTATTGGGCGCTACCCATGGAGAGGCTGGACGCCGCGCCAAAGTGGCTGTAGGCAGCGCCCAGGGCCATTCTTCCTCTTTTTTTTGGCACTTAGGCCCCTGTATTTCACTGTTTATGCATCTTGTTTTTTCTTTTGCATTTTCAACCCTGTAACTTGACATTTCTTAGTCCTTTTAACAGGTCTTGATATTTTATGTCATGTCACATACCAAGGGTACGAAATTGGGGTGTCTACAGATCCCCTCAACGATGGAGTTTACGGGTAAACCGAAACTTACCAAGTAAACGAACATCGTTGATAAAAAATAGACTCCCAAATTTCGTGGAAATTATATTGGGGAGGAATGCAATATGCGGCAGTTTATAGATACAACGGTTTAGGATGTAATAACTCAAATCTCACATACCCTAAACATTTTTAGTTGGTTATAGTTGGTTATCGTGGTTTTTAGAGCAGATATGCAGATGAAATGCTCTGATGGTCGTGCCTACTAGGTAGGCTACCTACGTATCCTTTTCAGGATTCAGACCAAACGTAGTTCGGCCTCAGCAAACAAACAACAACCAGTACTATGTGGGATGGATGGGACCAATTATTCCACGTCCCGGGGTATGCACCCCTCGAGGGGATAATCCAACACGAACTCAGGTGAGATAAATGAAATCGATTATTCCACGTCCCGGGGTATGCACCCCTCAAGGAGATAATCCAACAACAACTCAGGTGAGATAGATGAAACCGATTATTCCACATCCCGGGGTATGCAGCCCTCGAGGAGATAATCCAACAACAACTCGGGTAGGATAGATGCAACCAATCATTTCCATGTCCCGGGGTATGCACCCCTTGAGGAAGATGATCCAACAACAAACTCAGGTATAATGCATGCAACATGTAAAATACAAATACTTTACCTTTTCCTCTTTTTTTTCTCTTTCTTTTATGTCCTTTGCTTTTGCTCTTTTTTTTTCTTTTCCCTCTTCTTTTTTCTTTTCTTTTGCTCATTTTTTTCTTTTCTTTTTCTTTTCTTTTCTTTTGCTTTCTTTTTCTTTTCTCATTCTCTCATTTGCTTTCTTTCTCTGCAGGCATCTTGCTGGGGATCTGAATGGCACAATTTTTTTTTTTTTTTTTTTGCCTTTCTTGCGGCTAATCTGCTGGGGATATGAGTTTTTTTTTTATTTTGATGGATGGCCGTCACCTTTTGTCAACAATAGATAACTTTTGTTAACTTTCCGTTAGGACTCCAGGGCCATTTCGCGATTTGAGCAAACTTGAGGTTTTAAATGCTGAACTGAACTTTGGAGGGGGGAAAGTGAAACTTTCCACCCCTTTATCATTCTTACGGGAAGAGAGTGATCATCAGCTCACTTCTTCTTCTTCGTTCATTTTGCTTCTGCCATTGCTGCTGACGGTCATTTCTCTCTCATTTCTTCACCTTTTCTCGATTTTCTTTAGCCAAATTGATTGTTTTGCTTCCCAGATGGCTTCCTCTTCAAGATCTCGGAAGGGAAAGGCACCGATGCACCTGGAATCTGGCAAAGAACGCCGGGAGCTTCCTCCTTTAAGCTGAAAAGTCATCTGATATTGGCATTAAAGGGATGATTGGAGTAATATACTCTGAGATCGACATACCCACGTTGTGAATCTTCAAAATCCGGCTGTAAGTTTTCTTTTTCCTTCAACCCACTTAGTTGATTTTGGTATTTTTTTTGGATTTCTTGCTATTTGGCAGCTTTGGAGTATATATGCTCTTGATTTTGATGCTTATGCATGCATGATTTATGCTAGAATGATGCAATTTGACAATTATAGTATAGCAAAAATATGAAATTAATGTTATTTAATTTTGCGATGCATACTTATGCAATTGACACTATTTGATTTTGCGATGCATATTTCATGTAACTGATATATTTTGACTATGCGATGCATGCTCGTGTGCTACATATATTTTTAGATGATGCATGCTCATGCAATATATATTCCGGACACATGCTGCATTTTTTTCCAGATATTTTTTCGGATAATGCATGTGCTGCAAGTATATTTTCTATATGCATGCAAAAATGTTTTTCTTTTGAAATATTTTTTCGGATAATGCATGAAATATTTTTCTTTTTAATGGCTGCAAAAATGTAACATATTTATTATTCTTTTTTTATGCATGCAAAAATGCAACATAGATATATTTTTCTTTAAATGCATGCAAAAATGCAACATAAATATTTTTCTTTAAATACATGCAAAAATGGACATGACATAATTAATGCAATTAAATGGGGCATAGCATGCATAATGAGCTAAGGGTTTATCTCCCTTTTTCTTTTCTTTTCTGAGATGATGCTAATTTCCTTTCCCTTTTTTTTATCAGGCACACAACTCTCTTTCTAGAATTCGGGCTAGTTGCCATAAAGTAGCTTCCATTTATAACTCACTACCCCTTTCCGGTAGAGCAAACTAGATTTGGCGTATTTTTGCGGGCTTTTCGGGTTTTTCATCCTTTCCGCATCTATTTTCCAATATTTGAGGTTCGAGGATTCTTGGTGAGACACCGCCCACACTTTTCACTTCACCGGGCGAGGCCACCACCCCGATGTGATTTTGCTGCGATCACTAGCATTCCCATTGGCACTTGTAGGCATCTGGATCCAAACTATACTTTGAGGCATCAGCATGATGTGGTCGAAGACCTTTTGGGCTTCAAGCCAGATTACAAGAGTGCTGACGAGATCCGTATCGGTAGTGTGAAGAGTTGGCTAGAGCAGCATGCCAGGTAGGTTGATAATGATGACTACGAGGTTGTCACTCGTGTCGCCAGGGCATTTTTGTTCTTTTTTCTAGGGATGTCTTTATTTGCCAATTCATCCACCACCTTGCGGGTCTCTGTCCTGGGATGCCTCCGGGACTTATAACAGGTTTCTAATTATTACTGGGGGCAGGGATGCCTGGCTGAGCTTTATGCTTCTATGGATCATGCCAGCCGCAACGATTCTCCAGTTCTCAATGGCTTTGCTCTGGCTTGGGAGGTATTCTTTTTTCTTGCTTTTGATACTTGCCAGCATTTATTGATTTTTTTTCTTTTTTTTTTCTCTTTCTTTTTGTTTACTAGCTGATTTTTCTTTTGCTGCATTTTTTCTTTTTGCAAATCTGGGCCTACTCAGTTTTTACTTTTTCCCCTGGCCCATTAAAGAAACGTATTCACGATCCACCTTTCTTGGCTGAATTCTTGAATGCTAATCGGGTGGAAGAGGACCGGGATGGCAATAATTTGAGTAAGGCAATGGTGCATGATAGGATTACGAGCTCGAGCTCGGGCACGGTGCATCTATTTCCCTAGAGGGGTTTGGCTGGATCATATCTAGTTTCTTTGGAGATGAGCCGCTACCGGATTCTGATGGTGTCCATCATGGTTGATTCTTTATATATGGGCGAAAGGGTCAACCATCAGCACTTTCTTTATCAAGTGGGCCCAGTGACACCATCTGCACCACCAGCATGGTTGATCATCCTGGATTTTCTGCCGAACTGGTATCAGTTCCAGTCGAGATATATTGTTCCTCGTGAGGATTATCCTACCATGGCTTACGAGGAATTTCTGAGGACAGTGCTTCATCCTGCTCCCGCAGTTGCGAGGCATGCATCACATGTTTCTGATAGGCCGGGGCCTTCTCATCTGGTTCCTGATGCTCAACTGGATTATTTCATCCCCGCTGAAGATTTCTCCACCTTCCAGTATGATCGTGAAGGAAGAATTGTGGAGGAGGCTTTGCCCAATGCCGAGGTTTCGAAGCGGTTTCTGATTCTTGAGCGGGCCCGTACGGCATACTTTTCTTCTTTTTCTTTCATACTTGCTGTATAACAATTTTTTTCTGGATTGATATTCTCTTCCTTTTTCTTTGATATCTTCTTTTTTCAGGTTGATGTTTCATCCTACCCAGAAGGTGGTGAAGGGCTTCTTTGGCCTCGCTAAATTATATCAGCGGATGCTAGATGAATTCATTTGTCGGGGGAACAATGTCGTGAGTCGGGCCAGGCGCCAAGATGATGATAATGATGAGGCCGGCGGATCGAGTCGTGCAAGGGAGAGAGGTCGGGAATATAGAGTTGGCGGGACCGGTCCTCGGGTTATGGGCGGAGGCTTGAATAGGAATACATCTTCACAAGCCCATTAGCTTCTTTTACCTATACATATTATGGATTTTTTTTCTTTTCTTTGTACCAGACTCTCTATATATCTAAATGCAATACAATTTATTTTTATTCTACGATGCATGATAAAGACTCAATTATTCTAGAGATGCTCAAATAAAAGAAACTAAACCAAAAACTAAAGCAAAGGCACACTGTACTTCAAGGGTGGAGGCTTTCAGGGATACACCTTTGGGTTTCATCGGGGTTACCGATGCTCTGCGGGGAATGAGAGGCAGCTGCCTCTTCCTGTGCTTTATTGATTTTCTTCAATTAGTGAGGGCTAGTGCATAACCTCACACTTTTTCTTTCCTTTCCGTGAGCGAACAGAGGCGAATAGCGAAGCAGCCGGGGTCCAAACCAAGATACCAGGCAGTTTGGTAATGACATCAAAAAACATGTGGGCGCTGCCCATGGAGGGACTGGGCGCGGCTCCTAGAAGGGCTTGGGCAGCGCCCAGGCTTCTTCTGTGCAGTTCCTGTTTTGGCCACTATTCCTGCACTGTTTTGGTATTTCGGCTGTTTCTTTGATTTTTAGTATAAAAGGAGAGGCTGGGGCAGCGTTCATTCTTCACACCGCTCTTCTGTTCTTATCTCATCTTTTCAGACAGCAGACAGATCTAAGCTTTCTCTTTGTTCTGTTTTTCTTCTATTAGATCAAATATAAATTTTACTTTTTCGAAAATGGCCGAGCGCAGTCATAAAGCCATGGATATTGAAATATATGAGACTTCCCTGGATTACTGGATCCTTTCATTACGGGAGGACGAAAGGGAATGGTTTGATCATGTTTATGACTTCTGTTACCTCCTTTCATAGCGGGGACTGCGTATAAATTGGGAGATGCTGAAGGCAGCATCTAGATTCTGGTCAACTCAAAGTCATCTCTTTAATTTTTCTCTAAATGAAATGTGTCCCACCTTCGAGGAATTCTGCGCTATGGTGGGGATGTCGACTGTCGAACCCATTGCAATGCCATTTGTACGAAGATGTCCCTTTATGGCGATAAGGGAACTGTTTAACTCAACCCGTGCTGGAACTCCATAATTTTATAATGGAGTTAGTTTTGATCTGACTATTCACCCCCTGCCTATTCTGATTATAGTGAGGAGCCAGTATATTCACGGCACCGGCTGGCTGCCCCTTTTCTGTGTGTGATGGGGAGATACCTCCTAGTGGGCCAACTGGATTTATTGATGTGTGGGTTGTTGATTTGGTATAACAAGCTCGGGAGGGCTGGGTGAATATTGTCCCAATCATCTTGGCTGAGAATCTGCTTGGCCTGGATGCTTTTTCGACCGGCGAGGAGGTCTTTCCTTCCGGCAGCCCCATTTTAATTCATATGTGGCTGGAGGAGCATTTCAACTAGGTGATGACCCCTGAGCTTATATGAGGGCGATTGGATAGAATATTTTCTGCGCATTGGCTCCATGGAGATAGTCTGGGTTATAAGCCACTAGCGGATCCGCCACTTTTTTCTGTTCACTGGGGCTTATGTTCATATTATCTTGCATGGTGTTCAACAGATCTCTTTCTATTTATTGTATCGAGTTCTCCGTCAATTCGGTAGAGAACAGATCCTTTCGGACGTGAACCATCCTCTGATAGAAGTTCTGCGGATGGAAAGAGATGTGGACGGTCTTATTTGGGACATGTGGGAGATTGATTATCCCCTGCGGGCCTCAGCTAACACTTTTTCTGAAAATATGCTGTTGTCCCATGAGTATCCATCATGGGTGCTGCTTGCTGCTGAGGAGCATTCCCGTGTGATAAGACATGTGTTGAGGAGGTTCCTTTCTAGGCAGGTAACCAGCGGTATAGATGCCCGGCTGATGGAGATCGGTGACGATCTGGAAAGTTCAGGGCTGGTAGTTCCCCAGGTTTTGCAGGAGGATTTTTGGCGAGTGCACGGCCTTGGATCTCAGATGGCATGTGATCCTCACGAGGCGAGACCCAGTAATGCGCCTCCCAAACTGAGCAATGCAAGTCGGTGGAGTAATCCCCTGCAGACTGATGAAGCTGGCCCAAGTCAAGCTGGCAGACGGAGCAATGCTCACAAAGATGATGGTGCTGGCCCAAGTCGCTCTGCTATTCAAAATAACGGCGATGCTGATGACGAGGAGGAGGACACCTCTGAAGGTTCTCATGCTGGTGAGGCTGGGGCATCCTCTGCGCCTCGCAGAAGTATCTGGTCTCGGCTAGGACGTCGCAGACGTTAAGGGACCATTTTTGAGCTGCATAAAAAAAAAGGCTTTGGGGGCTAGGTGTATAGGCAGTATATGTATATAGGTACCTGTACAGAATAATGATAATCTAAATATCTTAGACACCTATTCTTTAGTTGCACCAATGGAGTTTTATATTTTGATGTGTTGATTATTTATTTTGAGCTCTGTCGTGGTTTTTCTTTTAGCCAGTCAAGATCGAGACGAGCTGCCTTCCTACCATAACAACTCTTCTTCCTGTGGTCACACATGTTTGATACATGTTTGACCCTTGTTCGATCGGACCCGAAGGCTGCCTACCTTCCTCATTTCTAAGGCTCATGTGGACGTAGTTCTTCCCCTAAGGGAAGATTCTTTTGTTGTTGGTGACCTGAATATGCTGAAGACTTTATCTGTTGGAGATCAGATGCTAGAGACAACTTTCTCTCTCCTTCTCCTGGTTTTTCTTTTGTTTTGCTCTAACTTTTTGCCTAGACTGCCCTTTCGGGTTTTCAATCTAGAGAGCCCTTATTCTCCTTGCATATATTTTTTTTCTTTCTGCTCTAAATTTTGCCAAGACCACCCTTTCGGGTTTTCAATCTAGCGAGCTGGAAAGAGATACAGCTTCCAGACATTTTTGACTCATGCATAATATCTTTTGAGCTTATCCATGTTGAAGGGCTGAACGAGGTCTTCCCCATCCTGATTGGTGAGGAGCACCGAACCTCCTGACTGAATCTGCTTGACGATGTAGGGTCCCATCCAAGGAGATTTCCATTTTCCCATAGTGTCGACATAACTAGGAAGTTTTTCGCGAAATACCAGGTCTTCCACTTGGATACTACGGTCTTTGACTTTTTTGTTGAATGCTCGAGCTATTCGTTTTTGATATGCTCGAGTGTGTTCTAAGGCTAGTAGTCGTCGTTCATCTAACATGGCTAATTCCTCGTAGCGCTGTTTGACCTAGTCAATTTCAGCTACATCCGATTCCATCATAACTCTTAATGATGGGACTTCTATTTCAATGGGCAGCACTACCTTCATGCCATAAGCTAAAGAATAATAAGGGGTAGCCCTTAGTAGGTGTGCGGACTAAAGTGCGATAGCCCTAGAGTGCTAATGGCAGTTTTTCTGGCCAGTCTCTTCCTGTTTAAGCCATTTCTCTGATGATATTTTCTAATGTTTTATTGGCTGCTTCGACAACATCGTTTACTTGTGGTCGGTACGAGGAAGACTTATGTCTCTCGATTTTGAGCTCGTCGAGAAATCGGTTCACATCCCCTTCGAAGTGTGTACCGTTATCAGAAATTATTTCGAAAGGTACTCTGTATCTGTATATGATGTTGGCTCTGATGAACTCAAACACCTTTCTGGCATTAAGTACTTTGTAGGAAGAGGCTTCTACCCATTTTGTGAAGTAGTCGACGGTTACTAGGACATATTCGTGGCCATTGGATCCTTTTGAGTGAATTTGACCTATGACGTCAATTCCCCATGTTGAGAAGGGCCAAGGAGCTGTGGAGTTTGTGCATTGTGTGCGGGGGAACGTGCTGCAGATTTGCAAAGCATTGACACTTGTCACAATGACGCACCCACCGAATACAATCAGTTTCTAGCGTACTCCATTAGTACCCCTATAAAATTACTTTCTTTGATAGCATGTGCCCATTCATATGTGGCCCACAAGTACCACCGTGTAGCTGGTCCATGATTCGTTCGGCTTTAGCCTGATTGATGCATAGCAGGTTTAACCCTTGGTACGTAGTGTCTTTTGTATAGACTACCTTCGCTGATCACAAATTGCGATGCCCACCTTTGTAGGGAGATTTTCCATCTTTTGTCTAAGGGGTGGATAGACTCCTTTCGGAAGAAAATTCATATTGTCTAGGTACCAGGGTTTGTTTTCCTTTTCAGGAATGGCATCAATTTTGAAGCAGTATGCAGGAGTTATCTTCTTCCCGACTACAAATGGCTGGACGTTGATCTCTGTGGGAACTTTGGCCAACGAAGCTAAAATGGCTAAGGCATCAACGAATTGATTTCTATCTCGTGGTAGATAATGAAACGAGATATTATCAAATTCTTTTGCTAAAGTTGTCAATCGGGTGTGATATAGGTGTAGTTGGGGATCCTGGGCTTTTCATTTCCCTTCGATCTGGTTTATAATCAAAGCAGTGTCACCGAAGACCTCCAAGTCTTTAGCTCCTTTTTAGATAGCCTCTTCTAGACCAGCAATACAAGCCTCATATTCAGAAGTGTTATTTGAGTATTCAAACTCCAATCTTATAGCCAAAGGAGTGTGGGAATCTGCTGGATCGATTAGTAGGATTCCTATACCAAAACCTCTTTTATTGGCAGCCCCATCAAAGAACATTTGCCACTTGGTGTCATGATCAGTGATTTCTAGGACACCTTCGTCTGGGAAACTTGGCTCAAATGCAATTTCTGATTCTAAAGTTAGATAAGCTAAATGGTCTATGATCACACTTCCTTTGATAGACATGAGTGTGACGTAGGTGATGTCAAATTTGTTGAGCAGAAATGACCATTTAGACAATCTGTTGGAGATGAGTTTGATGGACCGAGCTTGCAAGTAGGTTTTGAGCCTTTGTGTTGCCCAGACTAGACCAGTGCATCTTTTTTCTAAGGCCGGGTAATTTAGCTCACTTCCTTGTAACTTCCTACTTATGAAGTATATGGCATTTTCAATGTAGGAATTTTCTTTTTCTTGTGTGAGCATAGCCCCTACTGCCATGTCTGTGACAATTAGGTATAGGAGGAGAGGTTTATGAGTATTAGGAGGAGCGAGCACTGGTGGGCTGGCAAGGTAATTTTTGATTTTTTCGAGGGCTAGCTGGCATTCTTCGTCCCAGACTCGGTCAGTGTCTTTCTTCAGGAGCTTGAATATTGGCTCACACATGGATGTTAGCTACCAGATGAAGCGACTGATATATTGTAATCGGCCCAAGAAACCCTTGACTTCCGTTGGGGTTTTTGGCTACGGCATGTCTATGATGGCTTTTACTTTGGAAGGTTCTATTTCAATCCCTTGCTCGATTACCATGAACCCTAGGACTTTGCCTTTGGTAACTCCGAATGTTCATTTAGTCGGGTTGAGCTTCATTTGGTGTTTTCTTAACCTTTTAAAGAATTTTCGAAGATCTTTGACATGGGCACCATTTGTATCATCAAAATCATATGGTTCGTGTATACCTCGACTTCTTTATGTATCATATCGTGGAAGAGAGTAGTGGCGGCCCTTTGGTATGTAGCCCCAACATTTTTCAGTCCAAACGGCATAACAGTATAGCAATAGGTTCCCCAGGGGGTGATGAATGAAGTTCTTTCCCGGTCTTCTGCTGCCATTTTGATTTGATTGTAGCCCAGCATACCGTCTACAAAAGATCTTATTTTGTGAGAGGCCACAGCGTCTACCACAATATCAATGTTGGGTAGATGGAAGTCATCTTTGGGCGATGCCTTGTTGAGGTCGCGGAAGTCTACATAGATCCGAACCTTTCCATTGGGTTTCGAAACAGTCACTATGTTTGACAGCCAAATTGGGTATTCAACTACCCGGATAAACTTGACGTGCAGCTGTCTCATGATTTCTTCATTTACTTTCAGTGACCATTCTGGCTTGATTCTGCGGAGTTTCTGCTTAACTAGCCTAGCATCGGGGTATGTTGGAATTTTGTGCTCTATTATTATTGGATCAAAGCCTTCGTAGGACCATGTGAAGACATCTACAAATTCTCTTAGTAGATTGATCAATGTTGCCCTCTCTGACCCTTGCAGATAAACTACCGATTCTGACCTTTCTAATCTCACTGTTCAGCCCCAGATTGACAAAAGACAAGTCTTCTTCTGATGCTGCTGATCGGTGTTTTTCTCGGTGCTTGATTGACTTGGCGAGCTTAAGTAAGTAACCTTTATCGCTCGGGTCTATTTCGGTAAATGACTCATTATTAATGTTAATTAATTCGTCTTTTAACGTAGGTGAAACTAAGGAATACGCGAAGACATCAAGATTTTCATTATTAATAACAAACTGTACAGGGTTGGTTACATTATTGAGCTCTTAGGGTTTGAGGTCCTCAATTTCAGGGAGCGGGCCGGTAGATGACTAGTCCGTAAGGCTAAAGGATATAAGGGGAATGGTGTATCTAAACGGTCCACCAAGTCTGCGGTTGTCAGGAGCGGGCAAGCCGTAGTATACCAATTCTGCAAGGGTTTATCAGTAATGAGCTCAAATTCAGCCAGGAGCTTTTCATAGCTAGTGCCTTCGTCAATCATTCCAAGGAAACTATCTCCCATGAAGTCATCACCCAACAAGGCCAGGGCACAGTCATCTTGATCTATAGTCTAGGTATTTTTGACCGTCACAGTTTTATATGCAGGGCTGCGAGGCTCTAGAGTAACCTGCTCTATTTCATTAGTGGCGAGGCTGACGTCTTCGAAGATTTCCTAACCAGGGTGTCTCTTCCTATTTTGGTCTATCCAGGGTTCGGGGAACATGAGATAGGCATCTGTTTGTCCATTCCTTACAAAATATCCATTTAGTGTTTTTCTATAGGGTTGTAAAGGAGGATCTTTGTAAGGACGCTTTTCACATTCTGCCTTACTTTTCTCACGTTTCTGCCTCATGACCGCAGCTATTCTTTAAATTCATCTTGGACTAGATTGATAAGCCCCTGCTGATTTCTACAGAGACCCAGACCAGGTATGTAATTCATTTTTCGGAGCATGTTTAGTAGGACCATATCTTCGAAGACTGTGGTTTTTTTCCAGTAATGTCAGTTTCTCGCCCATATTCAATGGCGTTGACTTTGGCTTAAGGGATAACTTCAAAACCACTGAGGAAGATACTGTGTCACCGTACTCTATTTCGAGGATTGGGATGTCCCCGTTTTCTTTGTTTTCCACGATCTTATCAGCAAGAATGATTACTATGTGGTCATCATGGATAAACTTGACACGCTGATGTAGTGAGGAGGCTACCCCTTTCACTTCATGGATCCAAGGATGTCCCAACAATAAACTAAAAGTAGCAGGAATGTCTAGGATTTGGAATTCAACTGGCATGGTTAGTGGTCCAATGGTCATCATCAGAGTTATCACCCCTAGGATACATCGACTAGTGTTGTCACATGCCCTTACTGTCTGTGATGAAGGAGTCAGTTCTGATATCTTTGTCCCTAGTTTGGCTAGTGTGTTGGTGGGACATACATTTAAAGATGAGTCGTTGTCTATCAGGACACGAGGAACCCTTTTTTCCATGACCCCCACAGTGATGTGGAGAGCATCGATGTGGTTGGTTCCTTCTCTTGGCAGATCTAGATCAGTGAACATAATCACATTCCCAAAGTGTATGTTTCTGATCATTTGGGTGAGCTCATTTGGAGAGGTTTCAATAGGGATGACTACCTGACTTAGGGATTAGGCCAGTGTGTCACGATGCGTTTTCGAAGCACATAGCAAGCCCTAGATAGATATGTTTACTTGGGTTTTCTTTATCTGAGCTAACATGGTATCTTCCATACTTTTAGCCCCAGTATCTATTTCTTTGTCTTTGTCAAAGTGGTCACCACTTTCTTGGTTTGGTTGATATGCCCGACCAGACCTGGTAAGATGACTGACATCCCCACCGATCCAAGTGGCTTTTTCAATTCTACTGATATTTTGGCTACCCAGGATAGTGTCCCAAGAGAGCATGTTGCAGCTAAGCTCTTTTTCTGGTAGAGAGAGAGGAACAACGATATATGGTAACAGCTTTTCATTCCTTTCAAACTTAGGTACACAATTTTCTTCATTTACCTCAATCATTTTGATTTGAGGTAAAGGGTTATTGACTACATTAGGCCTGGGTTGAGGCTTTTCGATGACTTTATCATCTATTAGATCTTGGATTGCATTTTAGTGTATGTAGCACTAGTCGATGAGATGACCACTGCAGCGATGGTATTCACATTACTGGCATGGTTCCATGAGCTAGGTAGAGGATTCGACGGCCTGTAGTTTTCCATGGGCTTTAGCACTCCCTGTGCCATTAGTCCTTGCAATATCAAAAATTAAGGGGCTTGCAATTCATCATTGTGCCTATTTCCCCTGTTTGGTCCCCTGAAGTTTCTGTTTGGACCATTATTTCCACCATCTATATTGATGGACCTATCTGCTCCATAGGACCATGGTGTAGTGTTGTAGCTTAGGGGTAGGGAAATTGGTTGGTTGCATAGTAGGCGTATTTCCTACCATGTGAACAGCTGATCTTGATGCGGCTGTCTTCCCTTTTGAGTAGCGGAAAGAACTGGGAGGTGTACCAACTTTTGAATGTCTAGTTTGTATATCTTCGTCGATACAGATCCCCATTTCCACTATTTTATTGAAATTACCATAAGGGAGATATCACATATGCTCCAAGTAAATGAGTTGGAGATTTCTGATGAACATTCTAGTTGATTCAGCCGGATCAAGCCTATCCAATGTCTGAGCTATTTTTCTCTTCCATCTGGCTGCAAAGTCTGTGCAGGTTTCCTTTTCTCTTTGGGTGCACGCCTCAAGTTTCCTTTTATTTTTAGAGATAGTATTGTCTTTGTTTCCCTTTTGGAACTCTTCACCTATTTGGTCCCAGGTGCCCATGGTACTACTATTTGCTAGCATTAGCCATTGCTTAGCTGCCCCTATTAAGGTGAGATGGAAATTGGAGGCCATAGTTTCGAAATTAGCCCCTCTTGACTACATGCCAGTAGAGTAAGATTTTAGGTGAGAGATAGGGCATCCAGTCCCATCGAATTTTTCTATGTCGGGCATTTTGAATTTTGAAGGTAGTATATCCGAAGGTTGCAATGTTAATGCCCGTGTAGAAAATTCCCCTTTGTTCAAGACTTTGAGCATCATTCCTTTTAGATTTTCCATATCTGCCTCTAATTTTATAGGAGGTGGTGCTGGGTTTTGGTATATATTGGAGGGGTTGGGGGCAAATAGGTTTATTCCTTGCTGAGGCATTTGGTAGGGATTTTGAGGAGGTAGGTTATTGGTAGTTTCTACATGGCGACCAAGATCATTGAAAGGTAAATAGGTCGTTACTTGCCCTTGCTAGGCATAGCTTCTGGGGTCCATATGTGGGCTATTTTTAAGTGAATTGGTGATGGTAAATGGAAGGTCATTTGGATTCTGAGGGATACTGGTGTTTGGGAAAGGATTTGGTGGATTTGGTGAGAAAGGGTTAAAATTTGGATTATAGGGGTTTGGTGGAAAATTTGGGTTTTGGGTACAGGTGGTTGGTGGTAGGTTAGTGTTTGGCTGAGGGTTTGGGTTTAGAGGAGCATGAGAAGTAGATTTTTCTTGAGGGGTTGCAGGGAAAGTGATTCGTCAACATTGGGCCTTGGACCTTATATGAGGTTTGCTATCTCGCTCAATAAGTGATCAACATGTGCACCCAAATTTGATCTAGTCATTGTTGTATAGCCGGAGTGGGAGCGTACCCTGGAGCTCTTGTATCTAGGTGTGCAATTCGTACTATCGTGTCGTGTTCGTGCCTCTTTATCGTATTTTCATATTATCTATCTTATTTGATCATAAATATAGTAATAAATATTATTTTGAATATATTAACAATTTCGTGTCTTTCGTTTCGTGTTTCGTGTTATGTCGTGTCGTGCTGGGCTTATCGTGTCATTTGTCTCTGTAATCGTGTTTTATAATCGTGTCGTGCTGGTCCATGCTATCGTGTCGTGCTAGTCATTGTCACCCCTACTTGTATCAGTACCCACTGTAGACTGATCATTCTCGGCGACCATTCTGCCAAAATCTATACTCTCTGAACTGATTCTGATATATTTTGATCTGACCCCTGTACCTGTATCACGTATCAACCAATCAGTGTTATCTCTTCCTTTCCAAACTCGGGCCAGGTTTCTGAGGAAAAAAGGTTTGAAGGTATCATAAGGGAGGGTTCCAGGCTTTTGGGTTCTGAGTACAGTGTGCCTTTAATTTTTTATTATTATTATTCATTTTCCCCTAAGATTGATCGGACAAGCACCCGCTTTGTTTTGACAGTTTCAGACTTTTCCTGGAATAATTGATTCTTTCTCCAGAGTATAGAACCTTCGTATTCCACCTGTCTTTCGACCTCCCAAGATTGGGCTGATCTCAGACGAAAGACCTATACTCTTTCCGGGATCCACCATCCGAATGGTTTAGGTCGAATATCATGAAAATTATTGGTCAGCCCATGTGCATATATATATATAATATTATTTTTTATTTTTATTTATTTTTATTTTTTGCAACAGGGATTGGTCAATAATTTAAAGATATAAAAATCGATTGGTCTATGAAGTGTCCTGAGAATCTATATGCATTTAACGTTGGCTGATGCAGGGAATAGGCTGGCCATGATGTAGGGTAGCAGTTCGGAATATTTCTACGTCCGTGCGCATGTGTGAGATATCTAAAAACAAGAAAGTCTTTTTTTTCAGATATAAAGCAATAAATAAAGCAACAAATGACCCATCTTTTCTGTTCTTTGTGGATTTTCTCGCCTAATTAGTTTGAATTCTCGAAAGGACGGCGCGAGCGAGCGTAACATCCATTCAGATTAATAAATAGAAAGAAAAGTGAGGAATCTACATGTTCCTATTAATTACATTTGGTCTTAATCCCAGGGCCGGCCTTGAACATTCAGAAGCCCATGGCGAAAAAAAATAAAAGGGCCCTTTTATTGAATTTTTTTTTAAATATAGATTAAATATAGATAAGAGTAGAAGTGTAGAAGTGTAGAACCCATGACCATACAACCAACAAAATAAAACTTTAACCATTGAGACAACTAAATATATTATAATTGTATATACATTATATTTTATACACTTTACAGGCCAATTAATAATTAATAAAAAGTTAAAAACCCCTTCCCAAATTTTGAACTTATGACCTTCATCAACTTTGGCACAAGCCTTAACCATAATTACAACACACAACTTGAGAAAAAAGTTAACGGTAAATTATATATACAATGTATAAGTTAATTTTAACAAATTTGGGGCCCTCAAAATTGGGGGCCCATGGCCGTCACCCCTCCAAACATATCTCAGGGCCGGCCCTGACTAATCCCCAAAATAAATGACAGAATAAAGGAATATTTACATATTTTGCAAGGAATAGATTTTGTTTGAGGAAAAGAGAATCATTCTCGGTTGTACATTACTACTAGTTCCAGCGAGATCAGATCTTTCATCAATTGGATTTCCAGTCTAATCAACTGACCAACTCATTGGAGCTCTTCATGCTATCGATTCCAGCCGAAGCCTGTGCTAAGAAAGAGTGGACTTTCCGATTTGCCAGCTTCCTTCTTGCCGGCTGCTACTTGGTAAAGCCCCAAGTCAATGTTCTGCTTTGGGTGGGGTTCCCGAGGTAGGTTCCTTTTCGCTTTCCTCTTGCTTTGCTTGCTTCCGTTTCTCTCGCTGCTGCTTCCCCGATCCACTCAATCTCAGTGACTCTACTTGATCCTGACCCCTTCTTTCAATTCACACCTTCTATCTAACCAGTTTACCTACTCAATCTACCAATTTCACTACTTCCAAGTTCTCAACTTAAGCTACGGAGACCTTTCCCATTTAAATAATAAATAAAGCAGAGTAAAAATAAATAAAGCGATAGCACCTCCGCTTTTTTTTTTATCCTGCCTGAAATTCTATTTTTATTCTTTTTTTAATTCGCATCAGTATCCGGAACAAAGCTGCTACAAGTTTTCACAGTTATTTGCACAAATATATATACAGATATATAAAAATGCAATATTTAAACTGTTAAATAAATATAATAAGTATATTTAGCCAAAAACAAAAGAAAAACATGTTTTTTTTTCTTTTTTGTGAAAAAATGAGTCTAATCCTCTGGTTTTATTTTATTTAAAATAAAAACAACGTCCCCAGTGGAGTCGCCACTGTGAGTGCCCCGATTTTCGACCGATCGCCCGCTTGGTGAAGAGCGGGTGGTTTCAAAACCTTTTAAAGCGTGTAGAATACGCTTGGCCTCAATTGTGGATTCAAAATGTGATTAACAGAATCGTCATCTTTGTTTTAAGAAAAACAAAGAAAAACAAAAAATAATCAGATTTGTAAAGGGTTTGGAGGCTAAGTTACGAGGTAGGAAGGGGTTAGGCACCCAACTTGCCATTTTGGTCTCAAAATAGTTTTTGGCTTAAATATGATTTTTTTATATTTATTTAAACTGTTGAAATAAAACATTAAATATATATATTTGCATATATATATATATATATATATATATATATATATATATATATATATATATATATATATATATGAGGATATTATTACAAACTTACAACAGCCTCCTTTCTAGAGTTACAAATACATTTATAAAAATTTGGTCATAATAATGACTCTTTTTAGTATTATTTTCTATAGAATTTCGGAGAGCATAACTGGTTATTTTTCTTACATTTGACTAGTCTAAATAGCATTTTTATAAATAAAAACTTTAATAAGCCTACCACTTGAAGTGTGGGGTTTTATCCCGTACCAACTACCTTTTGATAGGTCATATGGGGCACTCGCTTTATCCTTCAGGGAGAGGGAGTCTTTTTTTTGCTGTTGCGGGGATTTAGGCAAATTGGCTGCTCCTTTTTGTTGCTTTTCGCCTCAGGATCCGGGTGACACAACTGCTTGCTTTTACTGGTGTTGTTTGCTTGCTGGCATCGGAAATCGCGCAGAGCAACTGCTTACTTTTTGCTAATTTGACGTCTGGATTCAGGCAGGACAACTACTCTTTTTGAGATTTTTGGACCAGTGGAATAGGGCGGAATCCTAGCAGGACAACTAGGTTTCCCTTTGGCCGGAGAGTTTTAGTGTTTGGGGGAGATTTGGCAGAGCTTTGGGGCTAGAGGAAGAATTTCCCTCGACGTTCTCTCAAACTGCGTGATGAAACTCACGACGTACTGTTTTTCTCACAGCGTGTTTTCGCTGTGTTCATTATGTGTGAATTCCTCAAGCCGGGGCCTCTTATTTATAGGCTGAGAGTAAGGCTTGCTTCGTTGTTAAGTTTTACTTTATGTGCTTCACCGGCTTGTACCGCGCACTGAGAAGATTGCACCAAAGGCTAACTGCTACAGTACATGGGGCACTATTGGACGTTGCCCATGGGGGGTTTTGGCGCCGTGCCCAAGGTGGCTGTGGGTAACGCCTAGGGCTATTTTTTCTTTTCTTTTTGGCACTTAGGCCCCCTGCATTTCACTATTTATGCATCCTACTTTTTCCTTTGCATTTTCAATCCTGTAACTTGACATTCGTTAGTCCTTTTAACAATTCTTGATATTTTATGTCATGTTACATACCAGGGGTACGAAATTTGGGTGTCTACAAGTAACAATGATGTATTGCTAGATTGTCACGACCTGAATCTACCCCTTTGTGGGACCCAACTCAGCCGTGATCTACCTGTAAAAATACCCTTAAAAAACCTACTGAGCTAAAAAAAATAGAATATCATTAAGAAACTCAACTTATATATACATAGGCCACAAGTCCTTTACAAGTTTTACAGACGTGGAAGCGTTAAAACCAAAATAGAAGACTACATGTCTTCTTGTACAACAAAAACCATAAAGTCGTCCCAAAACTTCTAGGAATGTTGCCCCAAAAGAGAATACATGCTAGCACTCCAGGGACCATCCAAACCATACGAGCCACCCTCCGGCATGACTGCAATATAAGGAAAACAAATAATCAAGGGTGAGTCAAAACTCAGTAAGATGTACTATACTTATGCATGTTATGCATGTATGCAGCATAAGTAATGTCATGATGCCCAAAATAACAAGTAATAGCATATTCATCAATAAAATTCTCAAATAACATAGAAGAGTTGAAAGTTAAACACGTGTAGTATACATGATCGAGATACATCTTCGATCGAATCACTTCCAACCTTGTCACCCCCACTATTGTTGTTGAAGCTTGTATGTCTTGATCAATCTCTTATTCGCTTTATCAAACCAATTAATTATTCACAACCTGGGTACAAGTCATCACGAGGCTAAGTCCCTACAGCCCTAGACACGTCGTGATACTTAACATATTATTCAATGGTATTTTCCCCACTTGGCCAAAGTGGAGAATTCAGTTCCGGGTTCGAGTAGGGTGCTGCTACTAAGTAGCACTTCTCTCCGCCCCGTGACCTAGTCAGAGGTTCCCGTACTCTCCCCATAATAAACTGTTCAATTGCGTAATTGAAGACCGTTCACACGAGAACTTCATGTTCGAAACTAGTGCTCAACAAGGAAATTAACACATAAAGAATTCCAATGAGTTATAAAGTAAATTCATTGTATTCTCCAGCAACATGATTTAACTAATACAAATTGTTCATAATATTCATACGTCAGGTATCCGACTAAGTTATGCATGTAACGCATGGTTCCGAGCATGGACATTATAATAACATTGTATTATGAACACACAGAAGCAAGTAGTTCCTTTACCTTAAACGAAGATTATCTCTGCTGAGTAAAATATATTAGAAACCTTTCGTGATTATCCTCGAACCAAACCCGAGTTTCAACGGTGTTGAAATAATTGTTCTCCGTTTAAAGTGAATTTCATTCTACGCACAATATTTCATCTCGGGTTTTAAAAGAGTGCACAACCCACTCTCTACTAAATATACATGGCTAGGCTGCCCGCTCCTTTGTATAAACTAAGGAGATAGTGTGTACATTATGTATAGGCGTACTCGAAGCGGTCGGAAATAGCCGTGTGAGAAAGGCCCTGCAACATCGTGAGTCTTTTAGGCAGCAGCTTCACGTGAGTAGCTTATATTACTCATCAAAGTACGTAGGCAAGCTGAGTCATTTGTTAGAAGGAGGTGGAAATCAATTGTATCCTCTCTCTCTCTCTCTCATCCGACGGCATGTATAAGAAGGAACACATTTTAACGTCCTCAAAGATTCTTCACGTGCTGTCCAAGAGAAGAAAATTAAAAGAAAATAAAGGATACTACTCCAAGTCTACAACACACTAATAACTTGGATGACTCACCATGCCTTTAAAATGTTAGGGTAACGTTTAGCATGTTAAGTTATAAACTAATATAGGTATTAGTCCCACCATAAGGCTTTAAAATGGAAACCCCAACTAGTTCGTTTTATATCAACCTTATTAACTAAGTTAATAATATAAATTTTTTACTAGTTCCTATATAATATATTTATTTCAATAGTATTTAGTCAAGGTAGACCAATGCTTCGGTCAACATAAATATTATTTAGTTAAATATCTTTTTTTATTAAAGTGGTGCTAAATTCTTTTATTAATCAAAAATCGAAATAGATAAAAATATCGGAATTTTACATAGATGTCGCACATTGTTTATAATTAATTATATATTTTATATATAGTAATTAATTATTGCCAACATAATTTAAGAACCTATTGGGTCACATATTTAAAATGAGTTGGACTCGAATTTATTTGTGTCATTAATTGGATTAATGTGCTCAAGGTAAAGGGACCAAAACATATCCTAGTTTGACTAGGATATGTTGGCCGTCCCTCTCGACCCTTCCTATATATATAGGATACTTTTGATGGTCAATTGGTGAATTGAAGAAAAGGAAAAGTAATTTAGGGTTTGGTGAAACACTAATTTTGTAGGGAGATAAATTGGAGATTAGTTTCTCGTTTGATGAAGGATTTCCTACTTTGATTCAATAATTGTCTTGTTCAATTAATCATATCCAATCCATTCGTGTGGTTATCGTAGAGAAGTCATGCAAATCGTTTGTTGTTGTGATCGTGATTTAAGTGTGATTCTATCGAAGATTGCTTTTTTTTTTCTTTTTTTTTAGATTTTTATAAATGGGAAAATAATGAAAACAAGCTAAAGGGGGACAACCAACCTTACCCTTAAAAGGGGGGACAAAGGAGCCTTACCTTGGAGAAAGATAAAACAAAAAGAAATCTAATAATTACGATAACGACTCTTCTAATGCGGCAACGACTTACGAGACTTGGGGTCAAGATCAAGATCAAAACTTCAAATTGGGCGTGATCGAGGAATCTTCCTCTTCGATAGAATCTTTCTTGAGAACCACAAATTTGTTAGGGGAGACAATGTTCATAGGAGGGCCAGTGAGGAGGTGAATTGTACGCATAGTGGCTTGGATATTTATCTGAGGCTGAAAGGGAGGGAGTTAGGGCTCGGGTTGGAAGAAAGACTTTTATGACTATGGGATGGAGATGTTTGAATTGGGAGCAGGTTGCACTACGTGAGGTCAATCTGAACAACATTCAATGAAGAAGGTTGCACTTGTGAAGGCCTACATCTTTGTTTGGGATGGACACACGCGAGTGCAGGCTTCGAGGTCTGCTAGAGGAACATCAAGGCGGCACTGAACTTGGGAAGTAGGAGCTGGGATGGTCGGCCGTGAGGCTTGAGCGCGGTTTGGATGGGGTTGTTGCTTTGGCAATTGATCATCAATAGAGGATTAGAAGTATGAGGCTCACCTGGATTGTTAACCTTAGTAATCCGCGAATCAGTGTCATTATCAACATTAATCACATTGTCCCTTTCTTGATCCGAAAGCAAAGTTGTGGGGTTTGTTTCTGTGGCGACCCGACCCGGGCCCGAGGTGGAGCAAGGGGGCCATAAATAGGGGAAAACAAGTGGACAATAAACATGCAAGGACTCATTTTAAGAAATCGACGTGGCCTTAACATTAGAGCGTAGCACGCCTCGGCCTAAAGGGCCGGTATTTTTAAAACTTTTAAAACGATAAACAGTTAAACAATTAAACCAAGTCATCGGCGACACTACATGCCGGAACCCAAGCTAACAGTTTATGGACAGGAATTAGATAAGAGCTAATAGTATGCTCAGCGGAAGACTTATATGTAGTGAACTATTAAACAGGATAACCAAAGCTCGGCTTACACAATGCCGGCAAAAAGAGGTTACAAGTACTACAAGAGTTAAACTACAAGTAGCTAATAAAAGCATCAAGATCAAGTTCTATACAAATTCCCAAGCATAGTCTAATTGACTTGCTTTAACCCATCGTCCTTGCAAAATAACAAAAGAAGGAAGAGGACATCTAGACCACCTCTTCAAACAGCAACGGCGGACAAAAGAGAAGCAAAGCACGAACACTGCAATCCTCAACGAGAGGTACCTGTCTTGCTAGGATCTAAAGCAGTAAAGGGGAAAGGGTAAGTCATAAAGACTTGTAAGCTATCAATCATGCATGTCATGGCAATATGCAACATACAAGGCAAGTTATAGTCACATAAGCATAGAGGTCATATATCCAAGATGCACATTGTTTCACATAGGTGCTTGAAATTAAATCACATAGGATAAGGATATATGGAGAGCCGGGCCGCTTCGTAGTTCCTGCATACAAGCGTTATCTGGAGTGTGCAGGTATCAGATGTGTGTAGGTACATCGATCTTCCGAGGAGATGCCCGGGATAGACACCAATGGTGCTCGTATTGATTACAGCAAGGGAGCTACTTCCCCAGCGCTGTGGAGGCGTGTGTGAACAAGGACGATGCCACTCATGCAAATGTCAAGTAGTGAGCGAGGTCGACAAGAGCGATCTCGTTCATGACAAGTAAATGTTCTCATCAATAATCAAGCAGGATTGAGTTCGACAAGAGCGAACTCAACATGTCAAATAGGTATTCTATTACATGACATCAAGAATCAAGCATGGTAATCAATCCAATTCAATAGTCTAGAATTATCATTCTTAGAGAAACGTGTTTAGAACGTCGTAGGGATTGATCATTGAGCCGGTATTGTTCAATGGCTCACTAAGTTTGACTCCGTTGAGTCGTCTCTAACAATTCATCCAAGAGAGTTAAGATACTAGATGCATCCAAAACCCTTTTCTAAGTTCTCGTGTCGAGTAACTAGGCCGTTAATCCACTTAACAACCATAGTCAAGAATTATCAAGTTCAACATTTCGTAATTCAAGGGAACTTTAGAATCATAATTTCAAAAGTTATCAAAAGCCAATAGTCCAAGAACATTAGTTAATCCTAGGAAGGCATAGAACACATTTGATTCTAAGCATAGGACCCAATCAATAAGATGAACAATTCATAGCATGTGAAACCCTAGAATTCATAATTTCATAGAGTTATTAAAAGTCATTGATCCAAGAACATTAGTTGTTCCTAAGGAGGCATAGAACACATTTACTTCTAGGCATAGGACCAAAAGATCAAGATGGACATATCATTAAAAATCCTTACAAGCTCAATTCATCAAGAAGCATGGCATGGACATGGTAGGAGCATGGGGAACATGAGAAGAGGGGAACATGGCAAGACTAACATACTTCCTAAGGGGAATCAATAGCTTACCTTTCACCAAGGAAGAAGATAGGAAGAGCACAAACTATTTGGTTGAAACTGCTCAACACTTCAAGCTCTACACTTTTAATGAAGGGAGCTTGAGCAAAAGATGAGAGGATGATGGAGGACCAAGAGATCACCTTCAAGGAGCCATGGGAGACTTGGGAGAAGAAGAAATTTCGTTCATGAAGAGTGGAGATGCAGAATGAAGGTCAAACATCAGCTTGTGGTGTTTAAAGGTCCAAAAATCTGAGTGGGACAAGTGTCACCCTCTTGTGGTGCAATAAAATCTGATTTGGTTTGTTTAATTCTCACTAATGGTAGGTTAATCCAATCTTAAAACATGTTAAGTGATGTTAGGACCTAAGCAAAGGTGTTAGGAAGGGTTTAGAAAAGGTTTGGAATGGTGTTTAAGTGTCAAAGGTCGACACACCGCACGGTAATGTGAAGTAAAAATCCCGTAGATGGCCTCTCGAAGATGAGGCGGGCGCTCACCAAAGCCAGGCGGGCGCCAGATGCAGAGGCTGGAAGCTGAAATTGAAATGCTCCCAGAAGTTGAGGCGGCGCACTAAAGTCGAGGCGGGCGCCCGAATGCTTACTGACAGTCAATCTTGTAAAATCGACCATAAATCGCTCACAACTCCAAATGAGGTGATTTTTGATTTTTCTGAAACTAGACTCATTAAATTATATTTTAGAATTTTAAATTACTCCATTTGGACTTATATTCATCAAGATATGGTTACAACAAAAATCAAGTACAGAAGTTGTTTTCCTGAAAACTGAATTCTGGCACAGCCGTAAGTCAAGACCTAATTGAGGTACTTAGACACCTTGGAAAATTACCAAATTTTACAGAGAGTATCCTAACATATGTAGGTAAAACATACTAAATTTTTAGAAAATTCTATTTAGTGGATTAGTACCAGAATTTTCCCGAAGTTTGCCCAAAAACATGATCGGTCTGTGAAGGAATAAATTGGTCATCTCATAACCAAAGGTAACAAGTCTATGAACAATGATTGCAAGAATGATAAATACTAGTACACTTGGTCTAGAACTCAAATGAACTTCTCACAAGTTGAAAACACAAAGAATACAAGCAACGAAGGAAATCCCGAAACCCTAAGGCTCAAACGAAGCAATCAAATCGGCGATTCAACAAGTAAGCTTACATGATTCTAAACATGTTAAGAGCTTCATGAATGACTTAAGAATGTTTCTAAATCATATATATAGACTAGGTAAACATGCTCATAATCAACGAAATCATGAAGGCAAGCACACAATACACATGCAAGAATCCGGGTGTTACATTCTCCTCCTTTAGAATTTAGTCCCTAAATTCTTACCAAGTTCATCGAATAAGAAAGGGTATCTCTTTCATATCAAGCTCGGCCTCCCACGTGGCTTCCTCAATGTTATGATTCTTCCACAAGACCTTCACTAATGGAATCCTCTTTGTTCTCAAGACTTGTTCCTTAGTATCAAGAATCCTCACCGCTTCTCATCATAAGAAAGGTCGTTCAATGGAAATCTCCTCATAAGTAAGGACATGAGAATCGCCTTCAAGTACTTGCGTAGCATCGAGACATGAAAGACGCCATGAACATCCGATATAGAAGGTGGCAATGCCAACCGATACGCCAAAGCTCCAATCCTCTCTAGGATCTCGAATGGTCCAATAAATCTAGGAGAAAGCTTACCTTTCTTCCCAAATCGCTTAGTACTGCCTAGGCGATACTTTCGAATACTAAGTCACCAACCCTGAAACTCTAAATCACGCCTCTAGTTGTTCTAAGAATCAAGGTAGCTTTCTCTCTACTCAGCGAGCGTAAGCAATCTATCTCTAATAAGTTTCACACTCTCACCACCTCGACCGTTGTACCATCTCTCGAACCCCAAAGCTTAGCTTCACCAACTTCATCCCAAAGAATCGGTGAACGACACTTACGCCATATAAAGCCTCATATGCGCCATTTCATCGCATACTAGATCGCACCGTGAAGCGTTATTATAAGCAAATTCAAACTAATGGCAAATGAGAATCCCAACCCACTGAAATCCATGGCACAAGCACGCAATAAATCCTCCAATACCTGAATCAATCTCTCCGATCGACCATCGAGTGGGAAAAGTGAAAAGCAGACTAAAATTCAACTGCTTCATTCACTCCAGCTTCCTCGCAAGCCTCAAGTGAATTCCAAAATCTAGAAGTGAACTGGGTCTCTATCGTAAACAATGCTAATCGGAATACCATGCAACCTCACGATATCCTGAATATACAACGCCGCTAACCGACTCAAACTATAAGTCAGTCATCGCAATAGGAATAAAATGTGAAGATTTTGTCAACCTATCCACAACAACCCAAACCGCACCGCATCAAAACCTCGGCGAGTACGTGGCAACCCCTCACAAAATCCATGGTGATATGCTCCCATTTCCACTCCAGTATCTCAAGTGGTCGAAGTAAACCTAAGGTCTCGGTGTTCACTTAACCTCGCCGACATGTCAAACATCTAGATACATACTGCTATATCTCTCTTCATCCCATTCCACCAAAATCGTCTCTTCAAGTCCCTATACATTTTGGTACTCCCCGGATGTATAGTATACTTGGCCTTGTGAGCCTCATCAAGAACCAAACGCTAACTCCCGGAGAAGGAACACAAACTCTACCTCGAAAAGTTAAAATACCATCACTATTAACAAAAACTCCCGTGCTTACCATCACCCAATCCATCAATAACCTTCCTCAACTCAGAATCAGAAGCTTGAGCCTTCTTAATCAACTCAAACAATGCAGGCGTAGCACGCACACTAGCAAAGATAACCTTATGCCCACTCACAACAGACTCCACTCACTGACATCCTCAAGCATCTTCCATTCCTCATCATCAAGCAAGACATAAAAGCTTCCTACTCAAGGCATCCGCAACAACATTAGCTTTTCCCTGATGGTATAAAATAGTACAATCATGATCCTTAAGTTTCTCCATCCATCGCTCTCGTCGCATATTCAACTCTTCTTTTAAAAGAGATACTTCAAACTCTTATGATCGGTGAATATTTCAAACTTAGCCCCATAAAGATAATGCTTCCACTTGTGAAGCGCAAAAGATAATAGCCGCCAACTCTAGTCTGTGTGCCGATAATTATGCTCATAAGGTGATAACTTCCCAGAAGCAAGCGATAACTCTCCCATTCTCGCATAAGCACGCAACCCAAGCCTTCTAACGAGGCATCGCTATAAATCACAAAGTTCTCCGAACCACTAGGCAATGCTAGGAGCCGTAGTCAACCTCCTCTTCAACTCTCGAAAACTAGCCTCACACTTATCACTCCATATAAAAGAAGACTCTTCTCGAGTCAAATTAGTCACCTGAGTAGCTATTTCAAAACCCCTCAATGAACCTACGGTAACACCTCAAGCCCAAGAAACTACGGACTCGGCTACCGCATTTAGGCGCCCTTCCACTTAGTAATCGCCTCAATCTTGGATGGATCCACCGCAATACCATCACTAGACACCACGTGCCCTAAAAAGAAACTTGCTCTAGCCGTAAAGCACACTTACTAAATTTCGCATAAAGTTGCTTCTTCCGCAAGATAGAAAGAACTTCTCTCAAATGATTCTTATGTTCCTCTCGTGACTTGGAGTACACAAGAATGTCATCAATAAATATCACCACAAAGCAATCGAGATAATCATGAAAAACTCTATTCATCAAGTCCATAAAATCGCAGTGCGTTGGTCAACCCAAAGCATAACAACAAACTCTAGAGGACCATAACGCGCATCTGGCCGTCTTCGGGACACATCCTCCCGAACCTCAACCTGTGATAGCCACTTCTCAAGTCAAACTTAGAATATACCATCAACCTCGAAGTTGATCAAAGAGATCATCAATGTGTGGCAAATAGATACCTATTTTTGATAGTATTGTTCAATCAGTTCAATAGTCTATGCAAAGCGTAAACTACCATCCTTCTTCCTCACAAACAACAACACCGTGCA
>CM028382.1:21866403-21916219 GCA_013146195.2 Codonopsis lanceolata | reverse complement strand
TGGACCCCGAAGTCTCTTGTGGCGCCGAAAGATGCAGCGTACTTGTGTTCAAATCTATCACCTCTTGTGTCTCGTATGCTCACTTGGCCAGTTCTTCTCGTTCATTTATTGTTTCTCTTGATTCCGTTGTCACCCACAAATGTATGCGAAGCTTTGTCTCATAGTGGTTGGAAGTCGCTATGGAAGAGGAAATGGAGTTCTTGAGGCTAATGAGACACAGGACTTGGTAACACTTCACGATGGTAAGAAGGCTATTGGATGTAAATGGGTGTATGTGGTTAAAATGAATCACGATGGTACTATTGCTCGGTTAAAAGCTCGATTAGTTGCAAAGGGGTATGCACAAGTGTATGGTGTTGATTATACTTATACTTTTTCTCAATTTGCTAAGCTCATTAGATGCTTCCTATCGTTAGGCTAACTACAATAAGCGGGCCTTGTATGGTTTGGATGTGAAGAATGCATTCCTTCATGGTGATTTGCGGGAAGAGGTTTACATGGAGCAACCTCAAGGTTTGTTGCTCAAGGGGTATGTGAATAAATTATGTCGGTTGCAAAGTGGTTGTATGGGTTGAAGCAGGTCTCTTGACTTGGTTTGGCGGATTCAATCTTTGGTCGTCTTCCAGAGTTTGGGTTCTGATGTGGGTGTGATAACAACGTGTTCTTCGATAGACTAGCGATGGGCGTATTGTTTTGGTTGTTTATGTAGATGATATTGTGATCACAGTAGTGATGCGGCAGTATTGAAACACTCAAATCGTGTCTTCAAACAAAATTTCAAAACGAAAGGACTTGGGTACTCTAAAGTACTTTCTTGGGATCGAAGTGATACGGTCAAGAAAGGGATCTTTGTGTGTCAAAGAAAATATGTCCTTGATTTACTTGAGGAATTGGAATGCTTGGAGTGAAGCAGGTGTGACACTCGATGGATCTAATGTCAAACTTGTAGGCTGGAAGGGGAGATGCTGGGGATCGAGCGATGCGGACATTGGTTGGTAAGTTGAATTATCTTGTAGTAACTCGTCCGGATATTGCTTTTTCGGTGAGTGGTGAGTGTCGGTTCATGGCGACCACTACTACACCTTGGAATGCATTTATTCGAGTGTGAAATACTTGAAAGGAGCACCGAGGTAGAGGTATATTGTATGCGAATCATGGGCATACGGGTAAAGGCATTACGATCTTGATTGGGCGGGATCACGAGATGATAGTAAGTCAACTACATGATATTGTGTGTTTGTGGCGGAAATCTTGTACCTTGGAAAGTAAGAAGCGAGTGTGGTGGCGAGATCAAGTCTGAGAGTTTGAATATCGTGCTATAGCTTAGACAACTTGTGAACTTATAATGAATCTGACAATTGATGGAAGAGATTGGATTTAAGGTTCCTACTGCCTATGAGATTGTGGTGTGATAATCAGGCGACCATGCATATTTCTACAAATCCGGTTTTCCACGAAAGGACTAAGCATATAGAGGTTGATTGTCATTTCATTAGAAAAAGATCCACATCTTGTCTCCACCTCGCATGTGTGCGTGCGGAGAACAACTGTGCTATCTAAAGGCTTGACAAAGTTAAAGGTGGATTATATTTGTAACAATTTGGGCATGATAAATATCTATGCTCGGCTTGAAGAGATGTTAGAAAATAAGGGTAGTTTGGTAATTGTGTTATTAGGGTATATGTTATATATATACGCTCATTGTTTAATAAAAATTAAGGCAGGATTCTTAACTGCTGCGCCTGACTCGATTCATCGCCTCACTGCATCTTAACTTCTCCTTCTTCTTTTTATTTCTAATATAAATTTGGAAGAATTCGTGAGGGAGCTTGGAATCATTCCACGATTCAGTTAGAGCTTAAAAGCTCTTGAAGATTAGAAGCCAAATGCCCATGCTCGGGGAGGCGACACAGCAGATTAGACGTTAAGTCAATGACTTCCAATGCGAGAAAAATTTAAAGATCTATAATCAAATTTGATTCTTTACTCAATTAGTGAAATATTATTTTAATTTGGAAGCATTAAGTGAGGGCTTGGAATCATTCCACTAATTGATCGAGCTTCGGTAAAGCTCTTGAAGATTATGAAGCCAAATGCCCATGCTCGAAAGAGCGACACAGCAATTGATTAGGGCGTCAATGACTTCAATGTTGAGATGTTGAAGATTTTTGGTTGAATAAGGCCGGAGAAGATGCAGATGGAGACTTAATGTCTCTAGACTAAGGTCGCCTATCTCATATGGAATAGCAATATAGCTTTTGCCACGATGTTAAATGCGTTAGTTAGTTAGTTCAAAATGGCATATATGCGAGATATGCCTCTAGAAGACAACAACTTAAAAAGGAATAGAAAGCTGAACCCTCATAACATGATGAAACATTATAGTGATTATACAACGGATCTATCATAGATGGTCTGTGACTCGACTTTGTTCATTTGAGTGGGGCGTAAAATGAAAATTATTGCTTGCTTGGAGGCATCTTGTGACTTGGTGGAACTACTTTTGGGGTGGAAAAGCGTTGACAATACTGCACTCTTAGTGAAAAACATCTCTTGCTCACTACATCTTTACGTGGGTTTCCCCTTCTTACTCTACGCCCTTCAAATTAGTTAATGATTGTGATTCGAGTAAAGAACACGCTTAGAGTCCATAAAATTGAATTGTGATTTTCCATAAAGATGTTAGTTTGGCATTTCTATTTCCAAGTCCTTTCGATTAATAGGTGGAGTGCGATAGATTTGAAAAGTTGAGTAAGATATACTTACAATCTCGGTTCTTCTAGTAGATCTTCTTAACATGGACATAGCACTAACAGACATTCTCGCTTCCTAAAGGTATTTTCCTTTTACGTGTGAGTAAAGTAAGACACAAAAATGAAGGAGAAATAAGATGTATAGCTTGAGGCGAGGCAACAACATCTCACAACCTTCTCGTAGCTTAAACAAAAGAAGAATAATGTTGCTGTAGGGTTATAAAATCTTGTTTGCTTTATGTAATGAATTATTTTGAGTCTATATGGAATTGGGGAAAGCTTACTTTTGCTTCTTCTTAATGGTTGTCAAGATTCTGTTGCATACAATTCCTTGCTATGCCATCATAAAATGGGCTTTTCTCCTGCTTTCTACTTTAGTTTGTTGATATGCTTGTTTGATCCTCGAGCATTTGTTATATGATTTGATAATATTGTGGTGTAATTGATAGTTTGATTCTGTGTGTGATGAATTGGACCTTCTTTCCCATCCCTTAATAAACTATTCAAACGATCTATAGATGCGCGAGGCACTTTACTGAGAAGTACTTGAGTTTCTGTTGTCATACTTTGAATAAATCACCTACAAAATGTATCTATGTGTCTACCAATTTTTTTTAATAATCCCCAAGCACTTCCAATATTCTGCCTATACGGCTATATGGAGACTTGATAGAGTCTGGTTACCTTGCAATGTGCCTTTTGTCAGGTCTTTACTTGGGGCTACCTAGTCTACCTACCAGTTTTAACATGCTTGGATCGCTAGTCATATTTGTCTAGGGTTTCATCCCGTTAAGGATCAGAAGTTCATTTGTGGTCTAGTGCATTTACTTGGAGTAAGAACTTGGAGAATAGGTGTTCGTAAGTTATTATTTGCAAGCTTAAAGTTTGGTGGTCTTGTGCATTGCTGCGACAATTTTTAGGCTTACTGTATTAGGTATTTGTTTGGTATTATTTTCTATTGTTTTGTGTGTCGGAGGGAGACTTGGAAATGGGACCTGATGCATGCGCTCCGACTTGTGCATGTTAGTTTGAAACAAGACAGTAAAATCTCTACAAAATTTATAATGTTAGATCAACTATACAAGACATTCTAAGCGAGCAAACTAATGGCAAGTCGTTCAATTTCCAAGCAGAATCATGTGGTATAATCAGGTGTTGAATCATAAAAAAGTTATTGACTTCATCCTTTGTCTTGAGTACTTAGTTGGTTCTTGGAATTTTTATTGTTTTGCACTATACGTTTTGTGTTAGTACAAGATTCATTTGTATATAGAATAAAAATACTTGAAATAAATGTGTTTCTAAGGCTCTGTTTGTTTCACGGAAAATCATTTCCAGAAAATGATTTCTGGAAAATGATTTCCGAAAAATCAAAAGATTTCATTTTCAGGTGTTTGGTAAATATTTTGAAAATATGTCAGAAAACATTTACGGGTGTTTGGCAAACACACGGAAAATGTTACGGAAAACAATATATGAATAAATACAAAAATAAAAATAGAAAATAAACAATGTTTATGATGTCCCTAGAAAATCAATAAGGACCATCTTTTTTTAATCTCACAATTACAAATAAATTTTTTGATAATTGATGTGAAAAAAAAAACGTTTTAAAATTTAAAATAGACAATGTTTAGGATGTCCCTAGAAAATGTTACGGAAAACTACATATGAATAAATACAAAAAAAATATATTCTAATATTAATGCACATATTGAATATAAAATAGTGTTGAACTTTAAGTAATTTTCCTTTAGTAACCCTCAATTTATCATTAGTGGTGTCAAATCAATGTCTATCTTTTTTTAATCTCACAATTACAAATAAACTTTTTGATAATTGATATGAAAAAAGCATTTTAAAATAGAAAATTGACAACGGTTAGGATGTCCCTAAATAATATAAGTGACACTAATTTTAGAACGTAGTAAACATTTATTAAAATTATAATTTATAAATAGTGTGCACAAAATTTATTTATATTTCTAAACAATTTATTTGTTGAGTGAAATATTGTGTGTGTAAGTAAATATGTGCAATTGTGAAAGGGGCGGAGGGTGCCCGAACATTTGGAAAATGACTTACGGAAAATAAAACCGTAAGTCATTTTCCGGAAAAGAAGCCTTCATTTTCCGTTGACTCGGAAAACTTTTTACGTTGACTGCATTTTCCTAAGGTTACCAAACATCGAAAAATAATGAAAATGTTTTCCGGAAGTCATTTTCCGTGAAACAAACGGAGCCTAAGTGTTTAATATCTCATTCGCCTTAATACCAAACTTTGTGGTAGTTCAACTAATGAAATCTTAACAGTTGGTCCCCATTTTAACGAGGCCAACAACTTCCTTGGCCATTCAAGTTGAAGGCTCCATTGGATGGTCTAAAAAAGTAGAGAAACCACTATGTTGAGGGTGGAGATACTCGAAATCGTGACTATTAAATCAATGAGCTTATCACAAGAATGAACACATTTTTTTGGTAGTATTATGAGGTTCTAAGGTTTGATGTTGTTTATTTATTTTTTTTCATTTTAAGTTTGAGATAGACTTAACTTTTCTTTTCTTCCTTTTCTTGGAGTCCAAGAGGATCTTTTTCTTCTCCATGCCTTTAATTTTACTACGAAATACAACCAGTTGAATTTATATTAGTGAATTTATATATACTTGAATTTATATACACTTGAATCATCATAATATGTATGTCATTTTCACTGCCCCTATTTACTTTTGCAGATTTTAGGTCACCTTGAAATGCGAGAGGACTTGGTATATATGACGTTTGTGCTATAGCTGCATTTTATCAATAAAGAATTACACAGAAGGCTCATCTGCAAGTTGAAAGACTGACTAGCCAAACGAGAAAGTCGTTTTTTTTTTGTTTTTGAAAATAGGTAGTTTGCATACTTTTGGAAGCGAAGCCAGTTTCTCTTGTTTTTGGACAGTATATTGCTATATAGCTGTCTAGTCATTACTATGTTTATGGTAGGATTCACATTTCATGTATTGAACACTAGTATTGGTGCATCTATGAACAAAGTTGTATATGCCTTTTAATCTATAATATGATGGTCTTAAAAAAATATGGATGATTATGTTACATGATAGCCATCTACATATTTTGATAGTTATTATAAGAAAAAACAACATAATAATTTCGTAGTTAAACAACAATCCCACTATAGGCTAACAACACATCACCTACAAATTATTTTGTAGTTATAAAATAACCCAACAGCTACGAATTATTTCATAGTTAAATAACAACCCAACAACTACGAATTATTTCATGGTTAAATAGCAACCGAATAGCTACGAATTATTTCTTAGTAAAATAATAACCCAACAGCTACAAATTATTTCATGGTTAAATGACAACCCAATAGCTACAAATTATTTCATAGTAAAATAACACCCCAACAACTACGAAATAATTCGTAGTTAAACACAACTCCAATATCTACGAAATATTTTGTAGTTAAACGGTAGCCCATCAACTACGAACTATATTTTGTAGTTAAAACGCTGAGGTCTGGCGACGAACAATTTTGTAGGTATTATAGACGCATTTGCGACGAAGATAATTTGCGACGAAATTTTGCGTATGTAGAAAAATTATGCCATTTGACGACGACAACATTTTTCGTCGCCAATAACCTTTAGCGACGTCGCATAGGCGACGAAGATGCGACGAAAGTCATTTCGTCGTCAAATGTCATTAGCAACGAAAGTGATATTTTTTGCTACAGATATATAAAAATGCAATATTTAAACTATTAAATAAATATAATAAATATATTTAGCCAAAAACAAAAGAAAAACGTGTTTTTTTCTTTTTTATGAAAAATGAGTCTAGCCCTCCGTTTTTATATTATTTAAAATAAAAACAACGTTCCCAGCAGAGTCACCACTATGAGTGCCTCAATTTTCGACCAATTCCCACACTATGTGAATGAAGCGGGTGGTTTCAAAACCTTTTGAAGCGCGTAGAATATGCTTTGCCTCAATGGTGGACTCAAAATGTGATCAACAGAGTCGTCATCTTTATTTTAAGGAAAACAAAGAAAAATAAAAAATAACCAGATTTGCAAAAGGGTTCGGAGGCTAAATTACGAGATGGGAAAGGGTTAGGCACCCAACTCGCCATTTCGGTCTCAAAATAGTTTTTGGCTTAAATATGTTTTTTTATATTTATTTAACAGTTGAAATAAAACATTAAATATATAGATATGTATATATATAAGGAAATTATTACAAACTTACACCAGTCTCCTTCCTGAAGTTACAAATACATTTATAAAAATTTGGCCATAATAATGGCTGTTTTTAGTGTTATTTTCTATATAATTTCGTGCAGCATAACTGCTTATTTTTCTTACATTTGACTTGTCTAAATAGCATTTTTATAAATGAAAACTTTAATAAGACTACCTCTTCAAGCGTGGGGGTTTTATCTCGTACCAACTACCTTCTGGTAGGTCCTAGGGTGCGCTCGCTCTGTTCTTCAGGAAGAGGGAGTCTTTTTGCTGCTACTTTGTTATTGTGGGGATTAGGACAGAGTGACTGCTCCTTTTGGTTGCTTTTCGCCTCGAGATCCGGGCAGCACAACTGTTTGCTTTGCTGGTGTTTTTTACTTGTTGGCGTCGGAAATCGGGCAGAGCAACTGTTTGTTTTTTACTAATTTGACGTCTGGATTCGGGCAGGGCAACTGTTCTTTTTGAGATTTTTGGATCGGTGGAATAGTGCGGAATCCTAGCAGGGCAACTAGGTTTCACTTTGGTCGGATAGTTTTAGTGTTTGAGGGAGATTTGGCAGAGCTTTGGGGCTAAAGGAAGAAATTCCCTCGGTGTTCTCTCAGACTACGCGATGAAACTCACAGATCGGTTTTTCAATCGTGTTTTCACTGTGTTCACTATGTCTCTATTCCTCAAGCTGGGGCCTCTTATTTATAAGCTGAGAGTGAGGCTTCCTTCGTTGTTAAGTTTTACTTTCTGTTCTTCACCGGCTTGTACTGCGCGCTGAGAAAATTGCACCTTAGGCAAACTGCTATAGGAGATGGGGGACAATTGGGGGCTGCCCATGGAGAGGTTTGGCGTCGCGCCCAAGGTGGCTGTGTGCAGCGCCTAGGGCCATTCTTCCTCTTCTTTTTGACACTTAGGCCCCCTGCATTTCACTATTTATGCATCCTACTTTTTCTTTTGCATTTTTCAACCATATAACTTGACATTTGTTAGTCCTTTTAACATGTATTGATATTTTATGTCATGTCACATACCAGGGGTACGAAATTGGGGTGTCTACAAGCACCCATCATGCTCTTTGGTCCAACTTGGTTGAGCATATATGACGTCGTTACGGTGACAACTAGTGATATAGTTTAATTATTGACGTTTTTATGTATTTCTAATTATTGAATTGTTTTGACGTAATTTTTAAGTATTTATATTTTATGTAATTTTATCATTTTATGTATTATTTTCAATTTTAACGCTTTTATGTAATTTTCTATTTATGTTATTGTATGAGTTATGTATAATATATGTTTTATAGATAATTTATTAATTAAATTATAAATTATAAAATTTAAAAATAATAATGTAATTATTATTTTAAAATTAATTTATGTGTTAATTTATAAATTAATTATTTATACAAAATATTTAAATATGAAATATATCAAATAACGTGAAATACATTTATTTGTTAAGAAGTATAAAAATAAGAATGACGTGTAAAGCTAATGAGGTGGCAGTGGGACCCAGTTAAGAATATGTTAAAAATAGTATACAATGAAAAAATATATTCTTAAGTGGGTAAGAAGAGGAAAGTGTGTACGTAACAATGGAACTCAATTAAGAAATTGAGTAAGATTTTTACACAATGGTGATGCTCTTACAACGTCAAAACCTTTTCTTTTCCTATTCACAGTAATATGTTATAAATATATAAAAAATATACCAAGAAGTCAAGTGGGTCTTTCTCTCATTCTTGTTGGGGGTGAGTTTGGTTCGGTTCGGTCCAGTTTTTTGGAAAAAAAAAAAAAAGAAGAGAAGACCGGAACCAAACCAATAGTCTGGTTCTCAAAAAATTTAGAACCAGAACCAACCCAATAAGTATGAGAACCAAAACATTGGTCCGGTCCAGAACCAATCAAAGATGTATGAGAACCAGGACCGGACCAATACTATGATTTTTTACTTTTTAACTGTTTAATACAAATACATAATAAAAAATTTAAGACCGCAACTACATAAAAATTTAAAAAACATTCGATAAAAGTACATTCAACAATTAAAATATCGAACTCATAAACTCATAGTATAACAAACCGATGGAAAATAATAATAATAAAAGAGTACCAACTAAAAAGTAAAACAAAAAAATATTAGGAATTAATATATATATATATGTTTAATAAAATAAATAAATAAATAACATATTGGGTCGGTTCGGTCTGGTTCCGTGTTTTTTTGTTTAGAAACTGAGACCAATCCAAATGTCCAATTTTATGAAAATTCAGATCCACGATCAAACTAAAATATTGGTTCGATTCTATTAGTTCAGTACGATTCTGAAAAAATCTTACGAACCCCTAATTCTTGTGTGTTGCCATGTACTTCTTCTTTCTCTCTGCCTCTTTTCTTTCGCTTTTGTTTCTAGTCTTTCAGATGTGACAGGGCGTTCACCGCCCAACTATTCCCTCCATCCTTTTAATGCGAAGCAGCATGGCTCAGAGGGGAGGATACGACGGGAGATATACGAGATACAGTACATTAATAGACGTCTGCTAGCTCAGAGGATGTCCAGCGAGAACTGTGCAAGGGGAATAACAGGTTTTTAATGCATTTGGAGAAGTTGCAGAATATATCAGATTCTTCTTCAAGTGGAGATATTTTAGTGCCAAAAATCTCGTTCTGAGAAGATAATTGCTGGCGACCGGAATACTAGATACTGTCGTACTAAAACGTTGGTGTGTCGGAGGAGGATTAATAAAATTACCACTTTAAAGTTGGGGGAAGGCTCATGGTGTTCGCTGTTCAGACCCAGGGAAATTAACTGGAAAATGTGGTTGTCGAATTCTTCAAGGATCAATATATGTTCCGAGTAATATTTGGGTAGAAGATGATACTGGGCCAAATATCGACACCTCTGGATACCCAACTTCTACGCCGAGAAGTCACGGAACAAGAATTACGGACGCTGTCTTCAGTATGAAACCACTTGAAGCTCCGGGGCCGGATCCGTTTTTTTTATCAAACCAACTGGAGCATAGTGCAGGCCTGAAGGGGAGAGTAGTATTGATGGTGAAAAATACTCTTACAGAGGGGAAGTTACCAGATGGTATTGGGGATGCTCTAATTACTCTTGTCCCCCGACGCTGGATAATCCGACTAGTTGTTCCCAGTTTCGGCGTATAAGCCTTTGCAACGTGACGTTGAAAATTTTAACTAAGGTGTTAGTAAATCGATTGCGTCCGCTGCTTGAAAAACTAATTGAGCCGACCCAATGTAGTTTTATTCCGGGTAAGGAAGCAGCTGATAATATGCGGAAGATGAAAGGTAAATATGGGGGGCATGGCTATTAAAACTGATCTAGAGAAGGCTACAACAGAGTAAAATAGGATTTCCATAGGAGCACTTTAGGTAGGGGTTGGGCTGCCAGAGAATTGGATTAATTTAACTATGGAGTGCGTGCCATTATCAAGGCTTGCAATTATTTGGAATGGTGAGTGCACTAGGTTCTTGATACGGTGTCAAAATCGTGGACACTACAATCTACTCCAAAACAAATTGGTAACAAAAGTGACAGGCTGAATTGTTTCACAAACAATTCACTTGGTCTCAAATTTCCAAACAATCAACGAAGGTAACGATAGTTTCGGGTTCACCGGTTGGACGATCATTCATCCCACATAAAGAATCCCACCATTAAATCTTTAGGTTTCGCTCGCCTAGAAGAATTAATACATTTAGAAGAACAAAACTTGTCCTGGTATTTTTTTTCTTTCTTCAAAAATTGCCGTTTTCCAACCCAAACAAAACCCTTAAAAGGGAGAAACACATGCAAACCCTAATCCTAACAAATTATGGAAATACCCCGCCCAACCTACCTTTACGGAAACAAAAAAAAAGAAATAACTAATAAAAACAAAAAAGAACAAACTGCCCAAACTAAAAAAAAACAAGCTAAGAAACAAATAAAAACCACGCTGCCAAAAGGAGACCACGGTCTGCATGCCTTTCTCAAACCCACGGCTAACTTGCATACGATGTCGCGTCCCAAACCCGTAAGTCGCTCCATGATTCACTCCCAACGAGCCTTCCCACGTTAAACACAAACTCCTGTCTTGTCCTGGAAATAGGTCCAAGGCCTTGTCAACTGATAGCTCTGTTGCTCCCCCATCAGTTCTTCCAGCTCAGGCAGGCATTGTCTCCGGCAGGGGGACCCTTTATCGGTTTATCCGCGTAGAAGACGGCTGTGGAAACAAATTAAACCGAGCAGAGGTGGGCCGGAAATATCCCATTTATTTTTGGAGGATGATCTCTTTCTATTTGCTAGAGCGTCAGCGGATCAAGCGGATGAAATCATGTTCCAAAAATTATCAGCTGTTCCGTTCGTGGGTTAGGAACAATATAGTTTTCAGATTACAAAGGTGTTGCGCTTACTGTTTAAACTATGGATCCAAGTATTTCATTGTTCCAAAAATTGATTAAAGCACAATGGTGTCATAGGAATTAGAAAATTAATAATTACTTTGAAAGATCGTATTAACTTTTTTACAACTAATACTAGAGGGGTCAAAATTGATTGGGCCCATTGGACTAGCTTGCCCCGTCACTTAAATGAGGTGGGTTCAATTGATAAAATATAAATCCATTAGGAGGTGGGTTAAACGGGTTGAATCTACGGCGGGGTAAGCGCCCACCATTCACAAGTTGCACCACAAGTTTGAAAGCATGAGCTTAAATCTTTTTCACTCAAAGCGTAAGATTATTTTTGATATCTGAAAAATAAGTAAAAGATTATGGATTCGTTGAAAAGTGATACTTACACCAACAAAAAGTGTCAAAATAACATAGATTAACCGCAATATTTATTGAGAAAAAGATTACACCAACACAAAAAAGAATAATGATGAAATGGTTTTTTTTTTCATTTTTTTTCTTCATGTTTTACACTATCAATTTTAAAGAAAGTTGTTCAAAAAATACTATTTAGAATATAGTTATAGAAAATAATTTATTTAATGAATTATGAGATTTTTTGTATTATTTATTACTCCCTCCGTCCCTAAATTATTGTCCTCCTTTCTTTTTTCGTCCGTCCCAAAATAATTGTCCAGTTTGAAACTTACCTTTTTAGAACATCACTTTTACCACTTTACCCTTACTTTTTCACTTACTTTAATTATGGGTCGCATACACACGGGCTTTAAAGGAAACTACATATTAAACCAATATAAATAATCAAGTTAATTGTTTTTTCTTAAACTGTGCGTCGGATCAACCAGGACGATTATTTAGGGACGGAGGGAGTATTAATTTTTTTCAATTAATTAAGAGAAAAAATTGGTGGATTGACCCACCTAACCCACAACTCATGATGAGTTGGGTTGGCAATATCAAGGCCCATCACATTCATAGGTTGGCTCGTCCTGCCTTGCCCAATGACGAATTATAGTAGACTATTGACTGATCTGTCCCGTCAATCACCTTAATACCTTTTAGTCTCTAATTAATACTACAACTTTTTTTTACAACTCCATAAATCATTGATAATTAAAGCATAATGTTGCTGTAAAATGTGTATTTTGCATTGTTCTAGCTAGTATATTTATGAATTTATTCATGGGTGAGTATATATATTAGTTAAATTTTATCATCTGATAGTATTTCGCAACATATATAGTCTTAACTTTAGGTGCAGCGGATGCATACAATTTTTCAACTAAGACAAAAATTTAGTTAAGCTTAGAGATCATAATTGTCTCATAACATTTACATACTTTAAAAATATTTAAATACATCATTATTTGTAATACTCTTAAACAATTCTTTTAAAATAAAACTTATAATAGAATCATTTAAAAATTGAGCGCACCATGGAGCGGGATGGGAGGGAGGGAGTCAAAGGCATGTGAGGGTGATAGAGACTTGAGAGAGAAAGCCCCAAGTGCGTAAGTGGTGTGAGTCAAAATTAAGAGATTACTGATTAATTATTAATTAATAATTAAAAAACAAACTTTTATTTTAAACTTGAGCGGGGTCAAAACCATATGAGGATTGGTCATTAGGAGTACTACTCCCTCCGTCCCTAAATAATTATCTTGGTTGATCCGACGTACAGTTTAAGAAAAAATAATTAACTTGATTATTTATATTGATTTAATATGTAGTTTTCTTTAAAGCTTATGTGTATGTGATCCATAATTAAAGTAGAGTGAAAAAGTAAGGGTAAAATGATAAAAATAATATTCTAAAAAGGTAAGTTTTAAAATTAATAATTATTTTGGGACGGACGAAAAAGGAAAGGAGGACGATAATTTAGGAACGGATGGGAGTATAATTTTTTAACTCTTGTTTTACAAAAAAGGTTAAGGCGGCCTATAGGACCCCACCTCAGTTTAGGTGAATATTTCTATGTGAATTGACTTGAAACTGTCTAATCTCAAATCTTATCCGATTTTATTTTAATTAAATCTTTGGACACATCTAATACAACATGGGTCAGCCACTGGTCATAGTACTCCACCCTTTTTGGGCAAAAGTCTTTATTCGGAATTGCGAAGGCGGCAAATGTGGTTTGGGAATTGTGGGTCAGCAAAACCAGGAAGCTGAGCCATATAGACCTCTTCTTGCAAATGACCATTTAAAAAGACATTATTAATGTCGAGTTGACGAAGGGGCCAATTGCGGGAGAGAGCAAGGCAGATAAGAATCCTTATTGTAACAGGCTTTGTAACAGGGCTGAAAGTATCAGCAAAATCCACCCCAAGGCGTTGGTGGTATCCCTTCGCAACTAGCCTGGCTTTGAATTTGTGAACGGTTCCATCGGGATGGCGTTTAATTCGAAAAACCCATCGACAACCAAGGAGATTTTGGTCGGAAGCAGGAACTAGGTCCCATGTATGATTTTGGAGAAGGGCATTGAACTCCGCAGACATGGCATGGCGCCATTCCGGACTTTTGAGAGCTTGAGAGACGCAAGTGGGTTCAAGTGAAGATGATAGAGGGTGAGTAGTGGTGAGATTGATCAAATTGGGGTTATAGTATTTAGGATTTGGCTTTCTTTGGCGAGGTGGAAGTGGAGATGGAGGAGGTGTGGGTGGACGGGGTAAGAGAGGGGGAGGAAGGTTTTTAGGTGATGGAGGAGGAGATGGAGGTGGGGATGATGGTGATGTAGCAGAGGTGATGGGTAATGCTGGGGAGTGGGGCACAGACAAGGGAAGGTGTATAGGAGAAGTAGAAGAAAGAGGAAAGAAGGCCGTGGGAGCAGGTTGGTCGGGGACAGAAGATGTGGTGAGGGTGTCACTAATTTGTGGAGAAGGAAATGTCCGAGAAGCAGCTGTCCACGAGGAATAATCTGACTGAGCTCCACTGACCTGTTTCATAGGAAATTCAGTTTCAACAAAAATCACATGTCGCGAGATAAACAGTTTCTTTGAAATGGGGTCATAACATTTGTAGGCGGATTGAGATGTGGAGTAACCTAAGAAGATACAGGGTAATGATCTGGGATGAAGTTTGGAGGAGGTATATGGACGAGTCCATGGATAACAACGACACCCAAAAATTTTCAAACGACTATAATTTGGTTTTCGTTGAAAGAGAACTTCCAAAGGAGATTTGTGCTGGAGAGTGGGAGTGGGTAGGCGATTTATAAGATATGCAGCAGTTTGGACATCATAAGACCAAAAAGAAAGAGGGAGGGAGGCTTGGTGAAGTAAGGTGAGAGCTGTTTCAATTAAATGACGATGTTTGCGTTCAGATATTCCATTGTGTTCTGGTGTGTAGGGAGGAGTGGTAAGATGGGAAATTCCATGAGAATTGAGAATGGTGTGTAATGATTCGTATTCGCCCCCATTGTCGGAATAGACAGAAATTATAGGAGTTTGGAAAAACTTTTCAACAAGGAGTTTGAATTGATTAAAAATTGGGGCAACGTCTGATTTTTTTCGAAGAGGGTAAAGCCAAATGTAACGTGAATAATGATCTATAAATATTACGTAGTAGCGAAATTTATCTATAGAGAGGTCAGTAGGGCCCCATACATCAGTGTAAAGCAATTGTAAGGGTTTGTTGCTAACGAGAGAATTATCACCAAACGAAAGTTTGTGACTTTTATTGCACTTACAAGAATTGCAATTAAAATTTATTGAGTTACTCGAAGAACAAAGCTTAAACGACTGCAATATATGATGTAATATACGAGAGGAAGGATGGCCTAAGCGAGAGTGCCAATTATGAACTGAATCTGTGATTGTGAAATTTAATTGAACTGAATTTGAAGGAGACAGGCTGTAGAGATCATTCTGATTTTCCCCTCGTAGAAGCGGCGCTCCCGTGCGAAGATCCTTCACCAAAAAATGAAAGGGAAAAAATTCCAAGGAAACTGTGTTAGATTGACAGAATTTAGCAACAGAGATCAGATTTCTGTTCAAAGAAGGAACACAATAAATATTGTCTAAATGAAACAGGTGATTATTGGAAGAAAAAGTAGAGTGACCAGTGTGTGTTATGGAGAGACCTGTACCATCACCCAAAACAATTTCCTCCGGACCTCCATAGTCAGAGAAGGCTTGCAAATTCTGAGTGTTTGATGTAACATGATGAGAGGCACCTGTGTCGAAAAGCCACGAAGGGGTAGTGGAATTGACATGAGGTTGAACTTCATTCTCACGAAGAAAACGAGCTAACTGTCGGCAGTCCTTAGTATGATGCCCAGAGATGTTACAGTAGTTACAAAAGGCAGATGAATCAAAATTGGACTTGGGAGAGTTATGACGCGACTGCCACGAACCACGACCAAAGTTGCGACTGTCATTCCTGTTGTTCCAATGGGGCCTGGACTGCTGATGTCCACGTGAAGTATTGTTATTGCTGTAGTTGTTGGAATTATTGTAGTGCTTGTCCTTGGAGTTTCGGGAAGAAGATCGATCACGGTTCTGGGAGAAATTTGCTGTTGGCAGTATGATGTGCTCATCCTTGACAGACTTTTTGACTTGAGTTTCAAAGTCAATCAGCTTATCATAGAGTTCATCAAATGAGATTGGTGAATCTCTGGCTCGTAGTGCTGCCATGATTTCCTTGAAGTCATCACCCAAGTTGGATAACGTGTGGAGAACCAGATCATCATCATCAATTGGGCTATTTGCCAGAGCTAAGTCATCGCCAATCTGCCGCATGTCCTGCAAAAAATCAAGCATACTTCGTGGTCCTTTCGGGTTTTTGAGCAATCGACTTTTAAGGGAGATGACTCTTGTACGCGATTTATTTGCATACAGAGTGGTAAGCCGCTGCCATGCTTCATAAGCTATGGGTACCGAGGAGATGTGAGGTTGTATTGTGTCGGAGCAGCTGCCTAACATGGCACTGATGATTATTTGGTCCTGACGGTACCACGGAGAATAAGCAGGATTGGATTTCTTTTTCTCCGTATCAAGAAACTCAGGAGGTGTAGTGATGGTGCCATCGATATAACTTTGTAAATCATAGCCAATAAGGGTTGAAAACAGTTGTCGACGCCAAACAACGAAGTTTGTTTGGGTGAGTTTGATAGGCAAGTGGGTTGGAGCATTTAACTGGATTATTGTGTATTCACTGGAGCCTGACATTGTGGATCGAAGAAGCACTTTCAAGCTTGAATTAAAGCTCTGATACCATATGAAGTATCAGTGAGTTTGGATGAGAGAGTATATATATTTCTATTGATTGATAGTCATATTTATACACAAGGTGGAGGAGATTACAATAGAGAGATAGCTACAGATCTTAGGAGATAAGTACAGCAGAGATATACACTTATCGGATGAAGATAACAATCAGATATGTACAAACTGTGTTAATAGCTCCCCCATCAGTTCTTCCAGCTCAGGCAGGCATTGTCTCCGGCAGGGGGACCCTTTATCGGTTTATCCGCGTAGAAGACGGCTGTGGAAACAAATTAAACCGAGCAGAGGTGGGCCGGAAATATCCCATTTATTTTTGGAGGATGATCTCTTTCTATTTGCTAGAGCGTCAGCGGATCAAGCGGATGAAATCATGTTCCAAAATTTATCAGCTGTTCCGTTCGTGGGTTAGGAACAATATAGTTTTCAGATTACAAAGGTCTTGCGCTTACTGTTTAAGCTATGGATCCAAGTATTTCATTGTTCCAAAAATTGATTAAAGCACAATGGTGTCATAGAAATTAGAAAATTAATAATTACTTTGAAAGATCGTATTAACTTTTTTACAACTAATACTGGAGCGGTCAAAATTGATTGGGCCCATTGGACTAGCTTGCCCCGTCACTTAAATGAGGTGGGTTCAATTGAAAAAATATAAATCCATTAGGAGGTGGGTTAAACGGATTGAATCTACGGCGGGGTAAGCGCCCACCATTCACAAGTTGCACCACAAGTTTGAAAGCATGAGCTTAAATCTTTTTCACTCAAAGCGTAAGATTATTTTTGATATCTGAAAAATAAGTAAAAGATTATAGATTCGTTGAAAAGTGATACTTACACCAACAAAAAGTGTCAAAATAACATAGATTAACCGCAATATTTACTGAGAAAAAGATTACACCAACACACAGAAAAGAATAATGATGAAATGGTTTTTTTTTTCATTTTTTTTCTTCATGTTTTACACTATCAATTTTAAAGAAAGTTGTTCAAAAAATACTATTTAGAATATAGTTATAGAAAATATAATTTATTTAATGAATTATGAGATTTTTTGTATTATTTATTACTCCCTCCGTCCCTAAATTATTGTCCTCCTTTCTTTTTTCGTCCGTCCCAAAATAATTGTCCAGTTTGAAACTTACCTTTTTAGAACATCACTTTTACCACTTTACCTTTACTTTTTCACTTACTTTAATTATGGGTCGCATACACACGGGCTTTAAGGGAAACTACATATTAAACCAATATAAATAATCAAGTTAATTGTTTTTTCTTAAACAGTGCGTCGGATCAACCAGGACGATTATTTAGGGACGGAGGGAGTATTAATTTTTTTCAATTAATTAAGAGAAAAAATTGGTGGATTGACCCACCTAACCCACAACTCATGATGAGTTGGGTTGGCAATATCAAGACCCACCACATTCATAGGCTGGCTCGTCCTGCCCTGCCCAATGACGAGTTATAGTAGACTATTGACTGATCCGTCCCGTCAATCACCTTAATACTCCCTCCGTTCCAGATAAATATTCCTACTTTCTATTTTGGGATGTCCCAACTAATGTTCCTAATGACTTTTGATGTACAAATTTTCTATCAATCTTCCTAATATATCCCTTCATTTAATACTATAATTATTACACATTATAGAGAGAGAGTGTGTCATATGTGTATAATTAATGAAAGAGAGAGAGAAGGTGTGTGATGGGTATTATTGTCACAACATATTTTTTACATCCTATCATTAATTACATTTCTTAATCTTTGTGTTTTACTCACTAGGAATATTTATATGGGACGGAGGGAGTACCTTTTAGTCTCTAACTAATACTACAACTTTTTTTACAACTCCATAAATCATTGATGATTGAAGCATAATGTTGCTGTAAAATGTGTATTTTGCATTGTTCTAGTATATTTATGAATTTATTCATGGGTGAGTATATATATTAGTTAGATTTTATCATCTGATATTTCGCAACATATATAGTCTTAACTTTAGGTGCAGCGGATGCATACAATTTCTCAACTAAGACATAAATTTAATTAAGCTTAGAGATTATAATTGTCTCATAACATTTGCATACTTTGAAAATATTTAAGTACATCATTATTTGTAATATTTTTAAACAATTTTTTTTAAAATAAAACTTATAATAGAATCATTTAAAAATTGAGCCGCACCATGGAGTCTGGGATGGGAGGAAAGGAGTCAAAGGCATGGGAGGGTGATAGAGACTTGAGAGAGAATTAAAGTCCCAAGTGCGTACGTGGTGTGAGTCAAAATTAAGAGATTACTGATTAATTAATTTTAATAATTAAAAAACAAACTTTTATTTTAAACTTGAAACTATAATTTAACTCTTGTTTTACAAAAAAGTTAATGCGGCCTATAGGACCCCACCTCAGTTTAGGTGAATATTTTTATGTGAATTGACTTGAAACTGTCTAATCTCAAATCTTATCCGATTTTATTTTAATTAAATCTTTGGACACATCTAATACAACATGGGTCAGCCACTGGTCATAGTACTCCACCCTTTTTGGGAAAAAGTCTTTATTCCGAATTATTTTTTTTAAAAGAAAATGATATTTTTGATATTATGTTAACAATAAAATAATGTTTTTAAATCTTAATTTTTAATAATATTTTTTTAAAATAAAACATCTAAAAATAGAATAGTCTTACTCTTTGACTGGAACAAATGAAGTATAACGTAGGAGTGTAACGGTTTGATTTGGTTCGGTTTGAGGTCAAAACCATAAACCTAACCGACTTCTAACGATTCCATTTTTTTCAAACCGAATTGAGCCACGTGATATTTGAAACCGAACAAAACCGAATCGAATGTTTGATTCGGTTCGTTGGTTTAAATAGAAAAAAATAAAACAAATTTAAATTGTTAGTCTAATTAAGAATTTAACATCAAATCAAATATTAAAAATAAGGTTTTGAAACCAAATAGACAAAAAAAAGAGTAATCATACATGTTTATCACAATTCTATGGTGAATTCCAAATCCCAAATAAATACTAATTAAAAATAAAAAAAATTAAAATGTAGTCTTCCACACATAATTTTCTTGAAAGCAGAATAACGTAATTTTGTGAGGTCTTCCACACATATAATTTCCCCTCTTTCCAAGCAAATGTAAAGAGCTTTTCCTCAATTAAGTTGAATCCATGATTCTCAATCTGCAGTTTAAATTAAATTAATTTTGTGAATAAGTTGGCAAGATTAGAAAACAAATTCAGAGAAAGTTGAATACTTATCAAAGATAAAAAAAATAAAGATGAAAATTATTTTTAAAAAAATGTGTAAATTATTGAAAATTACAAAAGTTCAAGACAAGCCTCTGTAATTTTCCAAACACATAATACTTTAACCTAAGAGGTGAGTAACTGAATAACCTAACAATGAAGCATTTCATGCCTTGAGTTCATTCTTCAAATAGAAACATTTCCTTGGACTAAAGAAGTCAATCTTTGATGAATTTTTTTAATGCATCAATATTCAATGCGATTGCCCACAGGCCACAGGACCACACATTGGGATCACCGATATTCTCAATATGTTAGATTTTGGCTTTCCTCTATTAAAAAAAAAAACTTAGAAAATACTCCATTCTATTTGTTCCGGACAAATAGTTTATTATTTTATTTTTTGATGTTTCACTTTTATTTTTAAAAATTAAGGTATAAAAATATTATTTTATTACTAATGAACTACTAAAAGTATCATTATTTTAAAAAAAATTAACTTTCAAACGAGGACCTTTTTACTCGAAACAGAAGAAGTATAGAAAAGAAGAGAGATGAATGAAGATCCATCATAGGACTAATCTGGAGAGGAAGATATGCACGCACATGCACAAATAAGAAATTACCCAAAGTGGTAAAATTAATTTTCTAAACAGAAATTAGAAAATTAATACTCCCAATCATTTGGAATGATCAGATAGGTGTTTGTAGGAACGGGGGAGAAAGAATTAAATCCCAATCATTTCTAATCTAAACATGAGATCTATCGGTATATATATATATATATATGGCGGCGGATTCAGAATTTTGGTACTAGGTAAACATTGTATTAAAAAAGAATCGTAAATTGTAATAATCATACAAAATAACATTCATTAATTGAAAAAAAATTACATACTGTTGATGACTTAATAAATCACATCAATAACATACAACTTGAGAGTAGGCCTGTCAATGGATCGGATATGTATCGGATATAGGTAAATCTGAATCCGATCCGAAACTCTATATCACCGATCCGATCCGATCCGATAATATGACGGATCAAGTGTATGTCAATCCATATCCGAATCCGTTACATGTTAATATATCCGATCCGATCCGAAATATAAATATATGAATAAAAAACAATTAAAATATGAAAGGGAGGAAGATCAAAAGAAAACATGCATATATAATTGTGTATATTATGTACATGTATAATAAGAAATATGTTATATTCGGATCGGATCGGATCCTTAACAAATCGGATATAGCTAAATCCATATCCGATCCGTTAATAAATAAATTATCGGATTCAGATTCAAATTTGGGTTATTGGACCATTATACAAATCCATATCCGAAATTTCAGATCAGATTCAGACCAAAATCCGATCTATTGAAAGCCCTACCTGAGTTTTGATTAATAATAACGGTGTCAGGTGTGTGTATATATTATTGGAAATGTTTTACGTACCTCGAGTGGCTTTAGATGGGCCCTGAGGTATTGCCACCAGAAGCAGTTGACAAACGATGGGCATACATTCCAGCGGCAAAACTTCCAAAGATCGACGGGAGGTAACTAAAGATCGTATTCTCCAAGAGAACTGACAAGAGATAGATGAAGGCAGCAGCAATAAGTGAAATTCCAACCAGTTCACAAACGGCTACTCTTACAAGGTGCTCATCATGAAGCATTTCCCGGGTGATACGAGCCAGCAAAGCCAAACTGAGCAATACCAGCATTATTTTAGCAGTTGATTTGTAATTCCCGAAATCAGTAGCGACGAGAATTGAAGTCATAGATAAGAGCACGACTAGGACCTTGTATTTCAGGAGATAGGCAGCTATATTATCTTTCCGAATTTGGTATATGATTGGGTTTAGCCGGGATGTAACGGGAGTAGAATGAGGCTCAGACACCACCGGTGGAGGTGAAGACTCCGGTGGAATGGTAACAATGTCAAAGTCACCGGTATCTTCATGCAATTCGTTCACTGTGGTTAGTTGGGTTTCCATTCTGTGCAGGGTTGATGGAAGTTTATTTTTTTTGGAAGATGAATGAAGACCTACCTGCCCAGGGCTTGGGCTTTGGTTTTATAGCGTTTCTTCAACCACCAAAGCGCCACGGTGGCCACTTCCACCAAACCACAGTATGAGTCACTTTCGAAGAAATTCAGATATAATTTTTTAATCAATACCGATTTTTTTGTTATTGTAGAATCGTGTACTTTCTCCATCTTTAAAAAGAACTCATTGTCGGTTAATGCTTGAGTCACTCTCATTTTATATCAAAATATAGATACTTTGAGTCTGTGATGTGGCACACTCTCATTGGCTGGAGTGCTGAAACCTACAAAATGTCCAACCAATGAGAATATGCTAGAATACTCATATTTTGGTACAAAATGAGAGTAGCCCTAGTATTGTCCCTCATCGTTACTTTCTAAAATGGGTAATGCTTGAGTCACTCTTATTTTACACCAAAATATGGGTACTCTGTGATATGACACACTCTCATTGGCTGGACTATTGAGACCCACAAAATATCCAACCAATAAGAATATACCACATCATAGAGTACCCATATTTTGATACAAAATAAGAGTGACCCTAGCATTGCCCTTTTAAAATTTGATCGTTGTTTAACGTATTGGGATGACCTAATTATTTTTGGCAAAACACTTTGGCCACTGTATTTTTCAAAAATTTATAATTAAGTCATTGAGACGTTAATTTTTTTAATGCGGCCATTGTATCAGACTTATCTTACATGTTAACCCAATTTCTATGTGGACATTAAGTTTGAACGTTAACTTATGTTAAATACCCATTTTGCCCTTTTCTTTATCATCATCTTCTACTATTCTTTTAGCATTTTAATTTTCAGATATAGCATGTTCTTCTACAAATTTTCCCAAACCGGGCTCCCTCTCTCACAAAATCTCCAACGCCCATCCAAACCCAAAGGTGTGTTTTATCTTGGAAGATGAATGAATACCTACCTGCCCAGGGCTTTGGTTTTATAGCGTTTCTTCGACCACCAAAGCGCCACGGTGGCCACTTCCACCAAACCACAGGGAAAGTATGATATAATATAATTTTTGTCACTATCATATCGAAGAAATTCAGATATAATTTTTTAATCAATACTGATTTTTTTGTTATTGTAGATTCGTGTACTTTCTCCATCTTTAAGAAGAGCTACCTGCCCAGGGCTTTGGTTTTATAGCGTTTCTTCGACCAAGGCCCATCAAAACCCAAAGGTGTGTTTTACCGTGGAAGATGAATGAAGACCTACCTGCCCAGGGCTTTGGTTTTAGGGTAATACTAGGGCCACTCTAATAACACTCAATTTTGGGTACCAAATGATGTGGCATCTTATGTGTCATATTGTTAACATAACTTTTTAACTTATAGTGGAGCCCATAAAATGCCAAATAAGATGACACATTGGAAACCACATCATTTGGTGCATGTGAAATTGAGTCTTCGTGAATGACTAGCATTCTTCTTGATTTTATAGCGTTTCTTCAACCACCAAAGCGCCACGGTGGTCACTTCACCAAACCACAGTATGAGAGTCACTGTCGAAAAATTTCAGATATAATTTTTTAATCAATACTGATTTTTTTTGTTATTGTAGATTCGTGTACTTTCTCCATCTTTAAGAAGAGCTACCTGCCCAGGGCTTTGGTTTTATAGCGTTTCTTCGACCAAGGCGTAACTTCCGCCAAACCCGTTGAGAATATAATTTTTGTCCATATTGTAGAAATTCAGATATAATTTTTTAATCAATAGTCAATACTTATTTTTTTTTACTGCAGATTGCACTTTCTCCATCTTTAAGAAGAGCTCATTGTAACTTTTAATTTGATCGATGTTTAACATATTTTTATGGTTCAAGAGAGAAAGCTAACATATACTCCTTCCAATTTCTAATTTATTGTTTTTTTTAACTCGATATAACGTTTAAAAAAATCTAATTTATTGTATTATAAAATTTGGTGTAATATATGGCTTTCTTTAATGCATGTGATCATAATTTTTTAAAAAAAGTATAAAAAGTAAGAATAAAATGATAAAAAAAAAATTAAAATTTTTTTTCTTCAAGAAGACAATTATTTTGAAATGAATAAAATAATAATAATTATTATTTGAAAACGGAGGGAGTATCATCTACACATACCAATCTATTCTTTAACCTAGATTAGGAATTTAGGATCACAGATTGATAATCGCAAAATTTGATCTCTGAAAATAGGCGAATAAGAGCAAAAATCTACAAATAAGATGAACATTCCTCGTTGTTAGGAATGAAATTCATCAAGCTAGGGTAAGGTTACAGAATAAAACTATAACCATTATTTTTTATTATTTTTGAAAAAGAAAGTGAATCTACGTTAAACATTATTAAAAAACAAGTGAAGTTGATTACAAAAAGTTAAAAAAGTGAAAAAGTGACCTTTACATTTAGGAGTATATTGTAGGGGTGTCAATCCGAGTCGTCAAACCACCAAGTCGAGTCGAACCAAGTCGAACCATGCGGTTTGGTTTGGTTCGGTTTTGGGTGCAATATGGTTCAGCTCGGTTTGAGATTTTGGGAAGTCGAACGGTTTGGTTTGGTTTGCGGCTTGACATGTCGAGTCGAGTGAAACCAAACCAAACCAAACCATTTTGAGCTGAACCACCAAGTCGAACCATCAAGCCGAACCACCAAGTCAAACCACCAAGCCAAACAACAAATTCTTTTGAATTCCTAACCTTTATACTTTAGTACTCTTATACTATTAATATTTTTATACTATATAAACTACAAGGATAATATTAGTATTTAGGAATTTGCCTTTAGATTTTTTGAATTTACATAAACGTTTTAAATATAATGTACGTTGTTGTATTTTTATTATATTGGATTCAATTTATTGATTATAAGAATTAAAAATGTTAATCTTTTTATTTGAAAGTTTGTGTAATTTTTTTTTAAAAATGAGTTTATGAATATAATTGTATTATATTTAATTTTTTAGTATTTTCTTTAGCGTGTTTTTATAATATTTTCTTGGTTTACTTACATTTTGAATGAGTAGAACTTTCTAAATTCAGACCGAAATGAAACCAAACCGCGAAATCGAACCATGAAACCGAACCACGGAATCGAGTCGAACCATCATGGTTCGGTTCGGTTCAGCTCAAGACTTAAACGGTTTAGCTCCGGTTTGATTTTTCTCAAACCGATGGCATGCGGCTCAGCTCATAATTTGTTCCAAGTCGAACCAAGTCGAACCATTTACACCCCTAGTATATTGTATACTGAAGGGTTATTTAAAGGCTACATCAGATTTGTCCAAATACAATATATAAGAGCATCACCATTGTTGGTTTTGTCAACTTCTTTGAGTATAGGAAATTATGTAAAGTGGTCATATAAGAATTTTTTTTTGGCCAACTAGGAAAGAGGGGGTGGCCCAACTTCTTAATTAGGAACCTGCAAGTGGAGAGAGAGTGAGGGGACATCAACCGGGTGTATGTGTAGGGGTGGTGGGTGGGTAAGGGGTGGGGGTTTTGTTTATATTAAATAGTGTTAAATTTAATATTTTTTTGTGTAAGAAGTTGTGTAAGAATAATATACAATGAGAATATATATTTTTAAGTGGGTAAGAAGATAAAAATGTGTAGGTGACATAATAAAAGATTAAAAAAAAAGATGTAAGTTTGATTAGTAGGCCCCATAATAAGTATTAGAGGGAGATAGATAAATAATGGAGTATATATTAGGGAGAGAAAAATTATTATCATTCCCGTCAAAATTTATTCCACTTAGGCATTCTACTAAACTTCAAGTGATGGTTTTTTAAACATTTTGTTTGAGATAACTGTTTGAGAGACTAATATGCCAACTAAAATGAAGTCCACTTACCAATATAAGAAATGGAAAACATCTATCACATTTATAAGAAGAAAAGTGAAATTGAGGGTTCAAAAAATATATATTAATCCTTCTATATATCATATATAAGTTTTACTTACATTCAAACACCTAATACTATCAAATCAGTAACAATTGTTAACTATATTAAAAAAACAAAAGAGAAGAAAAATATGTATCTAAACATCATCCAATTTTATACCCCCTAAATTAGTGAAAAAGAACCGTATAAATCTAAGGGCAAGAAGGGCCTTAATTGCCTTTAATTTATTAGTATTAGAAAAATTCTCTCATTGGTCTATCCTCATCCGTTCTTTTCTCTCTTTTACTGCCCCACAAGCCACAACCAAAAACTATCAACGATCCCTCCTCGAAAGTCCAAGCACCCATTTATAAAATTTGATCTCCCATTTATATAACTAGTTATTTAACCGCTCTCTCTCTCTCTCTTTCTCTCTCTCTCTCTCTCTATATATATATATATATTTTTTTTTTTGTAATAATAATATAATTTTTGGATATTATAATTAGATTGTTAATCTCTTTTATGGTTATAATTTTTTTTCTATTATTAATGAAGACACCTCAATTTCGTACCCCTGATATATGTCATGTCATAAAATATCAAAATCTGCTAAAACCTATCTGTTGTTATTTCAGGAAATGGCTTCAAATACGACAGTTTGATGTCTTCTAGACATCGTCTCTCTGAATGCAGAACCTCTAGGGCTTGAGCTGATTCATCTACTTACTGCAAATGGGTTAATGCCTCTTCTCTCTTTCAATATTCGAACCTACAGTTGCCAACTCACTGAAGAGTTCTTCATGGGAATGAATGAAAATCCAGCCGATCCTTTCTCTCTCATCGGCAATATCCGAGGCATACCTGTTGTGTTTGACTCAGAAACCATCTTCACAGCCTTCCCTGATCTTTATGACGATGGTTCAACCACATACACCATCCCTGACGAAACCCAACGAGCAGGCTGGATTACCATGAGGGATGAAGTTCCAGTAGAGCTTGCCTTCGACAGGCACAAGCATCGTTTTGCTCCACTTCACTATGCTCTAGCCACGGTATTGGACAAGTGCCTCATAATCAAATCCGGAGGCCATGACAAGATCACTGAAGCTCAAATGTTTCTAATGGAAGGAATTGTGGAGAACTGTGAAATGAACTGGGGAGCTATTTTGGTGGAGTGTATTAAAGTCAACATTGCCAAGTACAAGGAGAACATGGCAACTGGAAATCCAAGGCTCACACATCACCTGATCATAAATCAGTTTCTTCGGTCTATTCCTACTATTCAGCATCTACTCATCAACGTTGGTGATCTTGAACCAGTCAAGGTCAAGAAGTATGTTGCTGCTGATATCAGGCGAGCTAGTATTTCAAGCAGATTTGGTCAGGAAGCACCACCAGTTCAGCCAAGTAGGAGGCCACGGAGGACAAGGACCCAAGCTCTTACGGTTGTGTCATCTAGTCAGCCAGCTGATGATGGTCAGCAAGCTGAAGTTGCTCAGCCAAATGCTCAGCCAAGTGTTCAGCCAACAAGAATTCAGCCATCCAGAGGTCAGTCAAGAGCTCAGTCAGCCAGAGGTCAGCCAGCTGAAATTGGTCAGCCAGCTGATGTGCAAGAGGCTGAAGTCCCTGAAAGGAGGCAACCTAGGAGGAGGAGACTGACATTGGCAGCTGATACTGCTGCAAAAAGACAAAGAAGGAATCCTGAACTCAATCCAGGTACCTTTGTTCCTTTCTCCCCTACTGCTACAACTGATCCTGCTCCCAACTCTCCCCCTTCCAATCCTAAGTCTCCAAACACTGCTCCTATAAAATTTTTCCCACCAATTAGGAATCCCACCTTTCATCCTAGGCATTCCTACTACCAAGCTAATCCTGTACCAATTCCTCCTAACTGGGTCTTCCCTATAGATCATTTGCCTTACTTTGTTCAGTTTCTTCTCTCTTTTCATGAGGAGAAGAAAGCTGAAAAACCTCCTGTCAACCCTGTCAAGTACATTGACCACAACCTGAAACGGAGACCCTATGTGTTATACCCTGCCACTCCAAACCTCAGTCAAGAAGACTTAGTAGCTAATTATGGCAAGTACTTTGACCCTCTCCTGCTCTCGGAAATTCTATCTCTCTAATGATAGATTTGTCCAAGATGAGCTTGTCTATCTAGCCTGGACCATTTATAGTAAAGTTCATAATCTACCAGCTCTCCCCTCAAATGATCCTTTCCTAGTTGGCAGACCTGCACTGCCTGAAGATGATGACCTTAACCAGGACTGAGAACAACCTTCTGTTGAGCCAGACAAATTAGCTAGGATCCAGAGAGCTGCCAAAAAATATGTCCAGGATGCGATAAATCTTTGCAAACCAAGCCTACATTGAACTCCACACGGATGGCCTCCATGCCGGAGGAGCTTCCATGAGCACCGCCTGCATGCTATGTCAAGTCATCCACCCTATTGGTTACTGAATCAATACCCACTATTCCATACATCACTCCTTCAGCTATTCCCTTTGTTGTGTCAGCCACAACCTTACCAGCTTCAGTCTCACCTCAGCCCACTGCCATTTCCACTTCTACTTTGCAACCTATCTCTCTACCCACCTTCAATCCAACCATTTGTAGACACCCCAATTTCGTACCCTTGGTATGTGACATACATAAAATATCAAGAACTGTTAAAACTTAACAAATGTCAAGTTTGCAGGAGTCAAAAATGCGAAAGGAAAAGCAATCGCGAAGCAGTGAACCGAGGGGTAAAATGCAAAAGTTGAAACTTCAAGGCATGATGGTGCCGCACCAAGCCCCTTGGAGCCGCACTAAGGGGTCCCTGGCCGCACCATCATCTTCACTGCGCTTCTCTCGGGTTGCCATGGTACAAGTTTTAAAGCGCAAGGTACAACTCACCAACGCAGCCGAACAAACGAAGGAATTCCCGTGTCCTCGCCTCTACTATAAATAGAGACCCCCGGCCTCTCATTTCACTCGTTCATTTTACGCGATAGAAAAATCGCAGCGAAGCTCTGTTTCTGCGATTCCTCCGATAGGTTAGTACGAGAGGTGCGAGATAGGTGAGTGGAAGCCCCTATAGTCTCCAAACCCCGTCCACACTCTGCGAAATCAAAAACCCATAGGTTATAAGTGATCCCTAGCCTAGTTGTTAGGTATCCACCTCACTTCCCCAGTCCAAAAATCCCAAAATAAGCCGTTATTCTGCCCGAGTAACGAGCCGAAAAGTCAAAAAACTAAGTCTAGGTTCCGCCCAACTAGAAAGGCCAAAACATACCCAAATAAAGCGGTCACTCTGCCCGAGTTGATAAGCCCAAACTTCAAAAATCAAGCAGTCATCCTGCCCAGTTGAAAACAAAAAGACTCCCTCTCCCTGAAGGATAGAGCGAGCACACCGCCGCTCTAAAAGGTAATACCTTTAAGAGCGTATTTTATTTTATTTATATTTTTTTTGCCTTTTATTTATTTTTCAAAAGTTGTTATTTAAATCCGGCGCAATGTAGCCAATATAAGCCGTTGTGCTGCCCGGATTAGATTAGGAAATATTATGTAAAAGAGCCATTATAATGGCCAAATATTCTTGAATGTGTCTGTAATTATTGGAAGGAGACGGCTGCGAGTACGTAAATAATGTAGCCACGAATGTATCTGTTTAAATTTCCCTTGTCATAATAATACCTTATTTATTTGCTAGATAAATATAACGATGAGCATACTTCAGCCAAAAACGTTTTGAGACCGAAAGGGCGAGTTGGGTGCCTAGCACCTTCCCAACTCGTAACTTAGCCCCCGAACCCGCTTTCTAAAATCTCTGGTTTTCTTTTCTGGTTTTGCTTTATTTCTGCCTTAAAACAAAGATGGCGACTCTAAAACTTTCAGATCCAGTGGGGCCTCGCAACATTCCCTCTTTGCACTTTCCTGTTCTCCCCTAAAAAAGGGAGATACGGGAATGGAGGGGTGATGCATTCCCATATCCTGGTATCCCCTAAACAAGGGATAACTTGATGCGGTAAACACATAGCTCCCATAGTGATCTGAATGGGCCATAAGGCTATTTTTAATAAATCCATAGTGGGGGCGTCGCAATATCCTTTCTTGCACTTCCCTATTTTCCCCTAAAGAAAACAGGGGAAAATGGGAATGGAAGGGTAATGCATTCCCATATCCTGTTATCCCCGAAATAAGGGATAACTTGACATGGAAAACCATTAGTTCCCATTTTGGATACAAAATCCACTCAAGGCAACCGAGGCACATTCAAACGTGCTAACATAGACAGCACTCCTCTCGCACTTTGGATTTCGTCTTCCCCTAAACAAGGGAGGGTGGAACGAGAGCAGTGGTGTCCCGCATCCGCACGTACGCGCATCCCTATCCAAGGGCGCGCGGGGCCCGGGTCGCACCTCGGGAACCTCACACCATTGATGCCTCTTCTTCCATTCCTCCTATTTTTCCTCTCCTTACATTACCTATTTCAGTTCCAGTCCCTCAACCATCCATTCCTATACCAGTCAGTTTACCACCTATCACACATGTGTCAGTCACTCCCACTTCTGCTCCGTAAATGTCACCATTCCCCTACCAAGCACTCACTTGTGTCTCTACTTCCATTCCTCCCTTGACTGATACCATTCCTGCTCCAATTCCCACTGTGTCAGTTGCACCTGCTCCTCTAGCTGATGCCTCAGCTGCCATCATTATTTCTTCAAATTGACACCGCAATGCCTCTCTTCCTCTTCCCACAGCTGACATACCCTCTCACCCAAGCCAGGCCTCCCCTCTGTTTGTTCTACCTGACCTCTCCCTTCACACATCTCTCACCCTCTCAATTAGTCCTGTGTCTACCATCAAGCCTACCCAACCTGAGCTTTCCATGGAAGATGCTTCTGATTCTCTCTCTTCTGAAAAATTTGTTGACCAATCCTCTATAGACTCCTCATCTGACTTCTCCAAGTCCACTTCTGAGGATGAGTCTCTTCTCAGCCCTTCTCAGTTAGCCAGTAGGAAAGCCAGAAAACAAATAAAAATTATCTCCAAAGCCTTGCTTCATCCTCTTGGCACCAAAATTGTCTTTCCTGAAGACATGCCAACCCCTTCACCTGAGCCTGAAGCCCAAGTTCCAGCATTTCCCATGGATGTCTTCTTCCCTCCTAACCCTGAGGACGCTGATATTCATACTCATCAGCTCTTCTCCAATGAGCCTGAATCCTCTCAGCCACCTGCTCCAGAATCTGCAACCCCTGGATCTCTCTCTCTCTCAGTTAGGCTCGACCTTCTGTATGCTCATCATTTACACATGAAGTCAGCCTTCACACACCATACCAACCAGCTTGCTACACTTCAACAGCAAGTAGCTTCTCTGCTTCCCAATCTTACCCAGATCATCACCACCGAGGTGCAAGCTGCCATTGTTGCTGGTGCCCCTCGTGAAGCTCATATGGATGACTGGAGGACCATCTTACTCTACCAGCAAGAATGGTCCAATCGTGCCTTCAATGCTGAAACAACAATGCTTCAAACCATTCAGGAGGAGAAGAAGCAGAAAGCACGAGCTGATGCTTACCTGGCAGAAAACAAGATTCTCGGGCTCGAATCGATGCGATCACCAAGAACACCGAAGTCGACATTGAAAAAGCACCAGAAGCTGATGCACAGGCAGAAGAAACACAAGCTCAAGCAGAAGCTGAAGAAGGCAACCAAGTACATGTAGATCCAGTAACTGAAGAAGGAAATCAAGCTGAACAGGAACATGAAGCTGCTGAAACTGATAAAGAAGCTGAAGTTGGTCCATCAGTTGAAGCAGATAAGAACAATCGAAGCATCCACATCGCCAACCGGATATCTCATCTCTAAACCTTGAACAACTTTTAAACTCTCGCTTTACTTGTAGTTTACATTTGGCAAGTTTTTAAGTTTTCGCCACTTCTTCACATATTATCCGACATCGTGCTAACATCACTTTCGCAGGAAATTTAAATTTTTTTTTGGCTTTCTGCTTTCAAGTGAATGGTTTTAAGCAAATAGGAGGATATTGTTGAATCTTGCATATAAATAGATTTGCTTAAAATCATTCCACTTGATTGTCAGCCAAGGAATTTAAGATATCCCTGGTCAGCCCGAAATTATTTTGTCAGCCATTCACTTCAGCTGACCTTAATATATTTAGTTTCAGTTTGTCTTTCCTTATTTGATTGATCATATACTTGTACTGACACTTTCCTACTTTGTGTCTTTGGTAGATAATCTGCTAGAAAATATTTCTCAGGATCTTTTGAGATCTTGCATCTGCTAAACACATTTTCAAATTCAAAATGTGTTCCTAACGGGTTGCTTTTGAAGATTATCTATAAATACCCACTGGAAGCATTCTTGAAGACAACAATTTTTACAAGAAGTCAAAAGCCGCTACACATTCAAGAAAATTCTCTGTGACTTAGTCTTCTTTGAAAAACTTTAGCTAGATATATCTCTTTGCTTAATTCCTTCTAGTTATTGTTTAGACAAACACTGAGTGTTTCTACTTCGAAATTTTTGAAATCAGTCAGTTTGTCTCACGAGTCTGATTGATCCTCAATCAGTCTCCACATACACCGGTCTTTTGTTGTACACTGATCCATTAGAGATCAAATAGATTTTTAATAAAATTAGTGCACTTCAAAAATCCAAGTCTGACCAACTTGGTAGTGGACGTAGCAATTTATCTATGAACCACTTCAACTGATTTGTCAGCCGCTTCTTAAATCCTTGCAAACTGACTCAACACTTAAGAAGTTTTTCAACCAATTAAGTGTCAGTCAGTTAACTACAATTGTTTGCTTAATTGTTCAGTTAATTTGTATTTCAATTTCCTCTCTATATTCAGTGATCTACTTTAAAAACAACTTCTTTTGAAAAACAGTTGTGTCAGCCAGCTGACCAACTTTCATCAGCTTAAGTATTTCCAAAGTGTCAGCCAGCTGACCAATTCTTCAGCTGACTGATAAAACTAAATTTTCCGCTGCCAATCCTACAAATTTTACAAATCAACCCTTGAAGTTTTTAAAGGCTATTCACCCCCCCTCTAACCTTAACTGTTGCCATCTGGACTTACAATGCAGGATAACAAAAAAAAAAAGAAGCGGAGACATATTATCGCTTTACTTTATTTTACTCTGCTTTATTTATTATTCCTGGCAACATATGTAAACATTCTTTTATTCAGTCATTTTATTTTGGGGAATAGGAACAAATGTAATTAATAGGAACAGATAACTTCCCTGCTTTTCTTTCTATTTATTGATCTGATTGGCCGTCACGCTCGCTCGCGCCGTCCTTTCGAGGATTCAAACTAATTAGCCGAGAAAATCAACAAATGAACAGAAAGACGGGCCATTTAAAAAGAGACTTTACTGCTTTTTAGATAATTCACACACGTGCACGCATGTAGAGATATTTCGACTGCTACCCTTTAACCCGATAAACACGTCCTGGTATCCATGATCTCGAAAGAGAGGCTACGGAAAACCTAGGCCGAAATTATCACATCATGCCCCCTTACGGAGGGATCAACAGGGTGAAGTCAACCTAGCCCTGCATCAGCCAACATTAAAAGCATATAGTTTTCCAGGACATTTCAGGGACCGATCGGTTTTTATATCTCTAAATTATTGACCAATCCCTATTGCAAAAATATACATAAATGAATAAAAATATATGCACAGGAGCTGACCAATAATTTTTATGATATTCGTCCTAGACCATTCGAATGATGGATCCCGGAAAGAGTATAGACCCTTCGCCTGAGATCAGTCAAATCTTGGGAAGTCGAAAGACAGGTGGAATACGAAGGTTCTATACTCTGGAGAAAGAATCCATTATTCCAGGAAAAGTCCTGAAACTGTCAAAACAAAGCATGTGCTTGTCCGATCAATCTTAGGGAAAATGAATAATAATAAAATAATAAAGGCACACTGTACTCAGAACCAAAAAGTCTGGAACCTTCCATTCTAATACCTTCAACCATTTTTCTCAGAAACCTGGCCCGAGTTTGGAAAAAAAGAGATAGCACCGGTCGTTTGATACGAGATATAGGCACAGAGGTTAGATTAGAAAGTATCAGAATCAGTTCAGAGAGTACAGATTTGGGCAGAATGGCCGCCAAAAACAAATAGACGGTTGCAGGGACCACCAATGAACATGATGCTCTGGGACTAGAAATAGAAGCTCATGGGTATGCCCTACACCCTGAATTCAAGAATTGGCTAAAACAGGAATTGGATGCCCATGTAGAAAGAGTGGCAAGCCAAGTAGTTGACGATCTTTTAGAAAATTTAGCAGAAACTTTCACTACCTTCTCTCATCGAATCAAAATTCGGATACCTCCTCCTGATAGTTCCCTCTTCCAGGAATAAACTTCTCCAACCCAACAGAAAATATCCTCCCCCAAGCTTCCAAAACTCAACCAAACACTAGCCTTCAGCCAAATACCAACCCTATTTTCCGAAGCAATATCATTCCAAAATTTATAACCCCAATCCACCAACTACCCCAAACACCAACCCTGAACTCGTTCACCTAAATACCTGTTTCCATAACCAAAAGAGCTACCTCCCTCTTGACCCTTCAAATACCTATACCCAGCAAATGACCCATGGAACACTAACTGGAATGATTTGTGCGCACGAAAAAGACACAACCTCCCTCAAATAGAAGCACATACAACCAGTTCCTGGCACAATATTTCCCAAACCAAGAAGAAGATGTTCGGTCTTGCTACTTGAACAAATCCCAGCCAAACACTTCACCCCAACCAAAAGGAAAGAGGGATCAAATTCAGAAACATTATGATGATCTACCTGTTTCAAGGTCTATGATCTTTCAAACACTATGGGCTCATGGACAACTTAAACTAATCATGAATTATACACCACCAAGCCCATTACCTAGCACATGTGTTAGTCCCAAAGGGCACAATAATAGGCTAGAAGGGGGGGGGGGTTGAATAGCTTATTAGACACTTAAAAACTTTTCGTTTAAGTTCCTAAAATAAGCACTTGCAATCTATTAAGGAGATTGAAGTAACAGAAGTCTTGTAAGGAAGACAGTTGAAGTCTGCCGATTAAGAACTACCGGTAGACTTGACTGAAAACTCAAGTCTGTTGTTGAAGAGATAAGTAAAGGAAATAAGAAACAGTTCAAAGTAGTAATCAACAGTAAAGGAAGAACACAAGTATTTGAGATGGTTCACACTATAAAGAGTGCTATGTCCACCACCAAGGCAGTCAACCTTGGATTTAAAATGTGCACTATGTTTTCCACTAGTTCTATTACAAGGAATATATCTAATGGATCGTGTACAAAAATATTGACTTGTGTTTTGGGGTTTGGGAATTGAATATCTAGATAAACAATATATTCAATTGTGCAGAAGAATAGTTTAAAGCGAACAACAATAAGAAGCTTAAGATAAATGTTGATGCAGGTCTTCTTGATTGTTGTCGAGGACTTCTTGATCAGTTTATGATCTCTTAAATGCACCAAGTATAAAGACTTTGAATTGATAGAGAAACTCAAAGCATTTCAGGACTGCTTTTTTCTTTAGTCTCTAATGGCAGTATTTATAGCTGGAGCATTCTTGAGATCCGTTGGAGAAGACGAAGTGTAACAGCTCTATTAGGTTGAATGCATTAAATGCATGGAACTGTCTTGTAGATTTCGTCCTCACTGATACTGAGCAGGGAGTGGTGCAGAGTTGTTGCAGGAGTTGGCAGGTGAACAATCGAATTTCGCACTGCAATAGTTGGTATGCATCGCACGCAGTCGTTTCACCGCTCATCCTTTGCTCGAGGCGAAAGTCTTCCGCTGGAAAGTCGTTCGTGTGTTTGAGAAGTTTAGGGGATCTTTGAATTCAAATTCAAACTGATAAAGGATAAACTTGAATTAATCCACTAAGTCTTGGTGACTGGTCACGTCATGCTTGAACACGTGCAGACAAGGTCTGTCGCTGGATACTAAAGAAGGTCTTCCGGTGAAACATTGTTGAAGTCTTCCGCTGAACCTATGAAGCCTATAAACAAACTATTCTATGGAAAAGTTCTGTACACAGTTGCCACACTAATTGATATGCAGCCCAATTAGCCACTAATGTATAAAACTAATGTAATGTATGAACAGATGTAAATCAAAATACAAATGAGAAACAACAATCTCTTCCTATTTGTATCTGGTCATCATTACTTACAAGTGAGGACCAACGAGCTCTAGCTCAACTGGTACTGCTCACTTCTCCTAACGGAGAGGTTGGGTGTTCGAGTCTCACTAAAGACACCCTGGACTTTACAACTCTCAGTAGAGAGGTCGGGTGTTCAAGCCTCTTCAGAGGCATCGTTGTTGTTAAAGCCTTATCCAAAGGCCCCATTTAGCTACTCACTTATCTTAACGGAGAGGTTGAGTATTTAAGCCCTACCAGAGGCCATGGTACTTAACTACTCTCAACCGAGAGGTCGGGTGTTCAAAGCCTCACCAGAGGCACCATTTGTTCTAGCCACACCAAAGGCATCATATATATATAATTGTAGCCTTTCAAGGAATTAAAAATAATAAAAAATTTAAGGGTTGGGGTACGGTCTAATGTCCCCTCCAACCTTTAAAAAAAAATACTTACAAGTGAGGGCTATAAACAACTATGTGATAGATAATAGCATGTCAAAAAGAATTTTTAGTTTTATAACGGTAGACATGCCTCTATCAAACAGGAGAACACCTTAAATGTAAAATCTAATCTAAGTGCTTACAAAACGGAAGAGAAGTAAAGAGCAGCACAAGGATTAGTAGTAAACTGTTCAATTATGGATTTAAACTGAATGTTTAAATGCTAAGCAGATATATGATTTGAAATAACAAGAATTGAATAGTTGACATTTTTGAAAGACAATTAATCGTCTGTATTCAAACGAGAAGTTTAATATTACAGAGTTTTTCAAAATTTTTAAGATAGATACAAAGTTTAAGGGAGAAAAAAGGATACAAAATTACCATGGTCTTTTCCATTTGCCTTTGTCTGCTGCTTCCTTTTCTCTTCTATGTCGTTCAAGTTCTTCAGCTCTTCCGACATATTCATCATCGACAGAAGTAGGAGGTCTGGTGGAGCGAGAATGGTAGTCCAGTTCTTCACGTAGACGGATGTTCTCGTCCATTAGCATCTGGTTGATAGACCTCATTTGTCTCTCCTCCGTGATGGCCAGATCACGATCACGTTGAGCATTGAGCACATTGTGAGCCGAGTCGTGAGCAAGTTTGTTGAGCTCGAGAACAGGCGGGTTGTTGTGGCCGAGATGGAGAGTAATGACATGGAACAGTTCCTAGAAAATAGATGAGCAGAGCCGTGCGCATTCAGTGTGTTGAGCTTCGACGTTGATCTTTACATCGGTGAACTCGTGCTTCATCTGTCCAAACATGGTCCATACATCATCTTGGAATTGTCGTAGGAGGGCATCATTTCTATCATTTGCCTTGGACGCGGTAGTTGCAAGCTCGGCGGCAGCTGTGGAAATACTGGCCAGTTCCCCCAGTCTGTCGTATATGGCGTCCAGGTGAGCCAAAATCTCTGAGTTGGCCGGTTGAGATGGAGTTGGTTTCAGGCCAATATGTATATGCTCACTGCCGGCAGAAGTGGTGGCTTCAGCAGTGGCTGTGGGTCGGAAGGGCTGTTGGAGAGGTAGAGTGGCAGAGCTGGTAGAGGTTGAGTCTCGGAAGGGGCAGGTATGGGCAGAGGAGGAAATAGTTATGGGTGGGAAGAGAGGAGGGGTTGGTGGAGAATCGAGCTCAATGTTAGTGTTGGAATTGTCACTGACGATTGATGATTCAGGTAGGGGGTCGGTAGAGAACCAAAAAGAGGGGGCAGGGTAGAAAAGGGATTTTGGTTTAAGTAGGGTAGGTTGGGATGAATGTTAGGGGAATAGATCTGCTACCGATGAAAGTTCAAAGAGAAACTTCGAGGCAGCAGAGTCTAGGGGTTTAATGGGAGTGGTTTGGATTTGTTTGGATGGTGTATTTTGGGTGGTTGGGTTACGAGAGGGTGAGGCATGTGTAGATGGGTTGGGTGAATAATTGAAGGGTGAAGGAGGAGGTGGAGATGGAGAGGGTGTTCTGGCAGGATCCTCCTGTGTGTGGCTCCTCAAGAGGGATAGACTCCTCCGGAGGGGGTGAAGTCCTCTGAGTAGATGACTCAATAGGAATGGGATAGGTAGCGGTAGAGGGTTTGTTGCCAGCAGACTTCTTTTTCCGCCTTAGCAACTGAAAAGGAGGTTCAGTTGCTTCATCAGCAGAGGCTGGTGTGGCTGCTGGTGGATCGGTCGGTATAGCTTTACGTGGTCGCCTACGTTTTGGTTTTGGAGAAGGTGAGGGTTGGTAGGAAGAGGGTTTACGTTTGGGTTGTGGAGGAGGCTGGGTGATCGATGTATTTTATACGTCGATTTTATATGCTTCTATGACTTAAATTATGCTATTTCACGAGACTTTTGGGGTACTAATATATGTTTTCGGTGAGTTTTGTAAGTTTCAGGTCTATTTGTGAAAATATGCGAAACTCTAGGGTTTTAAGTGCAAATTTCAAGAAGGGCCAAAAAGGAAAAATGAAGAAAGAATGAAAGCTGCAGAATCTGGACACCTTGCGGACGCAAGGTGCCCCAGACCTTGCGACCGCAAGGTAGGCAGTACGGGACTTAAAGCCAGAAGTCAAGAATTCCAAGGCCGGACATACTGGAGACCTTGCGGACGCAAGGTATCCAGCACCTTGCGACCGCAAGGTGGTCAGAATGCGTCAAAGTCGGATTTTCACACAGTCATTCGATTGAATTACAACTCCCGAGTATATATAGAAGTCAGATGCCGAGCCAAAGAAGAGGAGGACGGCTGGAAGCTCTCTTTAATAGATTTTAGGTAGTTTTTAGATTGTATAACATATTTAGGTTTTGTAATTTCAAGTATTGAAGATCAAATCATGTATCCGATAATCTCCATTTGCTGTTCATTGTCTATGATAAACTAATTCATCCATAATCTCGGAGGTGGGAGGTAACTTGTATCAAATTTATGTTTTGATTCTTATTTATGTTCATTCAATGCTTGTTGATTGTGTTGTTTATCAACCCCTATATTATTTTGCTTTGAACAAATGAATGTAATCGCAAATAATAAAGGCTTAGAGGTGCGGATAACTGCATGACCAAGTGCATATGTCGTACACAAACTCACCAACACAATAAATTGGACCTATCGAAGCACGAGAGTGATAAGTTAGGACCAGGTTTTTACATGATCTAGGTGACAGATAGATCATAAATCTAGGTGACGACTAGATTGACAGTTCTTGTGCTTAGGATATAGAATGGATGAATTTTATGGGGATGGAGGTGAACCAATTGTTCAACGACTATATCTATTTTTAGTGAACGAACCCAAGACATTGAATGGTATTATTATGAATTGAACATAAAGGAGATACAAGTGAAACCCGAATCCTAGATTGCCACCCACCATAAGATCTTCATATCATTATTCTTGTCTAATTAGTTAAACATCTATAACTAGTAGTTTAGAGTAGAATTAAATATAAAAACCCCCTTTAGATTAATAAATTGCTATTGATAAATTGCACTGTTCGTGATCACTTGTCTATGTGGGTTCGACCCTTGCTTCCAATACTATTCTATAATAGTCTTGTCCACTTGCAAGGAAAAAGATTAATTAAAACATCGATCACTGGGTAGTGGAGGTTGGTGGTTCTGGGATAGAAGGTGGGGGAGATGAAGGCGTACCGGCAGCTGCAGAAGAGCTGCAGAACTGTTTTTCGATGTTTGGGGTATTGATTTTATGGGTCCGTTCCCTGTGTCAAATAATTGTGAGTATATTCTAGTAGCAGTTGATTATGTTTCTAAATGGATAGAAGCAGTAGCAACCAAGACTAATGATGGAAAAACAGTAGTTAAATTTGTAGAGGATTTGTTTGCTAGATATGGAGTCCCTAAGGCCATAATAAGTGACCAAGGAACTCATTTTACCAATAAGTTGTTAAATAATGTTCTTAGAAAGCACGGTGTAACTCACAAGTTAGCTACACCTTATAATCCACAAACATCCGGACAAGTAGAAGTTAGCAATAGGCAAATAAAAGCAGTATTAGAAAAGACTGTTAGGCCTAATCGTAAAGATTGGGAATCTAAACTCAAGGATGCTTTATGGGCATACCAAACAGCTTTTAAGACACCCATAGGAATGAGTCCATATAGAATGGTGTATGGCAAGGCTTGCCATTTACCAGTTGAAATTGAACACAAAGCCTATTGGGCAATTAAAGAATTGAATTTAGATTTGACATTGGCCGGAGAAGAAAGATTGTTTCAGTTAAATGAGTTAGAAGAACATAGGTTAAATTCGTATGAGAATGCAAAGACATATAAAGAAAAGACCAAGAAATATCATGACATGGGGTTAGCCAACAAAATGCTTCATGCAGGTATGAAAGTGTTACTGTTTAACTCTAGATTGAGGTTATTCCCTGGAAAGTTAAAATCCAAATGGTCTGGTCCCTTTAGAATTGTACGAATTTATCCTCATGGAGCTGTTGATATTCAAAATCCTAAAAATAATGAAGTTTTTAAAGTGAATGGACACCGACTCAAGCCATATTTAGAGCCGATGTCGCTTGAGCGAACAATTGAGTTAATTCGTTTGGCTGACAATGAACCACCCCGAGATTAGGCTTGCAGTTTGGTCGAGCCAAAGACATTAAACAAAGGCGCTAAGTGGGAGGCAACCCACTATTTTGAATGTTAATTGTTTTTTTTATAGATAGCTAAATATGTTTTTCTCCGTTAAATCTAATTTTTGGACATTTAATTTCTAATTAAATATGCCAAAATTCAAGTTTGGGGGAGAAAAACATCTTAGTGTTGTATTTATATGTTACTAATAATTTTTAGTTTAGAGTTTTTGTTTAGTTTTTACATACAGGAACGATTCAAGACATAACGGAAGTTAACGGAAAGGGCTAAACTGCAAACTGTGAAAAGAAAGAAAGGAAAACAAGTGGGAAGACTCTGCCCACCTTGCAGACGCAAGGTGTGAAGGACCTTGCGACTGCAAGGTCCCCAGTAAATGCGGCCTTCGTGCACCATACTGTCAGACATGGGGAATGAACGGGAATCTCAATCGCTTTGACTGCCCACCTTGCGGACGCAAGGTGTGGCAGACCTTGCGACCGCAAGGTCCCTGTATTTAAAGGCTGTCGGGTTTTCTCTTCAGAATTCATCCAGAAATCTTCCCCTTCTTCAAGCAAGCAGCAGCAGCAGCCCCTTCCTCTCCAAATTCCGGCAGATCGGCTCAAGCTTCGGCTCATACTCTATTGATACTCTCTCTCTCTCTCTGAAACTCTTCATCTCCCTCATCCATCCCTCCACCATTACACTCCACAAAGTTGAAGAATTTTTGAAGAAGAGGAAGAGGAAGAACTCCATTGCCGACGCTGATCAAGCTCCTCTCAGGCTGCACTCACTCCATCTAGGCTGCAAACAAGTAACACCAACACCCTTTTTATTTTTACATGTCAAATATTTGCATGCTAGGGTGTTAGAAAATTTTGACGTAGATAAAATTTTGCATGCTTAGAATAAATTTTTAATTTTAAAATTTTAAAACACATTTTTATTTGTTAAAACCTTTAGTTTTTAAATTTTATAAATCCAAACAAATATGTTCCGTAAGCGTAGAAATACCGGTGCCTCGACCTCCGGCCCCGCTCAGGAGGAAGAGCCAAATTTTGACATCACACGCTTCGTGTCCTACGAGGCATCAGAAAGGTACACGACTAAGCTCTCCAAGTCCTTGGTGCCCGAAAGGGGATTCAAGGCTAAAGACTTTGGCCTCCGTCCCAATCTGATAGCTCGTAGGTGGGGGCTTTTGTTAGATTCTCCCAAGCAAGGCACTGCAGTAGTGCCCATTGTCCGAGAATTCTATGCTAATGGCGACATTAGCATAGATGGGGGTGTGCTAGACACCGTTAATGTTAGGGACACCGTAATAAATTTTTCGTCCTAAAACATTAACACCTATTTCGGCACCTCCAACTTTGCGGTTAGTGCCGATGACTATAGCACACACCTCAACCCCCGTATCGATGTCGAGGTGATCAATGCTAGTATCGCTCTCCCTGGTGTGGTGTGGTCCTAAAACCGTAACCCACCTTTTGGACCACGCACCATGAGAGAGTCTTTCCTCCAAGACACGGCCAAGCCCGTGTATAAATTTGTTTGCGGACGACTCATGCCCTCAAGTCACCAAAACACGGTGAATTGGGAGAGGGCTGTCTTGACCTACACCATTATGACCGGTGGGTCTATTGATGTTGGTCGTTTGATCAACGGCCAAATCAAGACCCTTATTAGAGGTAGGACGACGCGGGGTTCGCTTCCCCGCATTTGATTACCGATTTGTGTAGGGGCAGCGTGAGAATGCCCAAACACGCTGCAGCGAGGGTCAAGGTGGGTCCTGGCCATTACGAGGGCCATTTTGTTTGAGCATCACCAAATAGCTGAGAGTGAGGGTTCCTCGAGGAGGAACCAACCCAAGAGGAGGAGGAGGATCCTCTCATTGGGATCTCCAATAGGCTAGAAGAGGTTGTCCTTGAAAACCAAATGGCATCTCAACAGTTGGCACAAATTCGTGCCGACCAAGAGAGGCTATTTGGTTGGTTTAACACTGTGGGACAAAATGTCTCCGCTTACTATGGGCTGCCTCCTGGCACGATCCCCGAGTTGCATTCTCATTCGTTATTTCCACCCGACTCACCGTCAGTCGAGGCCTAAGTTCCATCCTCGTTCGTTAGGTGGACCCGCTATCTCCTTTTGATATTTGTCCTACCCCATCAATCCTCTCATATGTTCCTCTATTTTGAGGACAAAATAGAAATTAAGTTTGGGGGAGGGATTTAAAACTTTTAGTCTTAGCAAGTCCTAGCCTAACGAGGAATGGAGTTGGACTACGTCGTTAGGGTGAAGAAAAATTTCTTTATACGATGACCATTTAAAACTTCACCCTATTTTTCCTGTTTTTATTTTTTCTTATTTTCGGAGTTGTTGGCATAACCAGAATACTATAATAAAAATGACCTTTAGGTTCCTATCAAAAGTGTCATCGTCATCATCTCCAAATTTCTTAGAAAATATATTTTTTTAAAAAAGAGAGAAAAATTATGTATCGCCGAAAAATGAAACGGAAGAAGAAGAGTGTAAACAAAGATTCAAATGGAAGCATAGCTTTCAAGAGAAAACTAAGTTAGAAAAATTCTGCTGTTAAGAATGATGTGATATTTTTAGAAGAATATATTGCCCAAAACAAGTTTGGGGGGGAAAGAAGAAAACTGAAAAGTAACAAAAAGCACCCCTCCACTTGTAGTCTTTGCAGGTCCTAGCCTAAATAGGGAAAACTTCCTTTTGCTTGGAAGTATGAGGGATAAAGGGTAATCTTACTCTCTCACTTTGAATTCCAATTCCTTTCCATCAAATCCCCCAACACCTTGGCCTTACATTACAAGCTAATAAAGACCTAATGATCTTCTTGCCAATGCTTATGTTGTTTTAACTGTCAAGTGATTAATATGGAATTGATCAAACCCTTCATGTTCATTATTATTCACCCTAAAGCTCACTGTGTTAGCATAATCTTAGCTATTACAAGTAATTGGGATAGGAAAGCATTGTATGACATACATAGAAGTGCATGGGATGGATGTATAAGTCTTTTAAATCCTTGGGACCTTTTTGTCTGTAACTGACCGGGTTTGGATGGTAGATCTCATAATTCTTAAATGCATGATTTTCTATTAAACTTTGATTTTCATATGAATGTGGTGTTTAGCTTAATAAAATTGTTTTAGTTAAGATATTATTTAAGACTGGTAATCACACACACACGGAGAAATTAGAAGGAGTAGCAGTTTTAAGAAAAGATCAGTTGGTTTTATATGACTAAGCCTGAATATATGTGGTGAGCACCGAACTGAGATTACTTGCATACCATACATCTATAACTTGAGATGAAGCCAAAAAGATTTTATGTTTAATTTTTAGTTTAAGTTTTTGCTTTTGTATTTATCTGTTTTTGTATTTATCTGCATAGTCGAGTCACTCGAAAGAGTCTCCTTGAGTTTGTGGGTTTATAGAGGAGTGTAAATAGTGTCACCCTCCAAAAAGATTTTAATTTTTGTTAGTTATATGCTTTTGTATTTATAAGTATTTTTTTTTGTTTACTCGTGGACGAGCAAAGTTTAAGTTTAGGGGTATTTGATCGATGTATTTTATACGTCGATTTTATATGCTTCTATGACTTAAATTATGCTATTTCACGAGACTTTTGGGTACTAATATATGTTTTCGGTGAGTTTTGTAAGTTTCAGGGTTATTTGTGAAAATATGCGAAACTCCAGGGTTTTAAGTGCAAATTTCAAGAAGGGCCAAAAAGGAAAAATGAAGAAAGAATGAAAGGCTGCGAGAATCGGACACCTTGCGGACGCAAGGTGCCCTGCTGCGATCGCAAGGTAGGCGTCTGGGACTTAAAGCCAGAAGTCAAGAATTCCAAGGTCGGACATACTGGAGACCATGCGGACGTAAGGTATCCAGCACCTTGCGACCGCAAGGTGGTCAGAATGCGTCAAAGTCAGATTTTCACACAGTCATTCGATTGAATTACAACTCCCGAGTATATATAGAAGTCAGATGTCGAGCCAAAGAAGAGGAGGACGACTGGAAGCTCTCTTTAATAGATTTTAGGTAGTTTTAGATTGTATAACATAGTTAGGTTTTGTAATTTCAAGTATTGAAGATCAAATCATGTATCGATCATCTCCATGTCTTGTTCATTGTCTATGATGAACTAATTCATCCATAATCTAGGAGGTGGGAGGTAACTTGTATCAAATTTATGTTTTGATTCTTATTTATGTTCATTCAATGCTTGTTGATTGTGTTGTTTATCAACCCCTATATTATTTTGCTTTGAACAAATGAATGTAATCGCAAAATAATAAAGGCTTAGAGGTGCGGATAACTGCATGACCAAGTGCATATGTCGTACAGGCTCACCAACACAATAAATTGGACCTATCGAAGCACGAGTGATAAGTTAGGACCGAGTTCTTACATGATCTAGGTGACAGATAGATCATAAATCTAGGTGATGACTAGATTGACGGTTCTGTGCTTAGGATATAGAATGGATGAATTTTGCGGGGATGGAGGCTGAACCAATTGTTCAACATACTATATCTATTTTTAGTGAACGAACCCAAGACATTGAATGGTATTATTATGAATTGAACATAAAGGAGATACAAGTGAAGCCGGAATCCTAGATTGCCACCCACCATAAGATCTTCATATGCATTATTCTTGTCTAATTAGTTAAACATCTATAACTAGTAGTTTAGAGTAGAATTAAATATAGAAACCCCCTTTAGATTAATAAATTGCTATTGATAAATTGCACTGTTCGTGATCACTTGTCTCTGTGGGTTCGACCCTTGCTTCCAATACTATTCTATAATAGTCTTGTTCACTTGCAAGGAAAAAGATTAATTAAAACATCGATCACTGGGTAGTGGAGGTTGGTGGTTCTGGGATAGAAGGTGGGGGAGATGAAGGCGTCACCGCAAAAGCGCAAAAAGCCGCAGAGACTTTGTCATGTCTGCCGGCCTTGACTCTTGCGATCCACTTGGCGGCCAGCTTTTCACCCTCTTCTTCTTCCGCCTTGGCCTTCTTGGCCTTGGCCGCTTCCTTCTTCTTGAGCAATTGCTCAGACTCATCAGCCAGATCTTTTGGTACCTGGTGAATGTCTCGAGCAAGTTGGGCCTTGAATTTGCTAGCTGCAGTATGATAGCTCTTGCTAGCAACTTCATATGCTTCCATGTTGAAGCGCGTGACGATCATTGGCGTTGGCTTGGCAATCTTTTCAAGAGAGACATTGGGAAGTCCTCTTTGCTGCCTTCGCTTGTTCTCATAGTCAGCATACTTTTTGAAGAACGTGGCCGTCAGCAACTTGTCCTTGGTCACCAAAACAAGTTCATCTTCCTTAATGGAAGAGTTGATGTCGATGTTGTCAGAAGGGGCGTTGATTAGCACGACAAAAGGTCTTTTGAGGTTGGGGTTGTCCTTCACTTTCTCAAGCTTATCTTGTTTTGACTCATTGAATATGATAGTGCCGTAGTTGAGTTGAGTAGCGTAGGAAGAGCGGCTTGGTGAGGTTCAGCTGTTGAGTAGTGAACATGTCGTGGACCCCACTTTTGAATAGAAGGCCCTTGTCAAGCAGATGGCTTGAGCAGTAGACGTCCAGAGGGAAGAGGTTCCTCAGTATTTTACCTTGAAGTTCCCTCGGAGTATTAACTCCCCTCATTGCTTCCCAGGCATGGTCAGCCTCAGCAATGGTTATCTCTGATTCACCACCATATCGTACACCGATGATTTTGGAAATCGTTTTGGCAGTGACGGAGACGGGTCGTCCTCTAATCCATCCACGCAATGCAGTCTTATTTTTTAGGACCATTCTTTGGTAGAATTCCTCTGTAAGGAGGATACTGTAGTCCTTGTCGTGGAGGCAAAATAGCGGTAGAATCCCCGAAGCGTTCATATCTTCGCAGGCTTTGACATCGACGGTGAATGTGCAGACAGAGTTGAGGTCTATGCACATGCCGGGTACATACTGAGTTTTGGGTCGAGCCATTTATAACGTGTGTGCGGGGAAATCAAAGGTACCACAGTAAGTTGATGTCCAGACCAGGTGGGATGACCTTCTCAGGGTCAAACTCCTTCCTGCTATCACTCTTGGATTTTGTAGAAGATTTCACCTATAAAAACGAATTTAGAATTTAGGGCCTTTGACGTTACAGAATAAACAATCAAAGATTTCATTTTTTGAGAAATTAAATAAAATTTCCGATGAAAGTCTTGAAACCCTTGAACGTTTTCGACAAATAAACTAGAGAAACATTAACAGATGATTTCTCAGAGAAATGAGTATATAAAGCACAGAGAAAACTGTTAGTTTCAAGGTTTTGAAAAAACAACAATGGCAGAAACCGACCAGTTACGCAAAAGCGTTCTTTTGTATTCTGAAAAAAAAAAAACTCAAAAGAGGTGATACTAAACAAAAATTAATGAATAGTAAACCAGAGAGTAGAGAAATGCTTACCATTGTCGTTGTAGAGAAGAAGAAACTAGAAATAATTTGGAAATGGAGGGAGCGATTGCGAGAGGAAAGAGAGGGTTTGAGTAGAGAGAGAAATATTAGAGAAAGGGGGTTTTCATAAAGTGTTGGAAAGGGCGGTTCAAAGTCTATTTTAAAGGAAGAAAAAAAATCTTTTAGCGAAAAAGCTGTGACTTAAGATATTTTCATAGTACTAAAAGCTTTGACTTTTAACCCCTTTTTCCTTTTAGAAACCTTTCCCGCTAAATAGACTAAGTTGAAATACTAACCTGGAAAAAGTCTGCCGATAGAGGGCAAATAAAGTCTGCCGGTTAGTAGAAATCTAAGTCTACCGGTATGAAAGAAAAACTTAAAGAATAGAAATTAAGCAGTAGGATCAATCATACCAAGATTTCTCCTTAAATAAGCAAACCTGGTTGCATCCAGTGGTTTGGTGAGAATGTCAGCCAATTGATGTTCACCGTTGGAACATATTCGGACACGATGTTACCTTTCTCCTCATGATCTTTGAGGAAATGATAACGGATATCAATGTGCTTTGTCTTCGAGTGCATCACTGGATTCTTGGAGACTAAAATTGTTGAAGTGTTGTCACACATGATTGGACAATTTGCAGTCTTGATGTTGTAGTCCACTAGCCGATGCTTCATCCATAGTAGTGAGAGCAACAAGCTGGCGCAATATATTACGCCCTACGTGGTTGAGTTTGCGGCGATCCTTATTTCTTGCATGACCATGAGACTAGTCTATTTCTAAGAAATTGACAAGTCTCATTAGTGCTTATACTTGCCCTCACGTTGCGGTTGCATGTCTGCATCGAGTATCGACTAAATCGATCGAGATTGTTGCGTTTGAAATACCGAGATACCTAGATTTGTAGTTATTGAAACATATCGATGATACGTTTAGCGACAAGCAAATGTGATTCCACTTGGATACGCTCCGAAATCTATCACAAACACAAGCAGCGCAAACCTTGTATAATATCGGTCTTGGCGATAAGGTAAAGAAGTGAACCTATGATTCCTCGGTACTTGGTCACGTTCTCTTGCTTTCCCTTCTCATCTTTATCAAGATGGTAGTCGGTAGACATTGGAGTCTCAAATCCTTTTGCGGAATCAAGACCAAATTTCTTGATGAGTTCCTTTGCATATTTGGTTTGGCTGATGAAGATCCCGTCAGAAGTCTGTTGAATCTGCAGTCCTAGAAAGTAGGCGAGCTCTCCCATCATGCTCTTCTCGAACTTGCTTTAAATCGACTAGTACGACTCGAATCTCTTACGGGCTTTGGTTTGTTGATCCAAAAATTATGTCGTCGTAGATTTGTACCGAAGAAAGAATGACCTTTGTGCTTGAGGATGAATAGAGTTGTGTCTATTCTTCCTCTCGCGAATCCTTGTTCAATTAAGAACTTGGATAGAGTTTCATACCAAGCTCTGGGAGCTTGTTTCAGGCCATAGAGTGTTTTCTTGAGCATGTAGACATGATCATGTTTGTCTTGAATGACAAAGCTTGGAGGTTGTTCCACATATACCGTTTCTTGACGATCACCATTGAGAAATGCACTCTTCACATCCATCTGATATACTTTGAAGTCCATGAACGAAGCATAGGCTAGAAAGAGTCTGATTGCCTCTAATCTAGCAACAGGAGCGAATGTTTCATCGAAGTCAATTCCTTCTTCCCAATGTCCACATGGTAGCCTTGAGGAATCAATCTAGCCTTGTTTACGGTGACGTTCCCATCTTCATCTCTCTTGTTCACGAATACCCACTTGGTAGCCGGATGGCGGTCGGTCTTTGAACTAAGCTCCACACCTTGCATCTTTCAAACCCAGTTCAGCTCTTCTTGCTTAGTTTCAATCCAGTAATGGTCTTCGATAGCTTCATCAATCTTCTTTGGCTCGATTTCAGATACGAATGCGAATGCAAACATAGTTTCATTTCGAACTCTGTTCCTCATACGAACTCCTGATTTGAGATCACCAATGATTTGAGAAATGGGATGATCTCTTGTTTCAATAATAGCTAGAGGAAGATCACTTCTGGTGGGTTCTTCCCTTAAAGATTCCGGAGTAAGTTGAGAAGGAGATTCACCAAAATCAGGTTCAGAAGAGATAAGATCTTCGAAACCTTCATTTTCTGGTGAACAAGAAGGGTGAGTGATCTGCAAAGGTGTTTGGGGTAAAACAAAAGAGATGGGTTCAAGGTCAACAGAAGAGTTGGAGTTGGCACCGGCGAGTTGAAGTCTCTTGCCGGGTACAAGGTTAGCGAAGCTGGAAGATGCAGGTTGGTGGATACGAAGTGGAGTAGAAGTAGATGTTGTACTTGTACCTGTCTCATTATCATCAGAATCATTAGCAACATTCGGAGCCTTTCGAGGCTTTAACAAGTCATATTCATCAAAAGTAACATGCACAGATTCTAAAATTTTCAAAGAAGTTTTATTGAAAATGCGAAATGCTTTTGAATGTTTGGAATAGCCCAGAAAAATTCCTTTGTCTGATTTTGAATCAAACATTTACAGCAGAAGATTTTGAAAAATCCTATGTTTGGGGCTCTTCCTCTCCATATTTCATATGGAGTTTTGTTATGAAAGTTGTTTACGGGGATCGTTGGGTAAAATATGCAAAGTTGGCGACTGCCTTGATGCTGGAAGTTTGCTTACTGCCCGGACATAGTTCTTGTTGCTTCATTAGTGTCATGTTCTTCGTTCAGCTACACCATTTTGTTGAGGAGTTCAAAATTGTT